>JAHYIQ010000007.1:1042500-1080000 GCA_030673865.1 Melipona bicolor | reverse complement strand
TCCATTTCTCCGATATCTCCGGCGTGTCGAGTGGGACGGAAGGAAAGGTTCTGTTTTTACACCTAGAAGGTGTACGAAACGCGGAAGCAGTGACAAATTCGATACATATTGCGACCATTGGGCAGAACCCCATATTGACAAAATATTTGCGAAGCGTTCGTAAGTATTTGGAAATCTGCAACGTGTTCAATTATTTATCTTATATTTTCAAAAAAAAAAAAAAAAAAATATCAACTCGCGCGCGAAGCTCTGCACATATCGTCCGAAAATTTCGAGGACGTGAAATATTTTCGACAATCGAACCAAAAAAAAAAAAGAAGAAAATTGAACGTAAAACCCAGTAAATTCGTAACTCAACAACACCGTTCCAGAGTTAAGTAAAATTTAATTTACGCGTTTTTAAAAATCTCCTGCTCTCCCCTACTCTGTCCCCTCAGGGATGCAAATCTGAAACAATTCTTCGAGTTATCCAAACGTTATCAAAAGTCTAAGTATGTAATAAGTAAGTCGATTATTTTATTATTGACTAACGTAACGTTCAAGCCAGAAATCAACCATAAAGCAACTATGAAACGCGAAGCAGAAAAAGAAAAAGTAATGGCAAAGACTTATCGCAGTTTCGAGGAGTGGAAACGCGGCGGCTTCGGTGTTTCGCGTGTTTTTAAAAACGCTTTTCAAAGGGTTTCCCTCCGCAGTGTGTTCCGTCGACGCGCGGAGGAGCAGGGGGAGGGGGGAAGCTAACCAGCGTCCTTGCCTCGCGTCGAGAAAAAGAGGAAACGGAGCAGAGCGGCTAACTGAACCGATAATTCCCCGCTACGATTTCAGAGGTTTGGCTCGGTTAACCGTAACCGTGGTTCTCTCCGAGGCCGCGCACCTCGACCCTCAGTCAATAAAACAGTTGACCTCCTCGAGGAGGAGCAGAAAATAACGCGCCGTGCGGAGCTAGAAAACCGTGGGCTTGACTAGCACGCGCTTGGACTTTTGGCCAGCACTGACTAACTAACCACTCTCTCTCTCTCTCTCTCTTTCTCTGCTAATATTTTTGGCCACCGCGAAAATCGCCCATTCAATCCGACCCTTTCTTTTATTCCCCGGCCTGTGAATACGCTCGCCGACGGTGCTGAACGCGGCGGATTTGTTGTTTAAAAAGGATATCGAGCGGTCGGACGAGAGAGATGGAGGAAAACGAGAAAAATTCACGTGGGTACGTGTGTGTGTGTGTGTGGGACGAATGGCGGACGAGAACATGTTAGACAGAGGAATAATAATTGCTGACGCGAAGGTCGAGATTGGAAGAGCTCCGTCTTGCGAGGGGGAATCTTGAAAGAAAAGGAAGAAATAAATAATTCTCCTGTGGAAATAGGGCTCGGTCTGGGCTCTAATTTCCGAGTTGAGAAAAGGAATCGGAAAGAAAGTCAATGACCGCCGATTTTGACGCATTTGCAGGAAGGAATATTCAAACATGCAACGATTTTCCATCAAAAGTTCTTCAGCCTTCATTCCCAAAAATATCGATCTTCGTAAAAATCCACGCCTCGACAATGTCCCAACAACACCTCTTGACGACGCCCCCCTTTCCTCGAGCAAGCAGGCGATTCCGAACCGCCCGCCGAACAGTAACACCCACTTATTGTTCGAAACGTAAATTCACCGGGCGAGCCGAAAAATCCCAGAAACCTCTCTCTTTCGCTCGTCGGCGGGGAGCATCAATCACTCCTCGGGACTCGAGACATAAGCTCGAGAGAGCACCGGCGCGATAGATTAATTCCCCATCGATCGACCTTTGAAAAGGAGCAACAAGAAAGGGGCCTCTCGCCGCGGCTGTTCCCCCCGCGTGTATCCTCCTCCGAGTCAAGGTAAAGGAAGAAAAAGAAGAAGAAAATAAAAAAATAAAAATTCCACGAAGAGGAGAACGAGAACGAGAACGAGAGAGAGAGAGAACAGACGCGCGAGGATCCGTCGTCGTTGAGGCTTGGTCCGGGCCACAGGCCACCACACGGCCGGGGAGACCTCACGCGTTTCTCTTTAGTGCGTGACTCAGCGGAGCCGAAACACACTGGAGCCACCCTCATTGTGTCCCCCCCCCCTTCCTCCTCCTCCTTCTCCACGCCATCGCCACCACCGCCACTCGTATGTGCAGTGGCCGACCGGGGCCTGCTGAATGCAACCAGGCGGCGAACCCTGCTGCTCTCTCGACACTAATACCAGCACGTGCGTGTACTTTCATTATCGGGGCAGGGTCGGTGATAATAATCGTGGTGCGCCGTTGGCCCGTAGCGTGAGAGACGGAGAGACGTATATAGAGGGACGAAGAAAAGAGAGAGAGAGAGAGAGAGATGGAAAGGGGTGCGCGCGCTACGACCAGATCCGGAATACGGGATATATTAGGGCAAGGGGTTGGAAACCATTACGAACGGGGGAGCGGCGATATTTTTTCCATGCCGCTCGTTCCGGTGTCGTCCTTTCGATTTCTCGTCGTAAAACGACCGACCGGTCGTTCCTATGTACATTTTTCTTTTTTTTTTATTTTTCGACGTTTTATACGAGGCGCGTGCACCGGGAGGAGGGCAGAGGGTCGACGATGTTTCGGGAATATTTGCTCGGACTCCAAACTCGATTTGAATCGAGTTGAATAATTCGAGAGAGGGAAAACTGGGATTCTTATCGTTAAGAGCATGTACGAATACTCGATATCTTGAATGCTGCGAACGTCGAGTGAAATCCGAGTATCTGAATATATTCGATTGCTCGGGTACTTGTTCAGTTCACGTCCGAGTGTCAAATTTCATTGTTCTGTGCCACTGAACGCCAAAGAACGATCGGTGGCTGACCAAAGACAGATAGCCATCACTGATCGATAATCTTATCCGCACGAAATACGAAATCATATTGCACGCGTTTAAGAATACTGTTTCGACTGCTTTGCATCACGTATGACCGTTCTACTTTGGGTAATCCTAGACCTAGGTACCCAAGATTCACGACCGAAACAGTCAAATCGCAGATGATCGAATTATCCTGTATCGACAAATTTGTTTCATTTGAATTCAAATTCATATTTGAATAATTACGAGAATAAAAATTAAAATGATGCTCGAGTTCAGAGATCAATAAATATTAGCCGAATGCTTCATTAAGAATTAATCTATTAGCATTTGGTATGAAAAATCCATTCAAAATATAAATTAAATAATAATTTAAACTCGACATCGACTATAAACAAGACTGTAACCAGAGTGATCCACGTAGCTCGAGAACCTCGAGACGAAACTATCGTAAGAATCCGAGCAATCGGACAGTCTCGAGCTGCACGGCGCATTTCATCGGGAACGTAAAAAGGAGAGCCAACAAACCGTCAGGGCGCTCGGTTTTCGTGCGAGCAGCGATTTTATTGCGGCGTCCAGGGGCTGAACGAGGAGGAGCTCTCTCGCTCGTCGACAACGCCAACGATCGAAATCTGCGAGCGCGCGTACATGCAGAACCACTTCGCGTTTCCGTGAGCTCGTCGTTGCGAGCACGAACGATGCAACCACGCGAGACTCTTCTGCGCGAGAAATTCCGCTCGCGGGGAAGAAACACGCCGCTCGGGTGTTGTTTATGAGCCGATATCTGTTCCGCGCTTGGATAGGGCTTGTTATCGTTACCGTTAGCAGTTCTTCCGTTTCGAAGCGTAACTCGCGGTTCGAGCACGTCTCTGGGAAACGGAGCGAACCGAGGGATGGTTTCAGTCGCTCGTTAACTTTCTATAAGGAAAATTTTTTTTTTCTTCTTCTTCTTCTTCTTCTTCTTCTTCTGAAAATACAAAGAAACTTGCGATAGCAAGCATCGAATCAGCAAGCATCGACCTTTAGATACGAAATAAATAACGATGATATAATTTTCAATGATATATATATATAAATGTGCAACTTTGAAATTAAGCGATTGTTCGAGCAAGAAAGAACAATCTAGACTGATTATTTTATAAACCATTACTCTGCGCCTTACAGCATGGTTGAACTAAGAAACAAGATCAAAATTTTATCAAAATAATTCAACGTTTGTTCAACGCATGTATACGCATAGTTGGTTTCAAACGGAGAAAGAAGCAAGAAAAGAGATCTCTCTCGTATTCTTTATATCCGAAATAAAACACACACCGAGATAACGTAGCGAAAGCGAGCGACACATCAGATCCAATTGCGAGACGTTATCGCGCGGAACGGAACAGACAGCGTGGCCTTAAATTCGATACCCTCACGCCGCAAATTAGCGCGCACGGATCGTGCGCAAGTAGACGCGCCGCTTATCTCCATCGCCTTCTCTCTCTCTCCCTCTCTTCCTCTCTTCCTCCATCTCTGCGTGCCGATAACTCGTGACCGTCGTCGACTCTGCTAATTAGCGGGGCTACGTTTCCCGATCATCGGGTCGGAAACTTCGGATTTCGACTCGTCGTTCCAGCCAAACCCTCGGGTTCGCGTGATCGATCCTCCTTCCGTCTCTGCCCACCCTCCTCCTCCCTTCAACCTTTTTGATTCACCGAACCTCCACCGAACGCGACACGAACCATTTAGAAAAGCACGCCGCACGATGCTATTTCGCCCGCCTATTTACGTAGCCGACGGCTGTTTTGAATTTAACCCGGCGTAACGATCGATTTATATATCCCATCGGCCACCTATACATATCTCTTATTTATTTGCGCAACCCGTCAACGCTGCCGACGCTGGACGTCGTTCTCCGTTCCCGGTTTTTGCCGCCTCGATGAACGTTATTTCACCGGCTGACGCTTATCCGCACCGCCTCCACTTCAGAGGGATATATCTCTGTGCATGTATCACTGCGATGCTTAGGTTTTTTTTTTCTTTCGTATCTACTTTGTGGTGTTCTTGGTTTGGACGTTCAGTTTTTAATAGAAAGAAAGGAATTTTTTAGGAAGCAATATTTGACTCTTAAATTTTTGTCTTACCCTCGTTTTAACAAACAGAAGAAAGTTTCAAGCAGACTTTCAATTTTTAAGAATTGAAACGACAAGTCAAACATGTATACATGTGCAAAATTTGAAAATATGTGTCCTTCTTTATCTAATTATCTTCGTTAGCTAATATATGAATACATTCATCCAGGGACAAGGAATTCTGCTTTGGAAGATTACTCTTGTCTCTCGTTTCGCTCGGAATCTATGAAAACACGAAAGATGTGTATTCGGGCCACGAACATGTCCTGTCACTCTTGAAACAACTGGCTGACGTTGATGTGAATTGGAATGAGGTCGTTTCGTATATTAATAACAAAAAAAATTCTAATCGAAAGTAAACATTGTAAACGCGTTCAAAGATACGAAAGGAAAATTGGCAACAGATCTTACAGATCCGTGTTAAATCCATCGTTGCACTTTAAAAACTGTCGCGCAAGTGCCAACGATCAATCCCGCGCGAGGACTGTTCAATGACAAAACGCGCTCGAACGGCCATAACTTTCCAAAGGCAGACGTCCCCGAAATTTACTCGGCCGAGGTCTGGTCGCACGCGGCCAGTCCAAGACGACCGAGGGCCGCCGGAAAAGTCGCGTCTGCGTTCGAAAAGCGGGACGCAGACACAACATTGGGATCTGGAGCGGCCGAAAGCGCGCCACGTCGTGGTAACTCGAGCGTCCGAGCTCTCTCGGAGCCTCGGCCATACACAGTCACGCCTATAACCCACGGAACATGACCGTGCTGCTGCTGGGCTGTTGTGCGTGGCACGATGCTCAGCGGCCCGTAGCCAGGAGCGGCCGGCGGCAATTAGTAGCGGGCCGCCAAGGGAGCCTCGGCCTCAGCCTTTTTCCCCAACCCGCGGCCGTCTCTACCGCCTCTGCCGCCCGTCGTCCCCGTCCTCACGCAGTCGGCTCGCTCTCTCTATTCATCTCTCTCGCGCTCCGTTTCCCACCGATCGGTCTCGCTCGCCCCCTCTGTCTTTCACGCGCCCGGCTTCCCTTCCTCTTCCTCTTTCCGCCTCTTTGCCCTTGGCGTAACCATCGCCGTGCGCCGGCTGCTCTCCTCCATCCTTCTTTAGCCGAGCCATACAGCCGTGGCGCGCTCGAGAACTCGTGGTTCGACTCGACTCGATTCGACTCGACTCGACTCTACTCGACTCGACTCGACTCGACTCGACTCGGCTTGACTCGGCTCGACTCGGCTCGGCTCGGTTCGGCTCGGTTCAGTTCGACTCGACTCGACTCGGTTCGACGCGACACGACTCGACTCGATGCAACCCGGTTCGACTCGACTCCGACTCGACTCGACTCGACTCGAGCCGTGCTCTCGGCCAGCACCGAAGCTCTTCTTCCCTCGGCTTGGCTGCGCCCGTCTCCGTTCCACCATCGCGGCTTCCTCCTTTCTCCTCTTTCTTTCTCTCACCGTCTTCGTCGCTCGTGTGCTCGATTGCTTCGGTCGTTGGTCGAATACGGGGCGCGACGGAGAGAGATGAAGGGGGCAGTAGCTAGTTTAGCAAAGTGCAACGAGGACGAAACGAGAGAGAGCACACGAGGAGAACAGTTGTTACGCTGGCGCGAGAGAAAGAGAGACGAGAACGGAACGGAACGGAGCGGAGCGCGCGGCAGAAGCGACGTGGCAGCAAAAAAAGAGCGCGCGGAGTGAAAAGAGCGGCGGTCGGGCGGCGAGGCAGGGAAGTGAGGAACGAAGGGGAAAAAACCGTGGAATCGACGACGGCGCGAGAGAGACGGCCGCTGGAGCAGGGTAGAAGCCGCAGGCTTTTTGTCCCGCCACCGCCGCCGCCGCCACCCGACAAAAATAGACCCCGTTCGTGTTCTCCCTGTACTCGCCGAGAACGGGCGCGTCTCTGTGTGCGCACCGGGGTACCCGCCGTGCCATAGAAGCCTTCTCCTCGGCTCCGTATCTCGGGCTTCAATGGCGCCAACGGGTCTTCCGTCCTCGTTCCCTCCTCCTCCTCTTCTTCTTCTTCTTCTTCTTCTTCTTCTTCATCGTGCTCGTTCTCTTTCTTGCTTTGCGTTCATCGCTCGTCCACGGGCCGAACATTGGGAAAGACTCGGAGAGAGATAACGAGACAAAAGAGAAAGAGAGAGAGAGAGATGGAGTGGCGAGGTTGTTAGAGGGTGCCCGAGATGAGGCCGATAGAACACGCCTCGATGATCCCTATCTGCCAAGCGTCCGGTAACGTGGGCGTAGGCGGCGAGCTGCCTACACGCAAGCCGCGACAGGCCGCAGACAGAGAGAGAGAGAGAGAGAGAGAGAAAGAGAAAGAGAAGAGACCACTTTTCCCCCTTCGTTCGCAGCCCTCTCTCGCAGTCGTCGCTGCCCGATAACCCGGCCGCCCGGCAAATCGCGATACGTATCGACCCCTTTCTACGACCCCCTTCCCTACAAATAACTTGCCAAACTACTTCTCCACGGACGGGATCCCAGAAGCGTATGGTCGACGTCTCCCTTCTCTTCCTTTGCGTGTCGCGTCCCGCTTCATTTCTCTCGCCGCTAGCCCGAGCCGAGTTGGACAGATGGAGAGAAAGAGAGAGAGAGAGAGAGAGAGAGAGGGAAAACGAGTAGTGAGCGGCTTGGTGTTGAAAGGGGAGGGAGAGGAGGGGGAGTTGGATTACGTTCCTGGGTGCGGTTGACACTTGTTCGCCGCGGCGTTGGCCGCGGCACGATTTAAAGCGACGCGTTTAGATCGCGCGTCGCGCGTCGTGTGGCGGGGTGAAACCGAGTCAAGCATTGCTCGGGGGGGTGGGGGTTGGTGGTGGCGGTGGATGGAAACGTTGGGGGGGGGGGGAGGAGGCTGGACGCTGGAACATGAGAAATTATTGGAAAAATTCGACGCGTTCGAGTAATTCGAGCACGGTTCGAATGCTCGAGCGGATAAAGCACGCGCGCGCGCTCGCCGGCCACGGCGCGGCGTGCTCGGTGCGGCCGCGGTTTAGCGAAACGGAAGTGATGAACTTGAATTGCTTCGATTCAAGCGACGAGCCGCGTTTTTATCTATTTTTTTCCTTTTTTTTCCTTTTTTTTTTGGCGGCAATGGTGGAGATATGTTTCGGCGTGTTGTTCGATGAATTTGATAGTCGGGGCGCGAGTAAATGGAGAAAGGGTGGAAGTCAACCTGGTGATTGAGCCTCGATGATAAGGGACGTTGGTTGGGCCAATAACACCACACCTATTGAATATTATTTCGAAAAGGAACGTTCCTCAAATTTCGGATCTTTCGAGTCTCTTTGACGTCAATTTACGTCCTAACTTTAGGAAAGAGTGGAAGTTGATTGGAAGAAACTGTGCTAAATAATATTGTGAGAGAGGAGATTTCTGAAAGTTTGCACGAGAACCCTACTTCTTTCAATTCTGATCTTTCGATCTTTCGCTGGAATGACGTACCACGCACGTCGAGAATTTCTTCTTCCAAATTGCAACATTTTCTCAGTTTTAAATGTAACCCAGGCAAAACAAATGATAAGTTTGTTATTTCTTAACAATTTCTATTCAGTGATATCATATTGACGAGTTCAAAAGAAAAAGAAAGAATTATTGCATACACGGTTCGGTCACTCGTTATGGTCCGCAAACCAGTTGCCAGCGCAAGGGATTAAATAGTGGCAGTAAATGTTGCACACTGTTGATTGATAGTTTATGATTATTACAATTTGTGAAATTGAAATTTATCGAAGATCCGTGGACTTGAAACACAACGTAGAATTTACAAAAACTTCTCAGAAACCACATTTAGAATTCCGCAATTACCGGCGTTCGCGCCAAGAATCGAGAGTCCGGGTTCTTTTGAGCAGAAACGAGAGGTTTCTATGCAATTTCTCGGCGGGTCTATAAATACGAAATAAGTAGCATACAGCCGGACCAGTCGGATCGTTCGGCTCAAAATTTTCTTTCACACATTTCCAATTCTGCGAGACTCCTTCTTAACACCGGGTCTGCATACGCGAATTTTTCGATCCTACGCTGCTACACGCCTCTCTTTCTCTCTCTCTCTCTCTCTCTCTTTATGGCTCTGGTAATCGATACCAGAACTCCGTCGAGCATCAGGAATTCGTTCTCTCCGTGCATGGAATTCTCCTAGCTGGAAAATAGCATTTCCTCGCTGTCATACATTTTTATACGATACAAGGATGTTCCCGTCAGCGACAGAGGTCTTCCAACGTTCGCGATGTTTCCTGTCTCTGGACAGTAATCAAGATCCTTCTCTTTCTACCGCTGCCTTTCCTTCGAAAAATCCTTTGTGCGTCGCAGCTCTTCGCTGGCAGCCGACAAATCGATACGCTGTGTGACCGCGATCGTTGCAGGTTGCAGACGCGACGAGGATCGCTCAAGGATATGGTTTCTTGCCTGGTTTTAATATTTATCAACGACGCGTGTACCTCGGTTTCTCGAAATTTTTCGACGAATCGAAGATGAATCTTACAGCAGGGGCTAACTGGAAGTCTTTCAAAGTTTTTTCTTTTATTTCAGTCACTCTGCGTTTAAGTGTTTTCTTTATTTCAAATTTCGATCTTTTGTTTTCTCACTTTTTACGGATTCATAGTTCCTGATCTTTTCTTCGTCGTTGGAATTACCTAATTTTCACAGAAATCTTGCGAATTCAAAACTTCTTCCTCTTTCTTACTGTTTGATTTCTCCGATAGAAATTTTATAATTTTTATAAACGTTTATATACCAAATTTCTAATAAAACGTCGCACCCTATGTCAAAGATTGCAAAGAAACAAACAACCAATTGTCAGTAACTAAATAAAAGAAAAGAAAAAAAAAAAGAAACACAAGAGTCAAAGTCCAAACTCGCAACCCTTCCTTTCGTACCTTCAAATTTCCTTGCCTTTCGAAAAGGAATTCCATTTTCCACGTTCAGTCGTCCGGAAACGTTAAAAACCGAGACAAAAACCCGGGAATGGAACTCGAGCCGCACGTTTACGTTCGTGCTACCTTTCGTACACGTACGCGGCACGCGTAAACGTGTGTGTACACAGGGAACGGTGCCGGCAGAGAGAGAGAGAGAGAAAGAAAGAGAGAGAGAGAGAGAGAGAGAGAGAGAGAGAGAGAGAGAGAGTCGGGAGGGTATCAGAAATCCCTGAAACTAGAGTCGTATGTGATCCGACTGGAAAGGAAGTATTATACCGTGCGTTTCTCAACGTTGAAACGGAGCGCGCTCTGGGGTGTCCCAAAGGTTTGAAAACGGAGCGCGGCATGTGCCTCTAACTACGGTAGGAAGGAAGCACCGCCGCGTATTTCACCTACACGCGCGTACATGCAACCCCCGTCGGTCGGTGGTGCATACTGGAGCGATACGCGCCGCCCCAAATGCTAGGAAACCGAGTACCGCGAGAGTTCCGTTCGTGTGAAAACGGAGTTCTACCTATTTCGACTACCCACGAAACAAGTTTCCACGATCCCAAATGCTACGTATGTACTCAACATCTGCGCGGCGGCTATATTACGCGGGCTGCTTTCAGACCAAGAAATTAGTTTGCTCTTTTTTTTTTCTTTTCTTTTTTGGTTATCAATTTTTACGTGCTTTTTTTCGTCACGTATCTGCGGATACACGGATTTATATATATGTGTGCGTGTGTGTACTGTATTCTTTTATGCTTCTCTTTTCTAGAGCTTCTTCGTATTCAGATATATATTTTGATATGGAGTCGAAGTAACGATCGGATGGGACAGCAGGTGTTCGAACGTGTTCCCGCTTCTCGATAAAGGTGTCCTTTGTTTCACGGTAGTCTTCAGCAGCTAACGCTGGAATTATGAAAGTGTGGTTTATGTCGAAGAAACGACGAATTTGTAGTTTCCTACGGATGTTTTATAGATTTGCAATTTGTTTTTAGAAGTGTTGTATCCTAATGTTCGAATGTTCTCTGCTAAGAAGCGAGTTCATATTTATACATTCATTTCTTGATTTTCTTTTCATCGTCAATACTCGTTGAGGATAACGAGGATAAAAAAACTACATGACTTGTATCCTAGTATTCTGACTAGGAAATAAAGACGACTTTTTGCCATAGAACTTTATTGAATCGATGGAAAACAAATTACAGGTGCGATCGCGACGCCCCCTCGCGAATCACGTGACCGAATTAACCAATCGCTAATTTTCGTTGCATCAGCGTTGCACTTAAAGAGGCCCGATTTCCGCTAAAATTACTTTCAGTGATAAAATCGAACAACAACATGCTGCTTTTCTTTGGTACAAACTGACCAATTTAAGCTCTCCCTCAAGTTTCGTGTGAGTTGAAAGATTCAATTGAAAAATTCTGTCAGGGTTGAGGTTATCATAATCTTGCGTACTGTAATTACAATTAGACCCTTTCTCACACTGTTTGTTGGCTAGAAAGAAAAGCCCGATAGCTCCGCGACTGATTGACAACGATCATCAGATTATTTTGCATCAGATTAATACACATTTCGCGTCTCACAATTACGTCCGTCGGACCGCATCAAAATTCGCGGGCTGGTGGTGGTCGTCGGGAGAGATCACGAGTCGGAGCGTTTTCCGCGGGTCGATTCTTAATTCCGCGTCCGTAGGCCTTCCGATTTGTCCGAGAGGAGAGAGACAGACCCCCGTCGACAATCGATGCAGAAGCAGGGTCGAGTATCCGGAACACGTTCTCCTCGTTCTCCCGAGGGACGACGATCGCTACGACCGAGCGAACGCTCAGGGAAAAGGGGAGGGAAAGATGGAGATAGAACTAGAGAGCGGCACAGCGAGAGAGCCGACGAGATGAGGGGTGAGGTGGGAGAAAGACCGAGCGAGCGAGCGAGCGAGAGAAAGAGGGAAAGAGAGGTTGAGTGAAACTTCTCGCGGCCCCGGCTGGTATCCGGTATCCACGGCTAATTAGCCGCGCCTTGGCCGCGCTCTTTTATCATTCCAGCGTTTCCATCGCTTTCTTCTTTTGTCGTTCGGCGAACCATCCACGGAACCGAACTAACGCCGCCCCGTGCGCGCACAACCGCCGACCGTTTATTTCGCGAAACGGTCAAACCGTTGCCGCTGGTGTCTCGTGGTCGTGGCGAGAAAATTTGCGGTTCGCGAGTCGTGCCTTTGGATCTACCGATTCCCCATTTCTAGCTGTTCTCTTTCCTTTTCTTCTTCTTTTTCTTTCTTGTTGGATTTACGAGTGTAAATTATGTCAATTCTGAATTATACATCTACATACTAAAGTGTAGGTTAAAGTACAGAATATGTACTGAATTATAGAAGACTATTTACTTCAAGAACCTCGTACTAATAATTATTACAAATAAATTACTTTAAGGCAGCATAAAGTCATTCTTCGTTCATTTTGCAAACAAGGAAAGAAAAAGACCTAGTTTAATTATTCGAGAACCGTTCCGAACACTGTACTAATACTCCAAAAAGAACTAGAGTAGGTATTTCGACCGATCCATCGGGATGATTCAAAATGATCAAAATTTGTAGTTGTAATAAACCTTACAGAGGGTTAAAGAAACTGAATTAACGTTATAATATCGACTCTCAACGAAGTTAACTTTAGCGATAAAAATTCCAGACCGTAAAAATAACGAGAAAATTGAAGAAAAAAATCGTAACAACTATGCCATTTTAGATTTGCGCATATTTAAATGCATGAAAATCCGCCATCGTTAATTGACGATCTCGCGAAAGACGTGGACGAAACGACGAGATTTTCTGGGGGGGGGGAAGAGACGTTCGTACGGTTCCGTCGAGGCTCGGATATCGCGTCTTCTGAAGCGCCACTCTTCATTTCCGTAACCGTGAGGGGAAGAGGAGGAGGAGGAGAAAGGGAAGAAAGTGGACGGGAGAGTCGCGACGACGACGACGACATCGGCCGACATATTTTGTGGCCCTCTCGGAACCGGGAGTCGGCGACGATTCCGAGTCACTCTAATTCCCTGAAACTGCGGCGTGTTTACGAGCGGAAATCAAAATCAAGCCCGGAAAATGGCGCCCTTGCTCCGTCTGCGAGGCGACCTAAATAGAACGACAGCTGGCCCTGGAGAAGCCGAGAGAGAGAGAGAGAGAGAGAGTGAGGGATATCTGGTAAATTCGCAGGACACCGCTGCGAGCTCGCGTTTTATTGTTCTAACTCGATTTACCCGGTCGCGCCTCGAGGACATCCCAGGGACGGAATTCTGACGGTTTAAACGGGTTTCACCAGACCGAGAGAGTCCGTGGCATCCTTTCCCTCCTGCTTGGCTGCCGCCGCCGCTTCTTTTTTCACGCCGCGCCGCGTTCCCCGACGCTTTCCTACCGGATGACGTGTAATTGCGCCCCTAATTCGCTTTAGAGTTTGATTCCTCTCTCTTTTTTCCCTTTTTCTCACATCTTGCCTGAATATACGCGCGCGGTTGAAAAATAACAGGACTCTCGACAGATGAGGCAACGTTACCGGCTAATGAATATTTTGACGCGTGCTTCATACAACTCCTAGCTAGTGGTCTGCGAGACTAATTTGATGAAAGTACGAACGTGCAATTCTCTTCGGACAAAAAAGACGCAGATCATACTTTGAATTCTCTTGGTTTGCGATCAAGGTTTGACTGGAAAAAGATGATGACCGAGAGTCCTAATTATTTAAAACGAACAAAGTAGTATCCAAATAAGAACAACTTGATGAAACTGTTGTCACGCGTTCTACGCTCTGTTTCATTCTCCATGTTTTTGGATATTCGTTTTATACCATATTATTTATACCATTGCGTCAAGCTTTTCGAACACGCGAGATAGCATTCTTTGCATTTACACGACAACTTCCATTCTTTCTACGACATTATTACAAACGTAACAATACCGACTGCAACAACACAGGATGTTCGAGTTCACTGGACGCAGCGCAGCGTAGATCAAAAAAATTTCGAAACCGAGAGATCGTTTCCTTTTTTTTGAATTCGTTGCCCGAGTTTGTGCCCTTCGCGAGAAAGAAAAGTGTAACGATTTTACGCTGGCTCAATTAGAACTGAGATAATGGAGATTGTGCAGAAATCGCCTGGTCCTGACAGCCTACTCTAGCCGGAACAATTTACAGTTCCGAGACCTGACATTATTCCCGCCGATGATATAACGTTGCAAAATTCCCGCTGAAAGCAGAAATTCGTCGGGAAATCGGACTTCCATAGGCCTGGGATATTTATCCTTTCGAGTGCCGCGAAAGAAAGGAAAATATTCCGCACTTTTTCCTTTTCTTTTCTTTCTCTTTCTCTTTTTGTTAACGAAGACGATGGAAAAATATGATCGGTATCGAGTATTTTAATTTTTATACCTCTTGGTGGAAGCATGCGTGCCCGAATGGGGAAGCATTATGCATTCATCACAATGGGAGAAGTGGCCTTAGGCGACCATTAGGTTTTGGATAGAGGAATAACAAAGATGAATCGTATTAACTTTATAAAATAAGCGTTCCCTGTAAATCCAATCAACGAAACGCTCGCTAGGCTTGTTCGTTCCATCAAGCCCGGGTTTTCTTATTAAAATACAAGAAGTAGTTTGTGGGGAACTGCGAAATATCCAAGTTCTATTTTCGTTCGTTGCGTTTCGCCTCTGACACTCGATTCTTAATTTCTTGTCTTTCTTCGAACATTCTAAATCGAGAATTCGACCATTCCAAATTCAAAAGTGTTCAAACATTCCATTCCACATCTTGAGACATGATCCAACTATTAATTCAATTCGATCCAATCCCTCTCCGTCCAATTTTTATAAAGTACACCAGAAGCTGCGCCAAACGCGTGCTTGTCGTTTCATCGACACTTATCCACGTTATTTAAAATTTTCCAGCTCCTTCGGTGCCTTCAGTGACGTTCGCTAGGTGTTCGTTGCAACACCTAACGAGTGAAACAATTTTCAGCGCAAACTCCCCTTTTAATCACCTTCTGCAAAACTCCGAATTAGCATAAATATCCTCCCCGAGTTTAGTCGTAACCAATCTAACTTCACCGCCAAGTTACACCCAGCCGTCTTACTCTTACTCGAAATACCCATTTCTGACTCATCCTCAAAGACTCGGTGTCTCGCTCGCTCCCCCCGAATCATCGTTTCAGAACCCTGAACGGAGGCAGTCATCGGGCAACCTTGCCGAAGCACGAAGAATCTACGTAGATATTTTTTCCCTCTATTCTTAGCCTCTACTCTGACCCGACGGAAGCCAGCCGAGCTAGAGGTGTACAGTCGGTCGGAGTTCCGGTCACGAGAGTGGAGAAAGGCCAAGTGTGACTGCGTCAAACGGTCTGGCCGATGGAAATCCATTATCGGCGTCGAAAAGAGGCGAGCGAGGGGGGGGCCGTGTCGTGGAAGAATTTCCATTAATTGCGGCGAACCGGAGCGCCGTGTCTTTACACCGGTCGGTCGTGGAACAGCCGCCGCTTGTGTATTTGCCAGCGGCATCACGTGACTGTTGCGAATTAGGATTTAACCGCGCGTATCGATCAGACCTCGCGCTGCTCCTCATTAAGGATCGCCTACGTGCGACGAATTCTCGCCCGTGAGAACCTCTCTTTTTTCGTCCTCGCGCTCGCTTTTTCTTGCTTTTGCTGTTTCCTTCCGTCTGTCACTCGCTTCGACGATCAGGATCGAAAGATCCTTGGATACTTCTCGACCGTTTGAATCATGGTGCATGAAAAGTGTCCAATTTTTTTTAACACACTCGTACTTTAAACTGTGAAATTTCTACTTCTAAAATCTTTCCACTCGAAAAGACACGAGTACATTGCAACTATGGTCTCATCAGACTACAAACAAATTCTTGGGGAAAAAAATTGTAACTTTGCATTTCGTTGACGAGTACTCACAAAAATCTTGCGATATGTATTCGTTCTGCAACTGGAAAAATACTTTATAGAACAAAGAATCTGTAAACTATTGATGATATATATATATATATCAACAATTATGTTAAAAAGACACATATAACTTTAAACTTATCCGAGATACAACACGTACACATAAAACGAAAAATATCCCGAGACCTCTGAGCGACGCGAGGTGTGAAAACCATTTATAATTCATTCGCGAACATTTTGCGCCACGACTGAAGTCAAAAATGAAGTCTGACTGTAGTCTAGACGCCTGTGCTCAATATTTCACGAACTTTGAATTTCAAATCTGTTGCCACGCTATCAATAGCAAACGAGATCTATTATGGATAATTGAATAAAATATCCCGCGCACGGTCCGGATATATAATAATAAAGAATTAAATAGCCACGGAAATATGACAAAAGTACAAGTATTTCTGTGCTCTCAAAGAAATTGGTTTTCTCAAACTTCAACCAACCATCGAACAAACGTTTTCGTACTTTCACCGATAATTAATAAAAAGATCCTCAAATGTTTTCTCAAAAAAATATTCGGCACATTTGCAGATCGAATGGACTCAAAATATTAAGAATAATAAGTTGAGAAAATAAAAAATGTTATAACACGTCTTTTAACAAGTAAAGCAATTAGTTTAGACTACCGCAGATTACGTTACTCTAACTATATGAATATAGTCCCCCCTCTCTCCAAAAAAAAATAGAAATCAGATGAAATTACACAATTTTTTTTCCATCTTTTTCCTACGAGTCAACCAACGCCAATAAATTCCAATTTTTCAAAAATCGCGACACGCAGCGTTTTTCCTTCGCGGGAACAGGAGGCTCGCTCCGTGGTGCGGCGATGGGTAGCGGTGTGTACACGTGGATATACGCGGTACGTGTTCACCTAACGCGCGAGTGGTTAACGGGCAGGCGTTATCGGACGTCGTGCTGCAAAGATCTGAGGTATAGCCGATAATATCGTCGGCAATATGAATGACAGCGGGGATAGTTATCGCCGCTATGCGCGGCTACCTTCTGCCTGGAATTATCTCCCTCGACAACGATATCGATTGTCCCGGCAGATAGCGTGGTGTGGCGTGAGTCGGCACTTCATTCTCGGTTTCGCTCCTTTTCACAGCGATCGGCCGACGGGATAAGCCGCGTCGCGAATCCATTAGGAATCGCGGCTTTGGAAAAATTACGCTCTCTGCTCTCCCTCCTCCTCTTCATCCTCATCCTACTCCTCGTTGTCCCTCGTTCGACGTACCAACCAGGAAATACGGCCCCCGCCCCCTTTTTTTTTTCTATTTCTCCATTTATTTATCGGCCGCGATTCTTTCTTACGATTCTCCCCGTTTAACGAACGGGCACCGACCGATCGATTTATTTCGAGCGCGGTGGATCGTGCTACCGAATTAACCTCTCGTCCTCGTTATGGTCTTCAGTTCAGAAGACGAAGACGTCGTGCATTATTTGACGCGTTTTGTATTGCGCACTCATTCGGAACTGTGACGAGTTTGAAGTTTGAATCTAAATAGGGATCAGCTTCGTTATCAGCTAGACGTTAGACCTAAATACGCTATTTTCTATCGATTTTGTCTTTGCTCTCATTTTCTTGTTGCTAACGTAGAACGTCGTGATCGTGTATGATGCTAAACGCGAAACTTCCGGGAACCTGTCCAAATTTCTGAACAATTTCTTTGGAAGACGGGCAACGTCAACGTCGTGTAACAAGATTAATCACCGAGACAAGCCGATTGGAAAAACTGCACGACTTGTACCCTAGTACGATTCGTCTCACCGAAAGGCCCAGAAGCAACTGTTCCGACTAGGAAATGAAGACACGACTTTTTTGTCATAAAATTTTATCGATATGCAAACATTTGAGTCGATACAAAACAAATTACAGGCGCAAATCACGTGACCCAAATCAACCAATCGCTAATTTTCGTTGCATCAGCGTTGCACCTGAAGAGGCCCGCTAAAATCACTTTCAGTGATGAAAACCAAAATTATGCAGCGACCGTCAAATCGGTGGCCAGATTTTGAAAATCGCGTTGGACGCGATTGCACAAAAAAGGAAAAAAAAAAAAAGAAAAACGAGGGACCAAGGAAACGAATAAAAAGCATCTTCGGGGAAAAACAAGGTACCGCTGGCGCGCCACCGACGGGAACACGTCAAACGTGCTGCCGCCACGGACGGTAGCGGCGGCAGCGGCAAAAAATCGCGGTGGAAAATTCGGAAAGCTCCGGTAAAACTTCTCCTGCTGCTGACTTCGAGGGAAACTGCGTTTTTACGCTCACCCTCAGAGACACATGTACACGTACGCGTGCGCGTGCATACGAAAGAGGCAACGTTATGGAAGGGAGGGAGAAAGAAAAAGGAAAAAAGAAAATCAACACACCAGAGAGAAGGAATTGGGAACAAAGAGAGAGAGAGGTGGTTCGCGAAGCGCGTAAAACCCGGCTCCGGGTAATCGAAGCCACTCTCGCGGCCGTTTCGTTTCTCGCCGATCGGGACGGGCGAAAAAACGAGCGTTGGGTGGCGACGGAGGGATGGCGCGGGGGGATCATCGATTTTCAACAGGCGTTCGACGCCAGAAAGGCCGTCAGAGAGAGAAAGGAGGACACAGAGGGGGGAGAAGAGAGAGAGAGAGAGAGAGTGGTGGTAGCAGCGCGCGGTGGCGCCGCGAAGGAAGCCGGCGCACGGACATTTAAATCTAAAAACGAGCGGACGAAACTCGGCCCTGGGGTAATTGGAGGGTCGCGGAATTTGTTGCCCCGCCGACGTGGTGTGAGGCCGGCCAAGAGACGGCCGACGAAATACGAGCGGCGGTTAAGCGCGCGGCTCTCTGGCTGATCGTGTCTGCGAGAGAGACAGAGACAGAGACAGAGAGAGAGAGAGAGACGAATATACTGAAGCCACGTCGGTGAAAGGGAGGCGAGAGGTAGTCGGTTAGAGAGAGAGAGAGAGAGACAGAAATGTACTCATAGGAGCGAGGACGAGAGCGCGACGGCAGCCACGAACGAAGGAGAGAAAAAGGGACAAGTATGCGAGAGGAATCGTGCCGGGTTGTGTGGAAAAGAGGGAGGTTGTTGGCTACTGGCACCGTTGCCGGCAGAGCGGAGGGGGGCGACGGATAATCGGGGCGTACCGCAAATCCGCGTGCGTGTAAGCGAGTTAGAATACAAGCGAACCAAGACGGCCGGAAACGGGGGAGAAAAGAGGCGGCGAAGGGCGAGAGAGAGAGAGAGAAAGAGCGCGCGCGTGTGTGTATGTGAAAAAAAGAAAAAAAGGGAAAAAGAAGGCGAGAGAAATCCGGAGAAAGAAGCCGTATGGACCAGAGAGAGAGAGAGAGAGAGAGAGAGCAGCCTGACCCTGTGCGCGCGGAACCGTTGGCCTGCTCGCGGAACGAGCAAGGCAAAAAAAAAAAAAAAAAAGAAAAAAACCGGCGAGAGATAAAAAGAAGTACGGTGTGTCAGGCCAGGCAACAACGGGAGTAGTAGCACGAGACAGAGACCGGCGGGACAAAAGGGAAGAAGACGGCGCGAGGTAATGGGTCGTAGGTGCGAGGTTTGCGTGTAATTGGATTCATCCCCCTCGCCACACGTTTCGTCTCTTTCTTTATCCCGGCGACACAACGGCGTTTCTCGCCCGCCCTTCTAGAGCCAACGTGTGTCCCTCTCTCAACCGAATTAACCCGCGCGCAATCACGAGGCAGACGAACGCGCGCGGGGTCGACTCGATGTGCGCGCCGCCGTTCTGGCTGCGGCTGTGGTCGTGCTCTGCGGCTCTGGCTGTGGCTATAGGCGCCTGTGTCTGTGTGCGTCTGTGTGTGTATGTGTGTGTGTGTGTGTAGTGGCGCGGCGCGGCATGGGCTTGGCGTAGCGGTGGTGCTGCGTTGCGTTGGTCGAGAGAAGAGGAGACGCGGTTCGCCTGCCGGTGCCCGCTTCGCGCCTCCGCTCTCTTATCTTCCTAACTTTTCCGTACTCGCTGACGTCAGTTCCCTCCCTCCGTTCCCACCCCCTTCCACGCGATCCACCGTCGGTCGTAGTCGGATCTCCTCCACCTCCTCCTACTCCGACCAACTCTGTCTACAGCGCCGCAGACACATACACACACACACACACACGCACACACAACGGCGAGTACTCTAGCACCCGTCACCCGGTCCCGCGCGTCCCGTAGCTCGGGGCCACCCTACGTGCGAAATTTCAAACTTACAGCGTGCGGCAGCGGCGGATCGTAAAACTTGAGGTGGCTGTGGGAGCCCGACGACGAGCGCGACAACGATCACCGAACGAGATCGGGTCGGGGGCCGGGAAAGGGTGGGGGAAGTGCGGCGTGGCACTCTGGTAACGTGTAGCGTGCCGCGGCAGGATCGTTCTCGTCCGTGTACGTGCGCGCTCGTGTGAGTGTCGCGGCGCCGGGTCGTTGTATGCGTAAAGGCGACGACAACGTCGACGACGACGACGACGACGCGACGACGACGACGACGACGACGACGACGACGGAGACCGGCGCGGCGCACACCGGATCGTAGCGGATGTAAAAGGTTAGAGTGGGGCCCGCCTTGGAATTGCTCGTACCGCGCTCTTTAACGTGGGCGCGTAATGCAGCGATCCGTGAATCCATTGCGCGGCCACCGTGCAACGCTGAATTTTTTTTTTTTTTCTTTTCTTCTTCCTTTTCCCCGTGGTTTTTTCATCGTTCACCGCTGCATTTTTCCCTCTATGGTCTCTTCTCGTCTACCGTCTTGCTCTCGTTTCTTCCTTTTTTTTTTTTTTTTTTTTTTTGTTGCCTGACTTTTATTGCATGGCCGTGAGAGCGACGGGGAGGGAAAGGCGGCGGCGGGTTCTTTGTGTATATGTAATGGAGGCGGTAACGGGACGGGAAAGGGGGAGAGGTATATCGATATAGGCGGTGCGATGAAGCGACGAGTTTTTTGCCCGCACGGTCAATTAAGATCGCTCGCAATAAAGCGGGGCACGCTCGTAAATGTCCGGCTCGGAGATCCGTCGTCGCGCCAACGAGCCGCGCGCGCGTTCGGGAAAATCCCGACTGGCAGACGAGAGAGAAAGAGAACGGAGAGCGCCAACAGACGGTGTGTGTGTATGCCTCTGTGTGTGCCGTTTAAATACCAAGAGACGTTCGCGAGTCTCGCGCGCTTCCTGTTGCCAGACGCGAAGTCGCGGTTACCGGTCTTGAGATCTCGACACGGGCCTTTCAACTCCAGCTGTCGTCGTCGTTGTCGTCGTTGCCATTTCAATTCTTCGTCGAAACGGACAGTCGCCACGAGACAGAGACAAAGAACGAACAAAAGGAGAAGAGAAAAGGAAAGAAAGGAGGACGAGAGAGGATGGCAAGAGAACGAGTGAAAGTAAAGCGTCGGATGATGATGAACGGCGTGGTCTCGAGAGAGCCGGGGTGGGCCGATCGGTTGGAACAGTTTCCGAACGATCGATTCCGGAGGCTGTACACGGTGCAACGAACGCGGGCCCTCGGGGTCACCCGGTATAAACGTCGCCGCTTGCGGGATCGTGGCTTCGGGCGTTTAGCAGCCCGCAATCGGCCGACTGGTGTGTTGATTCCCCGTGCCAGCGATACATTGCCAAGCCGGGTGAGAGGCGCAAGGGAGACACCGCGCGAGAGTCAGAGCACAGCGAGGGGACACGGGGGGAGAGAGAAGCGGGATCCGACCGACCGACCGACCGACAAGCAGAGGCAGGCAGGCAGGCAGGCAGGCAGGCAGGCAGACAGGCAGACAGGCAGACGGAGAAAGAACACCGGCGCGTTGGCCAAAGAGAGGGAGAGAGAGAGAGAGAGAGAGAGATATGGAGGGTATACGCGCAAAAGCGACACAGAAATAGCGCGCGAGAGAGACAACGCAACGAGGGTGAGGCGCAGAGCGAGAGAGAGAGAGAGAGAGGGAGAAACAGAGTTGGAGCTTGGCCCGGCGTGGCGTAGCCTGGCTTTGCTTGGCCCGACTCGGCCTCGTGCACGACCCTGCCTGGCTGGCCCTCCCGTTGCCGCCTGTTTCTCTGTCCTCCGACTCCTCTTCCTCCGCTTCCACCAGGCACCTCCACCTCCGCCTCCACCACCTCCCTCCGGCAGCCGAACGCAAACGTCTGGTTAATGAGGCGCACGCACACACGCTCGCGCGCACGCGCAACGTACGTGTCCCCTCGACGGCGACGCCCTCCTCTTGCACCTCCATGCCGCGTACAGACCTCCTCCTCCTCCTCCTCCTCCTCCTCCTCCTCCTCCTCCTCCTCCTCCTCCTCCTCCTCCTCCTCCTCCTCCTCCTCCTCCTCCTCCTCCTCCTCCTCCTCTTCCTCATCCTCCTTTCTTTCCTCTCCGCCGGCCTCGAACACAATGCGCCACGTCGCGCTGCCTAGGCGTCACGGTAATGACATACTCCCACATGCACGTTATGTCCGATATCGTGCCGCCTAGCAGTAGCTACGGCTGCCACCAGCCTCACCGCACCACTACCAAAGCCCTCTCGCCGTCACCTAGCGTCGCCGTTTACAGTGACACCGACACCGACACCAATACACCAATGCCAGAGCGCGCCACGTCCTCTCTCTCTCTCTCGCTCTCGCTCTCGACAGCGACCGACCGGTAACAGCACACCACTAACAGCAACGTCGACGTCGACGACGACGGTAGCAGCAGCAGCAGCAGCAGCAGCTGGGACCGGTAGCAGGCGGCTATCCGGTCAGGAAGCCGCGCTGTGCAAACTAGCCGATACGCTAGCGATCGTAATTGAACAGGCCGCGAAATCGTCGGGAATTATTTTTTTCACGAGCCAACCTGCGGCAGCTCCGACCCGACTGCAGGCTCTCTTGCTCTGCACGGGCTTGCTCGCGCCGTGCGATCGATATCGAAGTCCGGTATAGGGAACCGATGGCTCTGCTCTCGATGACGGACGTTGCCGGTATTTTTGAAGAATTCGTTGAATTCGTTCCTTACACACTGCGACGATTCTCGCGGTCGATTTTGAAGAGTGTTTGGTAGTCACGCGAAACGGTTGGTTCCGAGATGTTGAAGATTCGAAGAAACGTAGGTGAAAGAGGTGCGAACGCACGGACAGACGATATCGATACCGATATATCTTATCACCCCCGTGTGCCAACTACGAAAAAAATGTTTCTAAAGTAGAAGAATCAACTTTCAAGTCATATTTATTACGCGATAACGTTATTTATAACGTTACAATAAATCGTCGCCCGCTCCTCAACGAGTTACGCGAATTAACTCGACTAACGTACCTCCCCCAACGTACGTACAGCTCACACGTGTCGTGTGAAAGCATCACCCTCGACTCTTCGTTCCTGCCTTCGTTACGTGCGCGCACACAACCCCAAATAAAATGTCCCATCTCGCGAATCGTCGGCAAACACGACGAATACGTACCGAATCACACCGTCACGCGATTCACTGGAAAAAATAAAAAAAAAAAAAAAAAAAAAAGAAAGAAAAGAAAAAGAAAAAGCCCCTCCTCGTCGTTCGCTTTTTCCCCCCTTTCTCCAACCCGAGCGAACGACGACGCGCATATTCTAAATTACGAGCCAGATAATGTTAACGTTGCTGCACGAGCACACGACGGCGGGGAGAGGAGGGGTGGCGCAGGAGGCGGGAGGGACGCATTTAAAATCCATCCGGCAGCGCGTCGTTACCGGCACGCATCCATGTAAAGCCGCGGCCCACGGTCCATGGAGATTAATATTCCCACATGCAATCAGAGAACGTGGTACCCGGCAACAACTACAGAGCCGGTGATTACCGTATCGATGCGGCTGATTGCTCGGTGAGAGAGCGAAAGAGGGAGCGAGGAAACGGAGACAGACAGAGGGAAAGCCCCCGCCCCCCACCGACGTCGTCGAATCTTACCGATGGATGGAACCCGTGGAAATTCGTGGAAACGACGAGCACAACACGACACGACACGACACGACACGACACGACAGGGGGCGAAGGGGGTGATGCGCACCCCTCGCGTCTCTCTTTTTCGGTTTTCGTTGAATCCGCGCGACGCTCGGATCCGTCCACTGATAGCCGGTGTAATTTCGACGCGGCGTCGCGACGCGACGTAACTGGGATTCATGACGGACCGCGCGCGGCTTCGTGAATTTTTGAAATTCGCCTCTCTCGCGTTTTTCCCTTCTTTCTCTCCTTTCGTTTGTTCCTGTTGCAGAGTGTTCCGGGAGTGGAGGGACTCTGATGGTGCATTAAGAAATTAAGAATCCATGTTGTTAATAACGCGTACGTGTTTCTAGCACGTGTCGGACTTATCTCACCATCTTTCCACGTAATTTTCAATATACGATTCTTAGTTCGAAGAATATTACAGGTGGATGATTTTATCGCTGAAACCGATTTTAGCGGGGATAACACAGAAAATCGGGCCTCTTCAGATGCAACGCTAATGCAACGAAAATTAGCAATTGGTTGATTTAGGTGGAGTAGACCTCGAGTAGGAGTGGCGCCTATAATAAAATTTTATGGCAAAAAAGTCTTCATTTCCTAGTCAGAGCAGTTGCTTCTGGGCCTTTCAGTGAGAAAACAAATCGTACTGGGGTACGAATCGTGTAGTTTTTTAGTCAACTTTCTATGTAGCCTTTCTAAACAGCCACATTAAGAATACTTCTTAAAGATTCTTCCTTAAAACACATCTACACGAGAACTTCAAATCGTTATCTCTGCGAGAGATGCACAATTCTTTTCGAATATTAATAAGATTGATACAAATCGTTTCTACAAAACTTTTTTCCACGTGTGTCTCCAAACTATCAACCTCGCCTCTTTTCCCCATCGAAACCAACTCAACGTTGCCCCAACGATCCTGCCCGTAACCTCTTGAAGGCGTCGATTTTCCACGCTCCAACGAAATACGTGCTCTCTCTCTCTCTCTCTCTCTCTCTCTCTCTCTCTCTCTCTCGCGTAATCTCGAACGAACGGCTGGAACCTGGCTCGTACCTGGAACGATAACCTAGAAACGGGGCGAGACGACAACGACGGTGAATAGCGAGGGGATATGGGGGAGGGGGGATCGTGGCTCTCGACTCCTCGTCGGAGCAGCGTCGAGCGCGGCGAGTTCAGCGCGAGGATCAACGCGACCGTAATGAACGGGGGATTCCTTCGGTCTCGGACTTTTTCTCTCTTTTCCCTTCTTTTTCTTCTTTCCTCGCGGGGAGGGAAAATGCCTGGCCGCGAGACGGCGCGCGTAGGAAACGAGGAGGTGAAGAAGCGATAGCGAAGCGGATGGGGAAGCTGCGGCGGGGGCACGGAGGCGGAAAAAGTGGATAGGTAGGGTGGGGGGGCAGAGGGGCGGCAGACGAGTGGGAGCGCCGGCAGAATTAATCTCTTACCGCGAGGCTCGAGGAAGCGGCGAGCCGCGGCGCGCGGTCTCCCTCGGAAAAAGGAACGCGTTAAAACACTTTCCGGGCGCGCGCGCGATTTTCAGCCAGCGCTGTGTGTGAACAGAGAGAAAGAGAGAGAGAGAACGGAGCGAACGACACTCGGCTGCCGGGGCGCGTTTGAATGAAATTGTTCCGATGGAGACGCGGAATAAGCGGCCGACGAAGAAAATTGATACCCCGGAAAGCCGTCCCAGGAGGAATTTCCGGCGCATTTTCTGAACATCGTGGAAATAGCGTTTCCTCCGTTCCCCGTTTTCTCCTTTTTTCGCTGGCTCCTCTTCCGTGAACTATGCGTCATCGTCTCTTTCCCTTCGTTTTTCTCGCTTTCCCCTTCGAGCGCGGACGGCCACGGTGGGCGAAAGGGTTCGAACGATTTTAGCTCGACGAGAATTATAGTTTGCCGTCGGAGGAGAGCGGGTACACGGCGATCGGCAGGATTTGGGATTTTGAAACGCTATGAATTTTTCAGCAGTCAAACATCGATTTTGAATTTCTTCTACTATTTAAAACTACTGCTTTCGCAGGTATTTCTTCCTGCGAGAGCCATTTTTCGAGTTAATTTTTGAGGGAATTGAACTAGCTCTCGTTCCTTAAACTTGAAAACGACTTACAAGAAAATTATGTTTTTGGTTGTTTCTGAAAAGTTTCCTTCTTTGTGAGTCGTTTCGATATGTAGTACACGAAAGTCAAAGATGGAATTTTATTTTAAACAGTCTCGCTCCAGTATAGAACCGTGGTTGTTGAAAATTTAACGAACGAATAATTTGGAAGTCGTGTAATTTCGATTCAACCAAAATACCCGTTCAGACGTTTCGGCTGACGTCGTACGAAATCGTAATTTTATTAATACACCGTTCATCTAAAACGCATAAAGACCGGAGGTTTGATAAAACGTATTTCTCTGGCAGTTCCTTCCTGCGTTATTAACGCAACGATTTAACCGGCAACATCGGTTTAAAAACCGTGTTAAGTGACATCGAAAAAGTGAACTTGGCGGATACGTACAAATTAATCCGGGCATTAAAATTTGCATGAATTTAATTCGCGATGGATCCACGCGAAATTAAAATAAACGAAACGGCTTAATTACGTATCGCATCGACTGTTACGTCTAAATGTTGCGAAACTTTTATAGAAACGCTTCGAACACGCTTCTTCGAAAAATGGAGATTATTCGAATTATACAGCTTCAAATATAATTAGTCAACAGAAGAATAACACTGTGTCGTTAATTTTTTTTTTTTTTTTGAAAATATTATTTCTTGGCATTAAATATTTTTACAAAAGTGTAGTTGAGTTAAATTTGAGGCTTGATAGGTGTTTTGCAAAACCAGATTAAAGATCTGGAACTAAATAAACTTGGTCCCTACGCGCGGAACTGAAAAATAAAACGAGGGAAATATGTGTGTCAAGGTATAAAGTTTAACAAGACGTTTCCGAATAAAGTCATCGAGTCGGTATTCTCGTTTTCACCGGCTCCCTATCGGCTTCGCCGCGAATAAAATCTCCATACTTGACGCGTGTACGTGCGGCAAGGAGGTACGTGTTAAGTTTCGTTATGATTTTAAGAAACCTTGGTACGCGTTCTCTCGCGGTAACCAAATCTGCAAAACGGAGTTGCTCTCCTTAGCCAGCGAGTCTGTTTCGTACACTTTCCTTCAGAAATGCTCGAAAAAACCGGGAAAAATCCAGTTTGAAGTATGACGACAACTTCTGCTTCGGAAGTGAAATGTTCCCCCTTCGAAAGCGTCTTGGATCCTAAATTTGCTCAAAGATCTAAACTTTAGTAGGTTTTTACTTGAAAATTACTGAAAATCATTCCTTAAGATATGCTCGAAGAAACTACAGATTTCTGAGCATCGACAGAATGGCAAATTACAAATTAAAAGTCACAAATTCGAAACGTCGAAAAGAGACGCAGAAACGGTGGAAATTGTTTTAAAGGAACGAGTCCGCGCAGAGCAGGCTCGCTCGGCGAAAAAAAAATGTTTCATCACCGAGGAAAGGAGTTCACGGAGATCAGCGCGGCGAAAAGCTGTCGATGCTCGGGGAGAGAGAGCGCGGTTCGCGGCGGGGTTGACGACGGGAAGTGAGAAAAAAAGGAAAAAGGAAGAGAGAGAGAGAGAAAAAAAAAAGAAGCGTCGGGACAAGAGGCGGCAGAAGAAGCGGCGCGTGAGGAACGGCACAAGATAGACGCGATGGATCCTGAAGTGGGATGGGCTGGAGTGGAACGGATGAACGGCTGGATGGATAGCGCGATGAAACCTTTGTGGAGGAAGCATGCGTACTGCCGGTGCCGGTCGTTGCCGCGCCTTTTACGTTTTCCACGCGGAGCACCGCTCTCGCTCGTCGCTTTTTCGAGTTACACGTAGAACCCGTTTCGAGATACGTGCATACACACGTACGAGAGTCGAACGTAATCCGTACACTTGAACGATTTCTTGGGATGTACGTTGAATTTAGCAATAATTTAGATCGCAAAAAAGGTGGACTGCAAGGTCCGACTTGTTTCGGTTTCTTTCTTTTTTTTTATCTCGGTGTGTAACTTTTAATATGATTTTTATTGTTTGAACGATATTAATTGCTACGATAGATTTAATTGTTTCGTAAATTATCATTGCAAGTTTGCAAAAAGGAACTTGATGTGAGAGACGAGATCTGTTTCTTTGTACCGTACTATTTTACATGTATTGTTATTTGAATTTGCGTTTAGCCGCGAAATACTCGAAATGAATTTAAAACAACTGCGAACTGATTGATAAAAATAATCGAGATGTAAGATTTACTTTCTCGTACTGTGTTGTTTTACGTTTGGCTTGTCGTTTAAATTTGAATTTAGTTATAAAATATTTGAAATGGATTTAAAACGGATTGCAGGAACACAAGATTCATTTTCTTGTGGCAAAGCACGTTATTTTCGATGCGTCGATTGAATTTATAATATAAGATATATATAAGAAATTACGCTCGATCCCTTAATGCGATAAAATAACAAGTTAGACACAATTCCCCCGCAAACAGAAACGGCAAACACGGCGCGAAAAAATTTCGAGCTTATTCCGGTTAATTACCAATTCAACATCGCATTTTCGGATTTCGAACGATCCCCGCCGATCCGGTCCCGGGTCCAGCACGAGAACCCGCGATCGAAATTTAATTTTCATTTTCATTTTCGCGTTTCATGCGTTCGCGACTCGGTGTTTTGAAATTCTATCGAGATTCAATTTTCATTTTCATTTTCGCATTTCATGCGTTCACCATTTGGGGAATCGGTGTTAAAGCGAGGTAGCCAATTGCTATTTTTCCAGGATCAAATATTCCGATATAACATTTCGACGGCAATTTCTGCTGGAGCCCCGCCGCCCGGCTTCTCGCGCAACAAACCACCGCGCGAACCAAAGGAAAAATCGTCGAACGATCTCGCGGAATTTTTGCCTCGCCGTTGTGGCAATCGAACACGTGTTGTTAAAAACTGAGATGTCAGACTCAAAAAAAAAAAAAAGAAGAAGAAACAATCACGTATAAAGCATATATCGCAACGTCAAAAGTTTGGAAGAAATTTCCTAGCTTCGCGCGACAATCGCGAGAATTCGCGAGAAACGAGGGAAACGGTGATAAGAGGCAAGTTCCAGAGAAGAAGGCATCGCCAATTGCGCCGGAACGTTTCATTAGCGCGATAGGCGGCAAGTCATCTCGCCTCGAAGAAACAAAGGAACGCTGACTAAACACTTTCTTCGATTCGCCCAGCGCTTGTGTCGCGTCGACTCCAACCACGTACGTACCCGTTTACACGCCGAAGAAAGACACGAGTCCACAACGGACGTTTCGATCAATTAAACCGACTCTTTCCGCAAAACTCCCACACACGTGTTCGAGCGACCCACCCTCTGACCTCGGGCTCTTAGCAGTTGTACAGATGTACGTGCAACAAAAAATATTTAAATCGTCAGAAATGTCGTCGAGCGACCTCTGATTGATCGATCATCTGGACCGAGTCTCGAAGATCCTCGATAAGTGTATCGGGCGAACGTGTAGTCGCGATAGTCCTCTGTCGACGAACTTTCGAGATTCAAGAGTGATCGGGACTTTCGAGTTTGAAGACCAGTGAAGAATCAGGACAGTTTCGAGAGTTTCAAGTTATCCAATTGCATTCAGATACGCATTGCCACTCAAGATCCATGGGAGTGTTGCCTTTGTAGATGCTAGCGTTTGCTCGTTTGGTTATACCAGCTTGTTGGACAAAGTGCAGATCAAGAAAATTTGTATACGCTTTGATTCTTCATCCAACTCAATTGCAAGTAGCTTTTTCCACAGCCTCTTTCGAATGCCAACCGAAAAATAAATAAATCTGTCCTCGTTGCTTCGCGATTCCGTGAAATTTCGATTTTTCGAAGAACGCGAGCGAGAGAGGAAAAAGAGAAAAAGAAAGAGGGAAGAAACGCGGACGGAAACAAAGGTGGCCGTGCTTTTGCCCTTGGTAAATTCTTGCTGGAGCGCGCGTGTCGCGCGTGCACGGGTTCTCCGCTCGCGCGGCGAAAAAAAAGACTTCCATTGTGGGACGAACTCGCGTTTCCACCCTCGTACGGTGACACGGGAAGTCAGGGGCCACGGGGGTAGAGAGCACGATTCACAGTCAACACGAACGGCATAAGCCCACCCCCGGGTTCCGGCCCCACTCTGTCCCGTCCAACCCTGCCTCTGTCCTCTTCTCGCGCCCTTCCTCCCTCTTTCTCTCTCTCTCTCTCTCGCTCTCTCGCTCTCGCTCCTCGTCTGGCTGGCGTGTCGGATTTCTGTTTGCGTTACCGTGTCACGCATCGAACCCCCTCCCCCCCGTCGCTTCGAATTCGCCGCTTCCACCGTTCCACCCTTTGCCGTCCCGCCGCCTCCCCCAACACGCCAGCCGTCCCGCGTCCCACGTCCCGCGCTACCATTTCGATCGCGCGCCGCTCGTGTAATCTGGACCCTCTCAAGTGTGATTCCGGCTGATCCCGCCTTCGACTACGTGAATTATTAGACGGGCATTTAGGATCGGCGCGAGGGATCGATCGAACCCTCTTTTTCGCCTGGATACGGGCCCGCGGGCGAATGATGAACGACCAGCCGGCCGCCCTCGCGATAAAACCGACCGGATCTCTCTCTCTCTCTCTCTGTCTCTCTGTCTCTGTCCCCTTTTGGTGGTGGCCCGACTCGCAGAGCTCGTTTCGAGAAATGCAGTTGGGCGAGCAGATGCGCGGTTTAAGGACCGCGGCTCTGTCCACGGAGCATGAGCGATTGTGCTACGGAAGGAGAGTATGCGCGGTTTTTAATAATAACGAAATTAAAAGAGGCGGCAAAAATTAGACGGATGACTGAAGATTGCACTCTGTACAGCTTGAAAGCAAATATCCTGCTGGTTCACTAAGTGAAATTCATTCAAATTTCGAACAAAGAAATTTCTGTTTCTCGCAAACGCTCGACAATTCTGACGACAGAGAGAGTTTTGGTCAATTGACAACGTCTGGCGAGAACGTGCTGGCCGGAACTCAATTTCGCGCGATCTATACAACTTCTGTAATTAACCAATCTCGACTACGCAACACGCTCGTACGTTTCCATTCACGATTTCGTCCGGCTCTCGCGTGAATCTGACGGAGGATTTGCAAAGGAAAGAAGGACTGCGTGGACTGATCGAACACACCTGCGCGGCTACGAATATTTATGAAATTTCACATTTCCTCCGCTGATAAACACGCTTTCGCGCGAATGATCAACCGAACTCCACTGAATTTTAAGCAGGAAATCTTACAACATCGCTGCCAATGGTAAGGTAAACGAGATAAAGATTTGCGGATTCTTTCCGAGAAAACCGCTTTGGCTACGCGGGTCGACTCCACCTGAGTCGAGTTTCGAGGGTTTTTTTTTTTTTTTCTTTTGCCGAGGAAAGGGGTAACCGAGGTATTAAAAGGTCGCCAGCGCCAGAGCGCTGGAGTAAATCCGCGAGAGAGCGACGCATTTATCGAGCAAGTGCGAGGCAACAATGGCGCGGAGAATGCTCTCGCCGTATCCGAGCAGACATTAGAGTCACGTTTTGCAAAACGCGAACAGAGCCTAGAGGAAACACTTCCAAGCCACAAATCACCTTAATTTCATTCGCAATCATCAGAGAAGGACTACGTTTCAAAATCGTTCTCCACTCTCTTGAAACGGAGAAGGACAGATTTCGAAACGTTTCTGCTGTTGCGCAATCGCTCGTACTCGTAACCGTAAGAGCACGTCTGGGCCAGCTGAGAAAGTTAACTCTTCACCTCGGTCGTCAATGCCTTCGACGTGATAATTTATTTAACCAGAGGGGTACTCTAGTTTTGCACTCGCGTTGCAAGAGCGAGATCGATCCGAGTGTATCTACGTCTCTCGAGGAGTTAAGAGTATCTAGATGCCATATAGTACGATGGTAGCTTACGATTAAAGCGACGCTTGTAAGATTTCGGATTTCAAAGTGCCGAGCTTTTCGAAAACCGCGACACCGTGGAGTTAGGTTAGGTTTAGGTTAAGTTTAGGTTAGGTTTAGGTTAGGTTTGGGCAGAGAAATCGCGCGAAAACTCGCCGCGTGCTGCTCCTCTCTAGAGCGTTTTCCTTGGTTCTCGTCCAACGTCGGGGACCGACGTTTCCTTGCCAGAATTGGTTTAAGAGTTCGCGACCTTTTCCGCCACGGGATGACCCTGCCGCGGATCGTTCGTTTGAGCAATCTTGCCTTTCTTCTTTGGCAAGATTGAAACTCCGCCTCCCCCTCCCGAGCGCCGTTTAGCCGCCTCGAGCAACAAAATTGCGTTTGCCCTCGCGTCGATCGAGAATTAAATCCTCGGGATTAATCTCGCCTTTTCCGCTCCGCGCTCTGTACTTGCCGAGACGTGTACGCGTACATACGTGCATGTACCTCGTGGAGCCTATGGTTTCGATTGGACTAACCTATAAATTGGACTATAAGTTTCGATTGGACTAACCTATAAATATAAACTAAAAGTAACTAGCGCGGCTAGGTCGTGAACGATTGTGACAATTTGTATTTTTTATTCTGCGTTGGTAATAAAATAAAAATTAGCTTTTATTTAGTTGAATCTCTAGTGTATTCTCACGAAGAATCGAGCCCCAAATTTCAGTTGTCTAACACAAGTTACTATAGTTACATATACGTGAAATAAAAGTCTCTAGTGTATACTTAGCGTATGGGATACTTTCTCAAATTTTCGGTCAGAGGTGTTTGAAAGATTTCAGAATTTTTTAGCGAGAGAGAGAGAGAGAGAGAGAGGGGGAAATTCATAGTCCGGTAAATTCTCTATTGACAGAAAAATAAAACAGGGTTCTGAATTTTTATGGAGACAAATATGCGCGACCATGTATATGTCCGATTGTAAATGAACTGTTGGCAGTTCGATGAAGCTCGCTGAATTATGGATTTTTTCGAAATCGTTTTAGCTGATCCATAAATGTATTGCAAACAATTTTTGTTCCATCGCAGCAGATTTTTCTTTTTTTTTTTTTTTTTTTTTTTTTTAAATAAATTACAACACACGATGTGGTGCTGTTCTCGATTCTCAGCACGTAATTTAATTGCGTCTCTCTTGAAAAACCCGGAAGGAAGGAAAATCGTGCAAACTGTGTTTCACGTCGGCTCCAAGTCTCTCTTCGATTCCTCCCGGTTATATCGTTTATCCCGCGATATTCGCAACGACACACCTACACCCGATCGATGCAAAAGAAATCTCGACCGAGATTCTCAAAAGAATCCTACACCCAAAAGAATTCCATCCTAGAAACTCAACCGTCTCTCTCCCTTAATCGCCTCCTTTCAACCGCGGGGCCACGATCGCAACCGCGCCACCTATTTTCACGGAGCATTTTCTCCGCGCCGCGAGTTCCCGGCACGCCTTTCTTCGCGTTCGAGGAACTCCGTGCCACGAATTCCCTGTGTTCGAGTATAAAACATAAAAGAAGGAAAAGAAAAAACGAGGGAGAAGGTAAAGAGCCGACGAACGAACGAAACGAGAGAGAAAGAGACAGAGAAAGAGAGAGAAAGAAAGGAAGGCAACAGCCGGCGAGACGGGTCTCTCTACCGGTCCCGTGCACAGAACCGGCACGAAAACGCTACCGGGTTCCTCTCCCGGTCCGGATTCGGTAGCTCTCAGCCACGACGTGCTGTGCTACACCTCCTTTCCCCGTGCCTCGTCAGCGATTCCATTTTTTTTCTTTCTTTCTTTCTTTCTTTCTTTCTTTCTTTCTTTCTTTCTTTCTCCGGCCACGGAGCCGTTCCGTTTCTCGTTCCGTTCCGTTCCGTTCCGTTCAGCACGGCCGCGCGTCGCTCTAGCGTGTATACTTTTTAACGTTGATCTTTACGGGACAGCCGTGTACCCCCTCTCCTCCTCCAGTTGCCTGTTTGTTGCCTCTTTGCACGCGCTCTGCCTCTTTCTTCGTCCTGGTTCGGCCTCGGTCTGCGTATTCTCGGACGCGCTCTATCCTCCTGCTGCTGTGTGTGCCGTCGCTGCCGCCACCGCCGCCGCCGCCGCCTCTCAACTCGTTACCTTTCCTCTCTTTCCATCCCTCTCCCCGTGTTATCCATCCGTCTGCGTCTCTCTCGCGTCCGGTATAATGCGCGGCAGCGACGGCGGCGGCGGTGGCGGCGGCGGTAAGCCGGCTGGCATCTGCCTTCCGTGCAGCCAACAAGCCCGCCCGCCCGGTCTGCCCCGTTCCACGACTTCTCTCCATGCGTGGAATCTCCGGAGATATTCCTCTTGCCCCCGCTCCTCCCCACGATCTCACCCTTACTCTCTCTCCCGTTCGTCGTTGACTCCAACACCGCCGCGCGATCGCCTCTAGAGTAGTAGGCCTTCCTTCTCTTCGTCCCACGCGTGTCACACTCCTTCTCCGCTCAGCGAGTCTCTCTCACCTTCTCCGTCCTCCTTTCGTATCTCTGGCCCGTCTCTGCCCCGTCTCTGCCCCGTCTATGCCACGTCTCTCGCTCGCGCTGGCTTCCAGTCTGACGCAGACACCCCGTGTCTTTCTGTCGGCCACCCGTTCCTCCTCCGTCCTCGTCCGACGCGCGAGCGTCTCTTTGTCGGGCGAACGCGCGCGCGGCAGGCGGCTCTTCGACCCGGCGTCGCGCACGATGGAACGGGACGGCAGGCGGTTGGCTCTGCGCGCCACCGACGAGGACGGAGAACAAACGGAACGGGTCGACACACAGAGAGAGAGTATAGTCGCAGGATGCCGAAGTTTTGTCGGCGAGGCGAGGACGAAGCGAAGCGAAGCGAAACGGCGCAAGTTTTGTCCGAATCCCGTCCCGCTCCGGGCTTAGGGGTACCGTTCGAAGCCGCGGCGCGACGACGTCGACGTCGACGACGTCGACGACGACTACGACGACTACGACTACGACGACTACGACAACGTCGACGTCGACGGAGGCGGCGGTGGCCAAGGGAGAACACGACCAACGAACCAGGCCTTCCACAGTCAGATATGAATCTTCGTGCCCAGAGGGCGGCCCGCGCTTAACGGCAGGGGGGGCATCCAACAGGCCGATGGGCTTGGATAGCTACCACGACGACGATCGCGACGACGATGACGACCAAAGAGCCTGCGTAATAATTTATTTCAGTTTTGCCTCGCTGTCGGTTCTCTTCGACGGCGGATCACCGGTGGATCCTCTGGCCCTATCTGACGTATCACGCTCTCAAGGACGCGCATGTATGACATTTCAGACGCGTGCACGTTGCTCCGTCGGGCTACACTTCCGTTTGCAGACGTGGCTGCGATTCGTAGAAAACAGACACCTGACCATTCGCGATCGCCGATTTATTTATTTGTTCATTATTTACGGACGGTGTGACGTATCGTATTGGTACGATCGACGATAGAAACGACGTATCGTTGGCGAACAAAGTAATCAACACTGACAAATTATTATTATAATAATTGCAACGAGATAGGAGTAGGATTTGACCAAATATGACACTGGTAGTCGTTGTCGCTTTCTGAATCCTGAATAATGCACCGGATTTTAGAAAATTGCAGATATTCGCGGTTCGTAAGAACAAACTTGGACATTGTCGCAGGTTATCTTGCTTCTCAGTGTGTTCAAACACGATCCAACAAAACGAAAATAACGATGTTACTCTGCGTAACAGAATATGAATTTGCGCAAACATTTTTTCGTCTTTTACTATTTTTATTATTTTAATTAATTTAATTTAATTTTTAGCTTGCGCTTGCCACTGCTTCCTTCTTCAAAGTTGATTTTAATAATTCATTATTTGTACAATATCTTTGAGTGATACATTCACGGCCGGTTTCACACGGTTTGATACAAAAATTTCAAACGCAATCTTGCACGACCATTTAGCGAAACAGCTGTCATGTTCTGTCAAGTTTAAACTTCTGCACATTTGATTTGCATTTCGAATGTTCGCAGTATTCATAAGCGGATAATAAAATTTTATTGCGAGATGTGACTTGCAATCGATGATTTAACGTGGATCGCAAATGTTTTCTGCTTTTCGCGCGATTTGAACCAACGATAGTTTTGATCTTCGCAAAATTTGACAACTCTGTCTGTAAAATTTCATTTGGAATTTTTTTATTATCGACGTGCAAGCCAAAGACGATCGAACTTGATCTTTATTTGCGATTTGTAGGTAGTAACACGGTAGTCTGCGAAGCCTTTTATAATAATTGCGCAAGCTTCGACGTTTACAGCACTTATTAAACGCGCCAGGCATAATATATTAATTTTTGCGGTACAAGAGATTTTTACGATCAATACGTTAAATATTCAAGATGGTAACCGATTTTAGCAAAAAAAAAACCGAGTTCCACTTGTCAACAAATTTCACGCATATTTATCGATCTTAGTGATTCTGTAAAAAGAACAAGATCCACGTGTACTTTGTGAAAATATTCATAAATATCCATAAATATTCATGAATTTCGTGCAACACGTGCCTCTTTCCAGCACGCACTCTGTACGTTTATTTTAATGTAGGTTCATTGTCATCTAAGGATCATACTCCCTTCGTGCCGATTCTTTGCAGGGAAACTTGTGCATTACTTTGTCTTTCACTATGTTAACCCTTTCATGGTCAACGGGTCAAACATGTCACAGAGTGTGAGGTATCTTGTTAGAAAATAAATATTAAGTTTTGTGTTCGGTCGATGTTTCAGTGCTGTGATGCAACTATGTCCGATAAAAATACAAGAGAAATGGGAGAAAATTTCATAGATAAAAGATAAAAATTACTTATATTAAAAAGTAAATTATTATATTATAGATAATATAAAAGATAAATTTAGATATAAATTACTATATTATACTATATTATAGATAAAAATTACTTATATTAAAAGTAAATTATTATATTATACTACATACCATATTATATTATACTATATTATAGATAAAAATGATTTATATTATATAAATACGTATATTATATTATTATATATTATATAAAAGATAAAAATTATTTATATTAAAAGTATATTACTATATTATAGATAATATAAAGGATAAAATTAAATATAAATTACTATATTATACTACACTATAATATACTATAATATACTATATTACTATATTATACTATATTATGGATAGTATAAAAGATAAAAATTACTTATATTAAAAGTAAAAAATTTCACAGATAATATAAAATTTCATAGATCGTTGCACCAAAACCGTACTTTATCGTACTAATCAATGTAATTATAAAATATTCGTACTTTTGTCTAATTGTTATTTCGACGTTTGACGATACTCGCCCAGCAAGTAAAAGCTAATTTCGCCGTTTACGATCAACCATCCGCTAAATGTGGATAAATCTTCGATTTAAAAAAACGAAAATTTCAAATTAGAAATTTTATATTCCGCAATCACACTTCTCTCGCAATTCGCAGCGAAAATGAGCGACGATCGTGAAAAAAGAAGGAGGAGTGAACCCTCCGTGAATCTCGACCGAGGGGACTTGCCATCCTGCTCCCGTGGAGCAACAGGATCATCCTGCGAGAGGAGTCGTCGTCTCGACTCGACGAAGCACACGCGACGGCCCCATAAATCCTGGAAATCAATCGTGGCCGCGCGCGGACGGTACGAGTGCCGTAAAACGTCCGGCGTGTCGATAATGAACGCGGATAGGCCGGAATACGTTTCCGCGGTATCTTGATAGCAGCGTGGCACACACGGACGTGTACAGGGCGGGGCAGGCAGGCAGGCAGGCAGAGGCAGGCAGAGGCAGGCGTAGTGGGAGCAGCCGGAGGTTCCGGTTTTCCGGGATCGGCGTTGCAGACATG
>JAHYIQ010000007.1:600000-1040000 GCA_030673865.1 Melipona bicolor | reverse complement strand
GGTTAATATATATATATATATATATATATAGGTAATAGGTTAATATATATATATATATATATATAGGTAATATGTTAATATATATATATATAATTTCGGTTTTTATATATATATAGGTAATATATATATAATTTCAGTTTTTAATATATATATATATATATATATATATAGGTAATATGTTAATATATATATATATAATTTCGGTTTTTAATATATATATAGGTAATATATATATAATTTCAGTTTTTAATATATATATATATATAATTTCGGTTTTTAATATATATATATAGGTAATATATATATATAATTTCAGTTTTTAATATATATATATATATATATATATAATTTCGGTTTTTAATATATATATATATATAGGTAATATATATATATAATTTCAGTTTTTAATATACACATAGGTAATATATATATATAATTTCGGTTTTTAATATATATATATATAATTTCAGTTTTTAATATATATATATATATAGGTAGGAATCTGATCTTTATCTGTGTGTATTTCTTGCACGTAAGTGTAACTTTCTTTTCACATCATACGTACGAAAATCTTTAAGTCTGCAAGTACGTAAAAATCTGCAGTCGAGCAATATCTCGACGAAGAAAGAGAAACTTTTTGCAATATTACACAAACGTTTCAACGTCTCTAGCACGGTAGAGCTGATCGAGATGGATTTTTGCCCGAACTGTGAAAACGTGGGGTCATTATTGAATCTTTCAGATAAGAAACGCCAGAAAAAGTGCAACAATCTGACAGTCTTTCACATTTATCGTTCGATCAACTTCGCAAGGATGAATTCTCATTAGATCCAGCGTGAGAAAATTGTCTATCAAACTTCTCTATCAGATACTTGGTTCTGATTACTGTCACGTTCTTTTACAAACGTTCTCACGTCCGACGGATCTACACTTTATTTTGACTGCGCGCGATAAAACGCGTCTTTGTTAGCGGTTCGCTCGGCTCACGAGAACCGCTTCGGCCAGATTAGCTGAAATTTCGTCGGCGGTATCGGACCGTGAAAATTAATCCCTGGTGCTTAATCGTTGCTCCACTTTCGACACGTCGTACAAGTAGAAAGTTAGACGGCCGGCCAATACACTTTTCTTACACTTTCCCTTCACGTGCTGTCACCCTCGAACAAGGAACCACCTCTTGCCATTATTTTCATTTCATTTCGACCAATGGCAACTAAAAATTTCATGAACTCTCGCGTTAAAAATCTTCTCGAGCAACGACTAAATCGAGCAGCAGTGTCAATTTGTTTTTTCACCACCGTAGGTATACAATCGGAGCGTGAATTCAGAAAATTAGACGGAACGAGTCGAAATTGTTATTTAATCATTCAGTAGAGAACGACCTATCGTAGTTAATTCAATATTGGAAGGTTAGAAAATTTTCAAAGTGGTAAATTAAATTTCTATTTATACTGGACCATTTTCCAACTGCGAAATAATTCATCGAGTAATCTAACAAGCATCTTTGATGATATCCAAAATGGTCCAGTCGTAAAATAATCCTCAATTAACCCAGAGAAGTGGCATCGTTGGATCAGTGACAGATAATTGTTAAAACTTGGAATTTTTTTGTCACTAATCTCCATCCACAGAAGGTGGATGCAATATACAAAATAAAATTTACCATTTCAAAGTTCAACCCGATAACACTAGCTGGTCCAAAATTTAACAAATCACAGAATCGCTTCGACCACGAAATCTCGCGGGGAAAAAAAGAAGGTTGAGTCGGCCTCCGAACGATGAAGGTTTCCTATTCCTCGAAGGGGGGGGAATCTCGAGGAATTCCGAAAAATACGGCGTTTGGCCAAAAAGCGAGCGATTTCGCGGTTAACGCAGAGAGCGTTTCCTCGTAGCCGGGCCGCTTTACGAGAGAACATTCTTTGGAATTCCAGCGGTTCGTGAACCACCTCGTCGGCTGCCGCGCGATTCGAGGGGTCCGTAAATGCCACGAGCCCCGGAGGAAAGTCGATACCGCCCGGCTGGGACTTCCGCCGGTCAGCTCGTAAAAGAAACACCGCCGCGAGAGAAACAAGATCACCGACTGGCTATCAACCGCCTGAAAAACGCAGCCCGTACGCCAAGAGAGAGCCTTCTCAGCCTTCGTACGGGGTCTTTCGTGCATGGTTTTGCCTGAAGTCGTAGGCCTGTCTCAACCTAACTTTGCGATATTCAACTCATGTCGCGTGTGGCTAGACAATGCGTATCGTTTCAACTTTTTTTCATCGATGCCGTTTTGTCGAGACTAATAGAGTTGCGTCGTCGTGTATTTGTTGGACGACCAACTAGGCCTGATAATACTAGCTCGGTAACAAACCACCAAAAGTGCCCTACGAATAGTTATTCAGAGGACAATTTCCAGTACACAATTGGTCATCCACGCTTCTTTCCCTTCCCTTCGATTTACAATTATAAAAAGACACGCTAAGAAGAAAAGAACTTTTTTTCCATCAGAAAGTCCTAATATCATCCTTGGCTACGGTTAAAACGTGACCAAACCCTCTCAAACGTTCCTTTATGAACTATACTTTAAGAATTATACTTTACAGTTTCACAGAATGATTTATTAGAATAGAAGAGAAGACTTTCACACCAGATCTTGTAGACATAAAAATATTGTAATAATAGCTTATGCTTGCTGCAGTACTAGATATTATTTCTGTCTGTGGGTTCTTTCTGCTATATCGTATCCTATTGGTACGTTGATTCCTGGTCAAAATATCTTAGGACGACTCATGCCTAACTACTATCCTAATGGTACTTTGATTCCTGGTTAAAGTACCTTAGGACGACTCATGCCTAACTACTATCCTATTGGTACTTTGATTCCTGGTCAAAGTACCTTAGGACGACTCATGCCTAACTACTATCCTATTGGTACTTTGATTCCTGGTCAAAGTATCTTAGGACGACTCATGCCTAATTGCGTTAGGACACTGACGTTCACGGGACATGGTTCCGTCTCGCACCTCGTCGCCCCGTTTCCTTCCCAGACTCGCTATCGGAGCTCCAGCTCGAGCCAGACTATAAACGTCGTCGTCTCCGCGGATCCGGCGGAGAAAGAATATCGCGGAGGCAATCGGCTGCGGGCAGACGTCGGGTGGGCTCGCAGGCAAGATCAACAAATATCGACGCCGGGGCCCGCAGAGCGGAGCGCGGAATGTTTGGTCAAATAAACGAGAACGTGAAAGGAGGATCCGCGGCTGAGAGACTCTTTGTTCCGTCACCGAAACCCAAACACTTTTTCAGGCTACGAGTCTCACGGCATGACCTCGTGTGGCTCTGTGTTTCCTCCGCGTTTCTCTTCTCCGCCAGCAGCTTCTAAGCGGCGACGACGGCAGCAGCGGTCTGTGCCCGCTTGTCTGGAGAGAAGCGTGTCAGTCCTTTCTCTCTCTCTCTCTCTCTCTCTCTCTCTCTCGTCTGTCGACGTATAGACGCGTCTTCGTCGCTCGTCGCTCGTCGCATCGGGTATCCTTGTTTTCCGTGGCGGCGTCCCGCGGCACTCAACGGGGGCGGCCGGGTCGTTTATCTAAATGGCTACTGGGTGGCCTGACTCGCATCGGCGCGCTCTGTCCCGCCCGGACGAAAACTAACCCGTGTCGGCTACAGAAGAAAGGAAGGACCCGAAAAACAAACCCGCCGATATAGCCGACGGAGAGCTTCGATAGATTGAGAGGTGTATATATACGTATAATTTAACGACGTTTCGACGTGATTCCGCTTCTTTCGGGGCCCGTTTCTCTCTCCCTCTCCCTCCTCCAGAAGAACCTTCTTTCGCCATTCGTGTAACGTGTCGGCAGAGGGAGAAAAGCCAAGGTATTTCGTCAATTCTCGAAACTCTTGCGCCTGAACTTTGATTATAGCGCGACGTGATGCGACTACGATACTACGCGGCGAGGAAAGGCTAGTAAACGCAACAAACACACGCGTGCACGCAAACGTCACTAAGGAATACAACAATGGAAAACCTATTTATATTTGGTGAGAAAGATTCGTTGGCTGACGCAGCGAACCTGGACACGTCCTTGAATCGGGTTCATCGAGAAAAACGCAACTCCGTTTGATATTAATTCCATCGCGGTAATTATCTGTTTCGTCGAACAGCGCTACCGAGGAATGTTTCTCATCCGCTCGCTCTAGCCAGCTATGTGCTACGTGTTACGAGCCACCGATGGTTCGCGTTGGCGTGGAACGCGTTAACCGGCAGCAGAGGGGAAGAGAGGCGGCTAGACGGTTCCGAGTATACTCCTCGCGGGCTCCGTTCCTGACCGGGCCGGTCGTGTCGTTCCTTCGCGTAATGGAGGTAATCCGACCTCGTTGAGAATATTTAACGGGCCCGTCCGCAATGATACCGTGCCACTTTCGCGCCGCTTCCTAGTATCGTTGTTATGCAATGGACACGCCGCCGCCATGGAACCGTTTCAATGGCTACGGCCGGCTCTCCCCCGCCTCGCCTAGATCCGCTCATCCGGCGCGTTTACGCGCGGCGTACTACGCTATTTTCAGAACGCTCGCCGAACTTTTTGACGTCAGTCGGCCGCCCGCTCGCTTGCGTCATCGTCGACGAGTAGGCGAGTCTGCCGGATGATCCAGAAGACGGGGCACCGGATCGGAGTTCAGACGCTTCTGACCCGAATTCAGGGGGTATTCTGGTAAACCGACTTTTTAGGGATCTTTTTCTAAGAAAACCACGATATCACGATTTTGGTACTATGCAGTTTTCGCGCGCAGATTTATTCGTATTTGCAATTTTTTTTTTTTTTTTAACGAAATTAATGAAAGTTGTAGAAATTATATAGCTTCAGGTTTTTGAAAACGGGTTCGAATGGCTGACGTGATTCCATCTGGTTATTTGAAAAAACCAAAATGCATCTTAATGGCTATCGCGTGAACCACGAAAACAGCGAGATTTCGAAAATTAAAAAAATGGCGGAATTTGGGAGTTTAAATATCGATTTCCCTTGTGCTTTTCGTCTTTTCGGTGGTAAGATTTTGAAATCCGTGGTTCGTCCGGTGAAGATCTCCAAATTTCGAGTCAATCATCGGTCAACTAAAACGTGAGATATCAGCCAGTTTAAAAAATATGGGTTTGAGAAAAACAGATTTGAAGTTTCTGTTACTCGTTGCACAAACATATTCGTACTTGCGTTGCGAGCAGTACTAACATCTATAACTTTGCTAATTTTACGAATTCAAACAAATCCTTTTACACAGACATTTTCGAAAGCATATACTTTGAGAAAATGTAAAAAAAAAAATTGATTCTTTTAAGCCGAATTACCAGAACATCTCCCTAAGAGTCTACAAATTATCAGGGGTATCGATAAGTAGTGTTGTTTTTTTGATACTGTACAAAATCTCATTTGATCTAAGAGTTTTTGATACTAGAACTACCAAAGTGGTCAAAATGTCTCAGAATTTACAATTTTTTTACTAATTTAATTTACATTTGATAGGCGTAAAACAGCGTATTTTTAAAGATTTAAATAAGTTTTTCGTAAGACGTATAAATAAAAGCTTGTATACTCTCTACTGTATTATAAAGTTTCTCCAATTTTTGGATTTCAATGTCTGACAGAAATTTTATGTTTAATCATCGGCAGTTCTACTGTCAATATAGTTTCAATCAATATACTTTAATATATACTACAATATAATATATTAATGTACTACAATATAATTTAACAAGTGTCGATATATTTAACTAGAACGTAAGTTGTTATGTTATGTCGTGGCAAGTTAAATTATTGTCAAATTTTATTGAAGAAAACAACATTACTCGTAAGTGCACTCTTGACAAATAGACGTCTATTTCCACGATGATCAAAAATTACTTCTCGAGTCTCTCGATAAATGCGTACCTTCGCGAACCCGTGCCGCGCTCCGAATTATCCGAAAGAATCGCGGTGGAACGCGGTTTCGAAGCGAAACGAGCGTGGAAATAGGATTCGTGATGGGCGTGCTGGCTGCCGCTGGTTCATCGGGATCGGCGCGGGCGTCGTTACACACGCACATGCACCAACTGCGAAAGCGTTTGACGTCGATGCCGCGGCGTTACGTAATCCAAAGTTACCGAAACGACGCCGCGGCGGTAACGATACTCCGCGGCAACTTTCTTGCTGGCGCTTCGTTAACCCTGGCTCTCGGGTCTTCGGGGATCTCGACTGATCCCCCCACGCATTTCTGGCTTACTTACGACTTACTTCGCTCCGTTCAACTATTAATTGTCCCTGCTAACTTGCAAATCGTTGCTCCCCGTTAACGATCGGGCTCTCTCATCTGGCTGACCGACTTCTCCTCCTTCGAGAATTCCGCCATTCTTCTTCAAACGCGTTTGTTCGTTCGTTCCTCAAAAGCGACTGTCGGAAGAAAGAACATGTATATATTTAGGATTGTTTGGAGCAGTATCAATCGAGAAACTAATCGTCCACTTTTGGCTTCTCAAGGATGAGAACTCGAGGCTAAGGTGCCAAATTGGAACATCTGTTTCCCTCGATTGACCGTTTCTTTCTAGCATATTTGGTTCTCTGTTTTTCATACAATTAACGTAACAACTCCTGGTCTTTGGTAGGAACACCAGGGAATTGGAAAATGACCCAACATTTCGAAGCAACGTGTTCCAACCGAAGAATCGGCACACCAATATTGACTCTCTTAGGATTCTGTCCCAGCGTTGCGACAGAATTTTCCGGGACGCAGCTCGGATTCTCCGAAGATCGTCGATGCGTCGTTCCACGCACTTAGACGCGCGTGAAGAGAAAAGGTTCTCGGGGGAAACGGGCTGGAAAATGTCCGGCGACGCGGCGTCGAGAATAGAAAGAGGCGCGGGTCGCCGCCGTCGCCGTCGTCGCGTAAATCCGCAGGAGGCGCAGCGGGGCCGAGTTTCGCGGCGCAGCGAAATCCAGGTGTTTTAAAGCGGGTGTTTTAAAACCCCACGGCGAACCGCGAGTTTGCATTTTAAACGAACGACCGGCCGGAGAGGCGGAGGACGGAGGAGGGGCCACGGGGGCGGAAAACAACGCGCGGCCGCCACGCAAACGCCCCGGCGACGAGAATCGGATTAAAAAAATTCACGGGGGAACTGGCGGGCGTCGAGACGCGCGCGTGAAACGTTGCGTGGGTGGGCGGCGGCCGAGGAATCGGCTAACGGGTGGCCCGTTTCGAACGAGCTTCGAATTCGGGGCGAAATCGAGTTACCCCGGCCCCTTTGTGGGTGTGCGCGCGCGTCCCCTTCGGAATAATACGACGTGCTTGAATCGTGTCGAACTTTGAACGAGTCGTGCGCTCCGCGTCGGGGGCAGGAGAAACAGAGAAAAAAAAGGCAGAAAAATCGAGACAATCGGTGAATAAAGCACGCGCTCTATCGGATTGCGCGGGCCGATCGAACGAATACAGGATATTCGTTTTATCGTCTTTTGACTGTGCCAGCATTTAGGGACCAGTGTATCCACGATGCGACCATGATGCGATTGTCGTTTTAGGGGTAATTGTTTGGAGGAATTATCCAGCGGAGAGAGTTTCGTCGGAACGTGCGATATTTTTATAACATAGAAACGAAAGGATACAACACACGAGGCGTTTGTTCTTCGGTATTGTTGTAAAACTGTCAAATCGTTGGTCCCGATCGTGACACCATCCGCGGAACGAACGTGTTAAAATCCATCACTTAACCGCGAAACGACGCGAAACAACCGACAAACGCATCACCATAAATCCAGATTAACACTTTCGCCGGTGCTAATGCACGCGCTGCGTTCTGCCGATTGTTTCAATCATGCCACTGACAACAACTGTTGCGTTTTTGTTTTTCGTCGGACGTCCGTCGCCGTCGCGTACACTTAAAAATTATTAGAGGGCTGGCTGAGCGGTGTAACAGGTGATTTCGGACGTTGAATCGTGGAACATTCGTAGTGAAACTTTAGAGGCGATTATTAAATTTGAGATTGACGATGTCACTATTGAATCAATAATAGAATTTTTAATTGTTTGATCGAGTACAAAAATTATTGTTGGAATAATACCACGTTTGCATAAGATATGGGAAACTTTGTCATCTTTTCTGGTGAGTGGACAAAAAAGTATCGAAATTTAAAATATCACGATGTTGATAATTATTTGACAATAATCTGGGCTGTATAACCTACTTTACTGAGCGTGAAACACGCGTTAGACAGTTCGAAGCGACGTTTCACGACCGTCAACCGTCGAATCAAACGTGCTGAAAAATTCAAACTCCCCAAATGTTCCGACGCAACACCTCTACTATCCGTGTCAACGAGCGAGCGGAACAGCGTCGATTCGCCAGATTTCTCGAGATATCCAGATTTGCCGGTACGCCAGTCACCTCTCGGCGCCCGGCCGAGTTCGATCCAAACTATTATCAATTTATCCCGGCCCGAAACTTCGCCGTTCGATCAGAATTCTCGGCCAACCTAGAAACCAACCGAGCGCCAAGAAGGCGTGCTTGTTCGCTCGCTCGCTCGCTCGCTCCAAGGTTCAACCCGTCGCTCGGAACGGAAAACAAAGCACGAGCGGCGTTCGCGTTCCGCTTTGTATTAAACATTAAAACGGGCTCTTAGAACGACCGAGCTCAAAGTGGCATACATATTCAACGTCGACACGTTTCCAGACACATCTCGCAGCGCGGCTGTGAGATGTTACGGCGGAGGCCAGACCGTGGACTCTCGTTATGTGCCAATACGCACTGCGTGACACGGCCATCCACAGGCGACAGAATGCCGAGCATGCTCTCCCCCTTCGTCACTCTCTCTCTATCTCTGTCTCTCTCTATGTCTGTCGTTATCTACTCCTCTCTTTGTTCGTTGCCTAACCGTATTCAGCCATGAAACTCACCCCCCGTGCGCGTTTACATAAGCGGACGGCAAGACACACACACCCCTCTCAAGTAGGTTAATCTCCGCCCGTTTCGATCGAACTCGGGCTATCTCAGCCAGGGGGGTGGGGAGGGGGCAAGTGGACGCTGTCTGACCCCGCTACTCTACCGGATCATCGACAATTATTGAGGGAGGGAGTGGGTTCCATAGGATCGAGATCGGGATCGGGATCTCTCTCACGGACAAATTAAGACTGGTTTGGGTTTCCGCGTGCGTATGAAACTCTCCCACTTTTGAAGTTACCGCTTCGGACGTTTAAAGCTAAAATTTGTATTTCGTACGTATATCTGAAGCCTGTCTAAAATAGAGCAGCTACTACTTGGTAGCAGCATCTCTGAGAAACTGAAGGTTGCACAAATTTGTAGAATGTGTATCGCAACGCGCATAGATGTGCAAACGTAGCCGAGGTAGATAAAAACTGCACAAACATCCGCAAGCCAACGATTAGGGTAGCGAGAAGCGCGGAGGAAACAAGCTACCTTGGATTATCGTTGTGGAACGATATACTCGACATCTTATCCAGTTAACCCTTTCGCGTCTCGTGATATCTCGCGTGTCTTTTCGTTAGAACTCGCGGTATCTCGTGCAATAATTCGGGGAGAAGCGAATTCGCAAGATACCGACTAGTGCTCGATATTGAGTAACGTCTCGTTCAGATCGTGTGACGTCGCACGACCAATCATTCACGAATCATACATGAAACAACACCTTCCTAAAATTTGCTTCTTCCAAATTTATTTCCGCACTCCTTGTTTGTCGCAACGACCTCTATCTCCAACCTTCCAAACCTCGCGATTGGAACAATTAGAAAAACACCTGGTTCGATCATTCATTTATATCCATCGTTCAAGATTCAAACAGCTCCCAACCTCCCTCCCGCTCGAACCCGATCGATTCGTCCAAAAATATTTTTCCGCGACTTTATATCAGACGCGGTCGCGTCTGCCCACCGGAGACGTGTTTATTTTCAGAGCCAAGCCGCCTGGCAGCGCGAAATACTTCGGGTAGCATAATATCCGTATAAAATCGGTCGCCGGAATCGAACCGGAGTCTGCTGCTGCTGCTGCTGCTGCTGCTGCTATCGCTGCTCCATTTTAATCCGGCTCGGGTTCGGTTGCCCTCTGAAAATTGAATGATCACGCCGCCCTGATATTTGCGAAAGCATCGATTTCCGTTGGCGGACCGACCGAACGAGAGAGAGAGGCGCGCGGCGTCGTCGCCGCGATTACGTCCAATTACGGCGGTCGAAGGCGGAGGAAAACGGACGGAGAGAAACGAGAGGGACGGGAGAGGGAGGGAGGAGGGAACGGTGGTCGTTCGATCGGGCGCACCGCGTGTTATCTTAAGGCGGCGGCGGCGGCGGCGGCGGCGGCGGCGGTGGCGGTCACCTAGATATCGGCATTGTTATCCCGCCTGACCGCAGCCACTTAACCGAGTCGTAAACCCCCTCCCTCTGCCATCCCTCCACCGCCCTCCCTCCCGCTCTCCACGAGTTCAACTTTATCCTTCAACAGGTGTTTAGGGAAATACAATAATGTCGCGCATGCGCTCGTAACTTCTTAAGGTCGGAAAGTTCGTCCGAACAATCTGACCACGGCCATGCCTGCGGACCGTCACGCCATCCGCGCACCGCGGTTAATCGAGTTTCTCGGCTATTTGGGATTTTTCCCTCCCCCTGCGTATCCCGCTCGGTCTCACGGTCTTTTCCACGATGCGGGAGAAAATATTCGCGGAACGGTGTTTTTTTTTTTCGTAGGCCAAGTTGAGAAATTGACTGTTGGGCTTTGTCGAGAAATTTTTGAATTTAAGTAAAAATTAAATGGGTGCTTTTCGTCACTTTTCGAATCGGGTCGAGAACATTTTTCTTACTTGACGTTGGATAAAGTAGAACTCCTTTGGCGAAGGAGAATGTTTGTTTTGATTATTTATTTGAATCGCTCTGCACTTTTCTAATGTTTCTAGATGTTTAAAAAGAAAAGAATATGAGAATTTAAATTCAAGATTGGATTCTATAGAAATCTGCATTATCGACGACGGATAGAGCGGCAGGATAGATAATTTAACTTATCGACGATGGTAAAACGTGAACATCCGTCGGTAAAGGAATTACAGGGATCTACTCGGTATCTGACGCAAAGGTAGAGACCTTCTTGCGTGCTGCATAGTTGTATCTGTCCACTTAGATGGCATTCGAACGTACAAACGTAGGTGTGACGAATTAGATGCAAGAAAAATAGAAAATGGGACATATTCGATAAAATTTTTTCACTTTAAACAAACACGTGCTCGTCGTACTTGTTCAACTTTATTACAGAGGTATAGAAACTAACCGATCAAAATGAACACGTAATTCTGCCTTAATTTTCCAGACAACTAGACAAAGTTTTCACGTAACAGCAACAGGATACATTAACGCGATGCATTCTAATAAATTCCCCGGAATCGATCGTCTTTTTCCCCTACCAGCTTAACAATTTAAAAGTTAGATTGAATTTTTAACTATGTCGCACGTTGGTTTCAGACATTAAACGGCGCCGAGGGTACCGTTCCACCCGGAAGAGTGTACAAGAAAGTCGCCATCGTGGAGAACTTCTTCGACATTATTCATGCTGTCCATGTTGACCTTGAGGGTCGTCCAGGGAAGCATGCCGGTCAGAAGAGAACGTACAGGACGGTGAGTTTCATACAGAAATATCTATTTGCGCGTTACTTTCCCGTGGAGTTGATGCGCTTGCACGGAAATTACACGGTACGTCTACCCACCGAGGAAATTTTTCCAGCTCGTGGCGCGCTTGGCGATATTTTTCAAAAATTTCATTCAAACTAAAAAGTCAACGCGACGCAATCGGAAACTCTTTCATGATGCTCGAAAAATGTACAAACGATACAAATACGCCAAAACTTTGAAGAATAATTCTGGCACTACACTTTTAGACTTTTGATAATTCTAGCGAATGCTTAAAAAGTTCAAATCAGAACAAAATCCTACGGTCTTCGTAGCGTAGAAGCTACCCAAAAAAATCAAACAATCGAAATCTCGAAATCAATCTCAGGCGAGTCGAAACAATTTTTCCGTCCACTATACCGAGTGGAGATTTGAATTCAATTGGTGACCGGAGACCTCCCCAGAGGAGAGAGAGAAGGATATACATATATATATATATATATATATACATATATATGCGTAGGCGGCGATGACCCCCAATCCGTTCGGGATGGTGCGAGCCAAATTCTTGCATGGCCGACCGCGACACGCGATATTTACCGTTCCCGAGGGAGAAGGCATCGAGGCATTCAAGCGTCGAACACTCGATACCACACGTCATCTCACGTGTTCCGGCACGCGTTTGCGTAAACCTCTCTCTCTCTCTCTCTCTCTCTCTCCGGGGTATCATATCTGTTCCGTGACACCCGTCCTCCGCGCCGCGACCCGATCGCTGGATTCACCCTCTTTCTCCGCTTGTCCATTCCTCTTTCTCCCCGGTTCGCAACCCCTCCGACCTTCCCGGCCTCCCGCCGCCCCTCGCCCCCCCCTTGGCTCGTCCCTCTACCGCCGCCCACCCTCTATCCCATTCGAGTCGCGTTGCCGTCCTCTTTCTCTCTCTCTCGGTGCCGCCGCGCGATCTGCTTGTGATTCAAAACCTCAGGACACTTGTTGCATTGCCTGCTGCTTACTGGTGCACCCACACGCGGCCGTGCGGTCGCGCGCGCACACGCACGCACGCGTGCAGCACCGGCCACCAGCCTAGCGCCCGCGACCCTGCAACCGTTTTAACCGTTTAAGTCGCTGTTACAAGGCGCGATTCATCGGCTCGCGGCGATTCCACCCTCCTCCGCCGCGCGCCACCGCGCGCCGCCAACCCCTTCCCCTCGCGTTTCTCCCCCGACTCGTTTCGTCTCGCGACTCACCCCATCCCGAACGGATGATGTTTCAACGCAGAAATATACTCGCGCCCGACTACGCTCGGTGCCACTTGTTTACGAAAACTTGGCAGGTGCCGGTTGTTTCCGGCGCACGCTGCGAGATCCCACTATCTCCGGTTCTTGTTCTCTCGTTTTTCAGTCTTTGAAGGGAGATGAAAAATGTGAGAGAATTCTGGATACAAACTAGCTAAACCTAACCTAACCTAAACCTTTAAACAGTCAAAACGACTAATTTCTAATTTTTCATAGAAAAAGCTTGCAAGTTCGCAACCGTCTTGGAAATATATATAATTCTTTATCGCAATGTTGTTTTTGTACTTTCTTCGTTGCTAAACTCGGATAATTTGATGTTGATCGATGTCAACGACAGTTTGGAATACCGAATTTTCGAATGTCTGATTTTACTCGACGTTTCGTAGAATCAAAATTCTCCGTCGTCCTTACCAAATATCAAGATGTAGAATTAAGAGAATAAAATTGGAATATGCATCAAATGTTACGGGAGCCTTTCCCTCGCGTCTAAAATACCCACGCGTGGGTTAATTAGTAATAAAAATCGCATTACACGAGCCACAGTTTATTAATCGCCCTTTCCTTCGCTTCGTAAAAGATGTAATCGACTCACGCAAAAGTTGTTGCATGCTATCGAAGTTTGAAATTTACAACCTAACGTGTAATTTTCAATTAACCGCAACGATATCGTTCGACGTCAGAAAAGTACGAGAAACCGACACCTAAAACATTGTTTCTTCGTTTTGTGCGAGCAAAATTTCAAACTGTAGTTCCAAGGGGGCCTACAATTGTAGTGTTCCACGAGTTTAAAAAGATAGACTTACGCTCCTAGCTTGACCAAGCATAACCTTCTCTGTCGGAAGAATCGTTCACCGCGTTCGACAGTTTAAAATTCCCTCCGCGCGAAAATCAATTCCGCCGATACTCTCGGCAAGCGATTAACATTTGACCCCGAAGAGATCGAATTGGAACTGTTCGCACGTTGCTCTGAGAACGTTCGTCAACGCGTCACGTAGATCTGAAAAGCCATTGTCAGCGTGTTTCTCAGTCGCCCGCTCTCTTTTCTTCGTCTCGCGGACGACACTCGAGGTAAATCTTATCGAATTACTTCAGCGTGCCGGCGGAACGCCTTCATCCACCCGCGCGCGCATACGTGTAGTAGGCGCACTTATACACGCCTAGTTTGCGAACGTGTACACGCGGGGTCGACCATTGCCTTTCTCGGCTCGCAGCCACCCATCCTTGATTAAGTTATGCCGCTCCTCCACCTCCTTAGAGAGAAACGTTTCCTATTAAGAGGCAGAGAACATCCCTCCGGCTAAATACCTTCTCTCGCAAAGACATCAAAGTTCCGTTACTGCTCATGAATTTTCCCTGGTGGGCGTTCCGCGTGAAACAGCTCCACGTGACGACGCCGCTGACGTCTGACGAAGCGGAACGGAAAGGGGTCACTCACGCTGTTCACGCGCCGCGCGAGTGCAAGCCCTGTGCGCTTTCAAATCTGGCCTACCAGAAAAGATTGGATTGCCAAAAGATTTCGAAAGATGGCGGCTATACTGTCGACTAGAAATACGAAGCGTCAGACACTTGTCTCTTCTATTTTTCTCTCAACTGTCTGGTCGAAGATCTCCGACGTGAGAAACCCCAAATTGGGCTAAAAGTAGAAAATAGGTGTAGCACGTTTAAACATTTTTAAACACAGACGCGAATGTACGTAGGTTAAAAAATTACACAGATTCAGGAGTGTGGATTCGTTTATCACGTACGAAATAGAAACATCTCGAGGCTCAAGCCAAACAACGTCATGCCTCGCCACGATGATCCTTCCTCCCTTTATTCCACGGAATATCTCCTCTCTGACGCGTAGACCTTTTCTTTCTGTTTCAGATCACGGAAACGTACGCGTTCCTTCCCCGGGAGGCGGTAACGCGATTTCTTTTGGGCTGCACGGAATGCCAACGACGGCCGCGCACCCCGAGCCCCACGAATCTATCCAATCAACCGCAGCCGACGTCGGCGACGCCGTTGACGACGAGCACGCTAACGTCGACGGCGACGCCGTTAAGCCCCAACACTCTCACCACCGCGTCGACGACGTCGGTGCAAAGTAGCCCTAAGCTGCGCGAGGGAAATCACAACGGCGAGGGCAAGCCTCTGTACAGTTACAGACACCAAAGGCATCAAAAGGGGAGCAACAGCAGCTCGAACAACGCTGTCTCGACGTCGACGACGACGACGACGACAACGACGTCGTCGTCGTCGACAACAACCACCACGTCGACGCAGGAGAAAGCCGATAATAAGGAGAAGGAGGAAAAGTACAATCCCCTGAGTATCACGAATTTGCTGAAGAAGGAGCCGGTAGCCGGCAGCTTTTTGCCAAGCGCGGACTCGCTGCCCGACTCGAGGAGGACCCCGGAGTCGGACCGGGCGAGCTCGAGAAGTTCAGCCTCGTCCAAGAGGAAAAGGATGCTGCCAGAGGGTCGAACGCCGTCTCCTCAGCCCAGCCAACCGTTGCCAAGGCCGTGGAGCCCTGGACTCGATCCCAAGAACACGCCCATCGACTACAGTCTTCCCATCACTACCTCGTACCTGAAACATCAGCAGAGGCTGCTGCAGCAGCAGGCGGAGAAGAACAAGGCGGCCGCTATCAAGGAGACCGAGCTCGAGCAGAAAGTGGCCGCAGCGGTTCTGCCGTCTGACGAGATCGTCGACACCGTCGAGAGGGACAGATACTCCCCGGCCACCGGGCTGATCGACACGAATCTCAATCTATTGGCCACCATTCAACACCTGCACTGCCAAGTGATGCTGGCCCTGACAGAGAGGCTCAGACCGTCGATAACCATGCCAAGCCCCTTGGTCTTGCCCACGGCGGCCAACGTGCTGACCAACGGGATGATGATCGGTTCCGAGGTGTCGGTGCAAACCGGGGAGAACCGCACGTGAGAGAAGGAAGACCAGTCGCGAAAGATATGGAAGAATCCCGGAATCCTCTATTGATTCTTCCCCTCTACTACTCCGTTGGCGAAGTTGCGCCGCGAACGCGCGCGTTTTTGTTGCACGAGGCCGACGGGATGATACGATGGACGCACGTGTATATCGTTCCCCGATCGGATGTGTTGAGAAATATAGTTTTCTATGTATTATATTCCGTTGTGTGTGGGCGAAAGTAGAGGTAGGACGGAGGGACGAGACAAGTTGAGAGCTAGATACCTAATCTCGATCTTGTCGCTATCGCACGCCGGACTGGATTACACGATTCGACAGCCTTCGGAAGTAGGAAGAGACTTTCCGACAATTTCACTTTTGCGAATTTGGTTAAGAAGAACACAGTAACTTGCAGACTTTATTTTTATTCGTTTACCATGCCACGAGCATCGGTCCTGACGTGGTACGATATTGGGGAAAAGAAACTGAATCCAATTATAAAATAGACGACACGAAGAAAGAAATCAACTAGCTGCGATCGAATTGATAAATTTGACATCGCCGACGAAAAAATTGTGCGAGGACATTCGAAGAAACGGAGGAATCGTTAATCAGACTGTCGACGATTCTCCTTTGCTTTCAATTGATCGAATAAGGGATTCTTTTTTGAGATTCCTGTAAATTTCTAACGTATTCGGTAATACCCGATCGGTAGATATTGGACCGATCCAGCGTGCACACCGATCCGGCTCGTGTTCTTCCACGAGAAAGAGAGAGAAAGAGGAGGAGAGAGGGAACGGTTAACGCGGCCAATATCCGATCCTAGCTGCCATTCAAACTATCGGCTAACGCGATCATCTATTAAACCGGATAAGATCAATTACTTGGTCGGCGTCGTGGCGTCAACGTCAGTTAAAGTCTGGACCGGAGGGGTGGGGGAGGAGGATCTCGTTTCGCGCGCGCTCGATATAGACGGTGAAACGAGACGAATTATTCGTGAGTCTGTCAAAATATGGGTCGGCTCTGTCGCGCGTTGTCGATTTATAGAGGAAACGACCGCAACCTGAACAGCACCGCGGGATTGTGTTCGATATTTTGAGATCTGACTCTCGAACGCGATTCGCTCGTTAGGAACACACACGTATGTACTATATACGTGTGTGTGTATGTGTATATACATATAGAAAGAGAGAAAGAAAGATCCACCAGAAAATGGACGGCGGTTTCGACAGCAGCCAGAAGGACAGCTCCTGAATATTTAACCGTCCGACAAGATCGATGACGGCCTCTGACTCCTTCACCCGCGCGCCACACCGCTTTCCGAATTCGCATTTCGTTTCATCGTCGGCAAACTCGGACGGAGACGCGATAATTTGCCACCGAGGACGCAAAAAAAGGATCTCGCCCGGCTTTCCGAGTTTGGATATTTGATCGAAAAAGAAAGAGAGAGAAACAAAGAGAGAAAGGAGGCTAATTGGACGCAATTCATTCGCCACGTTTACACCGCGTACCCCGCGTATATATACACGTTTCTTTCGACTCGACGTTGATTTTTAAATCGTTCATTGGCATACGCTTTCAGTTTTCGAAGAGAACTCTGGCGAGACTCGAGACGCACAACTACGCTTAATTCGCAGAATCCCATTTCTCGCCGACACGCGACACCGCGGCGAAAATCGCCATTGTATCGAGGACGTGTAGATTAATGTTTAACGGACGAGGGACAAATGTAACCTTCATGTAATCGGGACCTCGCTTAGCGCGAACGAATACTTAACTATACCAAAGGCGTTGCTGAAGAGGCCACGACCGGGGGGGGGGGGGAATGTCTCTCCTTTCGTTTGGGGGAGAGTCGTTTCGTTGCCGAATTTGTTGATCGACGTTTGAGAGCGATTTCACGTCGAGAACGAGAGGGCGACTTTCACGCTAAACATTTTCGTAATTTGACCGTTTGTAGACTAGCCTTGTGTATGATATTAATAAAGAAAGAAAACAGAAAAACAGAAAAAAAGAATAGAAAGTAGTGTTCTTCGTGTATTATACTAGCTTGTCGTTGAGGACGCCGCGCAGGCGCGTCTGACGCGTGGACTTACACGCGAACGTATATTTGTACTCTAGGAGTTTGATAATTGTTGTGAAAGTAGAGACACTGACGATTCTGACGTGAATCGAGTAAACGTAAGACGAGAAAACGAGTCGAAAGTGTTGGATAGCACCTGAATCTATTATTTTGTATATAATCGTTGTAACATAGCGCAGTTAGTCGTTAAGGATAATAAAAAAAAAAAAAAAAGAAGAAAAGAAAGAAAAAGAAAAAAAAGCGTGCGAATGTATTATTATGAATAATATTGCTATTATTATTATTAATATTATTATTATTATTATTATTATCATCATTGTCATTATTATTATTATTATTATTATTATTACTACTGTGACAGTTATCATCATTATAATTAATTATTAATTATTATTATTTTATTATATTTAAATTGCACACGAACAAGATGAGAAAATATATGAAATCACAAAATCCGAACGAACAGTTTTTTTCATTCCTATCCCCACCCCCCTCCCCCTTCCCTTTATTTAGATGTATCTAATTAGCTTTACGAAACCGTGTCTCGTTTTATGTGGAATTTAAAAGTGCCAAGATTCACATAATGTAACAAATTATACAAAATATTCAAAGTACATTGCTTTCAATAATAATATTTGATACGTGAAAAGTTGGAGAAGTTTAGTGCCACAATATTAAAGTCTTTTACTTAATATCAGAACTTTTGTAATCAAAGTTGTTTTTTTTTCTTACTTTGTCACGTATGTACATGTAAATTAAAAGAGATCTTATTTTTCAACACATTGTAGTTCAGTTTCCTCCTCGATTTTCTATTAAGATTCTATTTTCTTTAATTGTGCCCTTTAATTCAATTTCGCAGTCTAGCGATCAAATTTCAACAAACTGAGAAAATTACACATTTTTACCGCGAGGAATCGATCGTGCAGCGATCGAACGAAACGCGCAAATTTCCCACGTCTCCTATATGTGTATGTCCCAAGCCCGCGATCCAGAATTAAAAGGTCTTTCGCAGTTCGGATATGCGTGCCGTGAATCCGCGCGAAGATACGCATCCTCTCCTTTCATCCGTCAATGCAATCTTTTCCGAGAGAGGGACTGGGAAAGCCCGTGGAAAGATCCGTCGATCCTACGCTCTATGAACGAACAATGAACGCAATTGACACTTCTGGCCATGGAACGAGAAACGTGGGCGTGAGGAGGTGGGTCGCGAATCGGCGGCGCCTTGACGTACTTTAATATCACGAACAAAGAGGATAGAATGATCGAGTCCCCTTTAACAAAGGAGGAAAGGGCAGAGAGGCAAGTTACCTGTCTCTCCCTCTCTCTCTCTCTTCCTCTCTCTCTCTCTTCTCCCCCCTTTTCCTTCCTCTATCCCTCTAGGTAAGGATCGTTTCTTCGAGGCACCATAGGTAATGCAGCCTTTTCCCATCTGGCTGTTGCCAACGTTGTAGCGGCCTCGTTCCATCAACCGGTCCTGTCTCTCTCTCTAAGTCCCCCTTTTCTCTCTGTTCCAGCTACCTACCACGGCTCCTCGCCACCTGTCTCCTCCTTTCCTCCCCCTCTGCCCTTAGGAAAACTCGCCTCCCTCTCCACGATTCCAATAAGGCTGCCGCCTCGCACCACGCTTTCCACCCTCTCTCTTTCCATCCTGTTACCGCTCTTCTGGCTTCCCTCTTCCTCTTTCCCTTTTTGTCCTCTCTCCGTCTCCCTCACTCTCTTTCTTCTCTCTCCCCCGTTCGTTGGCTCCCTCTACCTACCCTCTAGCACACGGCTCAAAGAGTTCCCCTTTCCTCCTCGGTGCCCCCTTTCGTCCTCTCACGAGCCGAGGCCTCGTGCTTTTGCCACGGCATTGTTGCTATCGATTCGGTTCTGGAAACGTGTTTTTCTTCGGATATTTCGTGGCTTTCCCCGGCCACGGTCGGCTCTCTGCTCGTCTGGAATAACGAGGATTCTAAGAAACCCCCGGAGTGTCCCCCCGCCCCATCCTTCTCCCGATCCGTCTTCCACCCATGTTACTCTCTCTTTCTCTTATCATCGCGCCAAGTCTTATCCGCTGCCCGAAGGCAACGGCCGATCCCGTTTGTCGCGATCCTTTCTTCCCAATGTTGACGCCTGCTCGACTTGTTACGTAGGTGAACCTCCTCGAGGTTCGAAGCACCGGTCTTTCTGTTTCAATTCCATTTCCTATTTTCGGAGTCGTTCCGTTCGTACGAGGCTCGATTTATTAAGACACACGCTCGGAGGATTTACGGAACTTTTCATTTATGATATCGCGTTGAACGTGGCTTCTGTCACATTGCAAATCATTTCGTGAAAATTTTGTTATTGTGCTGGAAAAGCGTGAGACTACCCTCAGTTGCCTGTCTGTGTATTTTTGATAGCCAATGAAGAAACTAATATCTAAATTCTTAATATATTAAGAAATTATAATATAATAAGGAAGCTAATATAATAATAAAATGTTAACAATTTTGTGTTTCTGATTCCTTCTTCTTCCCGATTCGCTCTCATTGTATTATCATAAGAGTATCGTTAAATTGTTGCACTTGAAACGACCAAATTCTCCTGAAATGAAAATAATTTTGATCAAACTCCTTCTTGCTCGCATTTTCTAATTTAAATTTTTCACGCGAATGACCGATTGTCTGTTCTTTTGATGTAGCTCCTCGGCAACCTGTATCAGTGTCTCGCGGGCAACTTTTCACTTCGTTGGATCGAAGTTCCAACTTTTATAAAAACTTTATAACAAAACAATTAACGTAATATCAATCACGTTGAATTTGACAAACTTTGAGCTTTAAATCGATATTTTCTATATCATTTCGCAGTATTTTGTTGATTTGTAACGACGTATATTACAAACTTTCCTTTGTATTTTAATTTCTTCGATATAAGTTTTGTATTTCAATTATCGATGGTTCTACTACTAATAATTGTGTCCCCTTCAATGGACTTTAGTAAAACGACTTTCGAGGCTCTACGATTTTCAATGATTACGAGAAGAGTTCTTCGAGTCACTGAGCTGTTTGTTCAAACAAGATCTCTGCCGATTCGTGGTTCCATTGTACCGTAAAACGTGGGAAGTTCTGCTGGATGTAATAATTCTACTTTCGCCGCTGGCGACGCGATCGATAGGGGATAAGTATCGAAATTCGAGGTGATTTCAACGAACGGACATCTCTTCGCCGTCTATTAAACGCTATTAAATCAATCACCATCGCGGGTAACTATATTTACCTCGCGGACACCGGTTGAATTTTTCATTTGACCATTTATGATCGTTCGAGAATGCAAAAGCGAAGGCAACCGCTGGCAACCGAGGAAGGAGCAGTAGCAGTTTCATGAATAGATAACAGATCGAAATAAGATATTCAATGGTAATAACATTAGTAGCAAGAGTTAATTCTATGAATGTCTGAGATCGACGCCATACTAACAAACGAAGATCTTCTCAAGATATTAAAGTAACTGGAATATAATTAAAAAGTCGTACTTCACATCGTAGACGATTTTATACGAAACAACAAAGTTATAATAAAAAAAAAGAAAAATGATCTACTGACTTTGGGAAAAAATTCACACTTCTTACAATCTGTTTGTAAAATCGTTATTTTCCTTACAAAAAGTAAATGAACAAAACGAAATGAATTGTCCACAAATTCTGCTGATAAAATTTCAAAAAGATTGCAGCAATTTACGCTTGGTTCGATTTTAAAAAACTTGACTTAAAGAGGTGTCGCGGCTGAAAAATTAAGAAGCGCCGAAACTCGGCCGGAGATTTCAACGAACGGTAACACTTTCCTCGCGGGGTAGTACGCGGTCGTCGTACGTCTCGCGGCGTTGCGCGGAATCCGCCGCCAATTCTTATCAGTCATCGGCTCTCACCGTTTTGTTTCACATCGTTTCTGCACCGACCGCCTACGACTTTCGTTTTCAATGGCTCGGCAGCAGACCGATCAAGGCGTCTCTAACACAGTCACTATATTATCGGAGCTTAAGTGGCGTAACTCGATCGGTCAGCGATTTAACATTCACCCTTGTCTCTTTCTCACTCTGGCTCTCTCTCTTTCTCTCTCTTTCTCTCTCTCACACACGAACATGTCACGACTCGTGCGTGACGTCCATTGTTCTTCGTCGAGCTCCTCGTGATCTCCGTGTCACCGGTTTCCTCCGACGGGGGGAAAAATGTAAATTGCGCCATCGCCCGACAATGCCTGGCTCGATTCGTTCGTCACCGCGGATGTCCATTAGGCTTTAGGGGGGTATTAAATATCGATATCGACGGTGACGCCGGCGACGATCGATCGATGACAAATCGTAGGGTTTCAAGCCATTCTTCACCCACACCCTATTGTAGCTGGGACCGGACAGCTTTGCTTCCTTCTTTTTAACTTCACCTTCGACGGGGCTTGATTAGCACCGTGTGATATAATCTCGAGTGAATTTTGACGGCAGTTTTCTTCTTTTTCTTTTCTGTATCGTGTCTGGAAGTGTCGTTCGTGAATTTATGTTGTAATGGAAAAGTCTCTAATTAAAGATCTTCAACCTTAGAGTGTTATGTGATAAGTAGGAACTATGGATTTCGTTTCGCTTTCTAAATATTACAACAGATGTTTCACTTTGGATATTTTATATATTTCTGTGCGTGTAAAAATAAGTTTTGCATTGCTGGTTTATTTTTAGGCATTTTGAGAGTTAAGTGCTAAAAATTCATGTTATTGACCCATTAGAACAAAGCAATAATTCATCATAATATTATAAATTTTATGAAATTAAAGTGGAAAATGTATTCAATGAATTTTTGGAATTTTGTTTCATAGTTTCAGTACTAAAAATTAGAATTTACATAAACAATAAATTCATCGGAAAGAGTGTAAATGAAATTGGTCCCTAATAAATCAACATACTTATATCGTGTCATTAATTACGACAACGATGTTGCCACAAGTAGAGGCAAACGATTCTAATTAGAAGTTGATTACGATAGACCAGTAAAACGTGAAAGAGCTTAATGGCGAGTTGTCGCCTACGTAAATTTTTAATGGTGCAAGTTCCTGAACGATTTCTAGAACCAAGCTATCAAGAATATATGTTAATCATTGACTGAAAGATTGAAGTAAACAGAGTCTACGAACGAACAAAAATCGAACGGAGTCAGAAATTTGCGAAAAGCGTGTCTTTCTACGACAAGTGAAACGCTACGACAGTCACACGGTTCATTTCACCAGAAAATCAACGGCACACCGTGTAGATTTCAACGCGGGTTCCCTGGGCGCAAACTTGGACGGCTCAAAGCCGACGAGGCACTCTCGCTCCGACGTGCAGACCTAGTTATTAACAAATACACCCAGGCCGGGATGCATATCGCGCAACTCTATTACCGGTGATCGCGGCGAGCAACCACGCTGCCGATCACGATCTAGCAACAGTTGCTGGCTTCGTTTTAAAATTCCGACTAGCGGCGACGCGGTCTCAAATTGTGTAAGAAACCAAGAGAACCGGTAGAGAGAATCGGAGAGACGCGGGAGACGGGAGGGGGTAGAGGACGAGGGTGAACGGTAGGTCGCCGCCACCCCCGCCGGCCATTGTAATTCGTATCGCGAGTCGTGCGGGAAGATCTCTTATTTTCCCGTAGTATCCAGTATACCCACCTATATCCCGGCTAGTGTCTACCCTCGTTTCAACCTTCCTCGTATCCCCTGCCCCGTCGCCCGCCCCTCGGTTCCCTCCTCGTTCCCCTTTCAGCCTTCGTCGACGACGTCCGACTCCGAGCTTCGCTTCTATCCTCTATGGAGGATAGCGCGCCGAGCTCTAGAATGTAAGGGATGATTTTGGAGATAGCTCGAGGGTCGCTCGGTACGTAGGAGTTGTAGGTTGGTGGGTGGGTTGGTTGGTTGGACGGGCGCGGATGGTCGGGTCGAGACGAGTAGCGTAGCGAGAGAGTACCGGCTGTGGGGGTGAATGAGAGAGGGTGAGGGAGAGAGAGTGAGAGAGAGAGAGGGCACGAGGGACGGAAAGAGAGGCAGAGAGAGAAAGAGAGAGTGGAGCTAGATCAGAGAGGCAGGCGCGAGCGAGAGAATAGATGGTAGAAGCGCTTGGGTGAAAGAGAGAGATGGTAGAGAGAGAGGAGAAGGAGGAGGAGGAGGAGGAGGAGGAGGAGGTTGGAGGATGTGGAAGAGGGTGGTGTAGGTTTGCGAAACGGGGGCTGCCATTGGGATGCTTCGCCCGCGGGGTGGTTGAAAGGGTGCATGGAAGGGGGATGGAGGTGAGTCTGCAGAGTCTCAGGAGGGTGAGTTCGGCGCCGAGGTGTCGGCCTTTCTCCTCTGCCTCTCTATGTACGGCTACGTATGTACGCTATGTGCGCCTAGCTCCGCTGGTGACTGGCGTTGTTTAAATCTAAATAAATAATTTCGTCGGTTGGCACACGACGGTGACGTTGATCTCGCCGATCGGTGCGATGTTTCTCGGTTTAGGTAATGCGCGTCTTCATGCGCGCGACACCGGCAACGACCGGGGGGGGGGGGGGGAGAGAGGATCGACGCGCGTTTTCGCTTCGGGGGATGGCTCGTTGCGACTGCTGCTCGTGAAATTTTAATCACGCGTGATTTCGTCACGCGATCGAACACGCTCGCCACGTCGATCGTCTCCTTGTTCGACTCTCGCATCGATACGCGGAAACCGACACGCTGTTTCCAACGGAAAATTGACTTCGTCCGATTAGGTTGACGTCGTGTTATCGGTTGAAACGCGTGATTCGTAGGAAATGAGAAGACGCGCGGGCATTTAGTCGAACGAATATTTGGAACGAGGAGACACGAGGAGATAATTTACGAGAGGGTGGATTTGAGAAATTTTTACGTTTCACACAGTTTTCGTTTATAACTTGATGAAATGTCTGTATTATATAACGCTACAACTACCAAACTGATCGAATCGATCGATGTATTATTATTTTTCACAAAAAGTTACTATTAACGTATTTTCTTACTTTTTGCCTTGACTTTCGTTTCGTTGGTAGTAGAGCAGCTCTGGTGTCGAATAAGAAACTTGACTTTTCATTGCGTCTGAAAATGTTCCAGAGATCAAACTACTCTGAACCGATCTAAAAATACAACAAGATAATCCAAAGATAAATTCCATTTAATCAAATCAATCCCGATATCTTAGTTATTGAGTATAGTTCTGTTCCAAATCCACCTTCAAAATTCCAACTTGGAATAGAACTCCGTGGAAGTTCGTCTCCTTTTTAGACACAATATCTTTGGAGAAAGGGAGAAGCCAGCGCAGCGGTACGTTTCAATTATAAACGATTTCCGGTTGTGAGTAAATTTCATCGGGTTTAAAAGTCGACTTAAAGTTCTGGTCTGGCTGGTGGTTGGTCGGCGCGATGCAACGATAGAGCAGAGCCAGACGCGACCAGCGAGAGATAACAGGGTCAGGGAGCAGCGAAGACGAAAGGGGTGGAGACGAGGAAACGGAGAGGAGAAACGAAATGGGGTTACTAATTCCCGAATAATGAAGGGATGAATCGCTAACCCCTCTCCGGGCGATAAAGGGGTCGGGCACTTGGGTGCATTGTTGGAGTTTTACCGTGTTTTTTCAACCACATGTCACGCATTAACCGAAACAATGTGGCTTAAATGAATGGTCCTTTGCTCCCACGGCCACGTTTTCCCCCGTTGTTAAAACGTCCCCGGTATTTGTCACGCATTTATTTCCCAAGGATCCTTGCTTTTCTTACTGCTCGCCACCCCTGCCGTTGCTCGCCACTTTAAATTCACGTGTTCGCGGAGGCAGGGAATTCTTGATGCAGCCGCGGATGAAAATTTGCGACGAGATTTCCAGTTTTTCTCGCGCGGAGTAACTAAGCCCCTATTTGCATCGTGCGCGTCGTGATTTTTTTCTTCTTTTCTCCCTTCTATTTTCTCTCTCTCCCTCTCCCTCTCCCTCTCTCTCTTTTCCTCCTTTTTTTTTTTTAATTAAGAAAAATTGCCGATAACGGAATCGTCAAACTAAATTACATTTGCAACCGACAATGAGAATTGTAATTTGTTTCGTTGAGATCGAGGATCGTCGAACGGAATCGTGTGTTTAATACCACGCGAGCTTTAAATATACTTGGTACTTTGAAATGAAAAAAGATTAATTATCTTGTGAATAAACGTTCCCGATTGTCTTTCTTAGAAGCAGGGAACGTTTTATGCTAAAGAATTCGTTAGGTAATCGGACGAATTCTTCGAAACGGTTGAATAGCTACGTTTTCGGCTGTACATTTAAATTTCCTGTATTCTCGATGCACAACCGGAATACATAAACCTGCTTTATTATATTGACTGAATAACTGAAGAACGAATAAGGAAGTAATGAATTCCTGTCGATTTGCATACGTTTTAAAATATACAAAATACGGCATTCACGGAGTAAAAATGAAATTTTCGTTGATACCTTCGATGTTCTGGTTATTCATAAGAAAAGAAACATTCGTCGGGAAGAATCGTCTGCCAATTTCTAACATTCGGAGCAACGTAACGAAAAATATTTTAAAAATTTTGATTCACGCTAAATTAAAAAGAAACGAATTATACGATCGCCTACGTTGAAAATTTCATGAGAATAATAGCAACTCGAAAAGTAGTTTTTTCAAGCGGTATAAGGGTTGAAATAAAATTAAAATTAACGCGATCCCCTTTAGAAATAAAATAGAACAAACTATGAGAAAAATAGAGCAGCTGGTTATACGAACATGTACGTTGAAAATTTCTAGCACATAATGGCTTGAAAAGTAGTTCTTTTAAACGCTAAGAGTTAAACAAATGCGACTTTTTCTTCAAAATAGAATAAAACAACTATACGAAAAATAAAACGACTGTACGACAGTGTACACGTTGAAAATTTCGAGTGAAAATTAGTGACTTGAAAAACAGATTTTTTTTTTTTTTTGAAGCGGTAAGGGTTAAAATATGTTTGAACAAACGCGACCTTTTTCCGAAGTAACTTTCGTCGGAGTGAGTGAATTCCGTGAGGACTGTTTGCATGGCTCTTTATTCTTCTTCCTCCGGGGGTTTTCACCCCTCCAGGCTCGTACTCTCAACGCCTACTTATATTGTTATGTAATTTATCTTGGCTACCCCTTGTGCGAAGGAATGCTCACCCTTGGACCGCGGCATTAGCGACACCAGAGGGTGTCTTTACTTTTCACTTTTGCTAATTTCACTTCGCTCACTGGCACGAGGGGGGGTTTTCGTAGTCTATAGTCTGTATCATTGTACGTCTTGACGATCTATTCTAAACTTTCAAAAACATACACTGCAACCTATCTAGGATATTCAAATATGCCTGTTATTTTTAAAACTTGTCAACTGTGTAACTGAAATTAAAGAATGACGAGTCGAACATTAGTAGTTGGTTTACTGATATAATATCAAATATTCTAATTAAAAAGAAACAAGAAGAAATGACAAATTAAAGATTTAATTTACTTCTACTTTTTATTTTAATAACAACAAGATCGGCTGAAAAATCTCTTTCAGAATGAACTTTGACAATCACAATTTTACACATTGAAATTAAATTGCAGTCCTTCTTTCTTTCAAGTGAATTTTCTTTATTTAATATAATTTGTCAAACACAGTCAACAGGTTATTCTAATATGCATTTAATGAAATATTTATTGAGAATAATGATATAGCGATTGGGAATATTTATTGAATATTTACAAAGAATTGCAATACTTTATAAATAGTAACAAGAGAAAGTTGGTTATAGAAATTTTACTATTTCATTATTTCACTTTTGAAATCCTACTATTTCTAGGATTTAATCGATCGTACGAAAACATTCCATTATGTAGCACGTTGTATATATTTATTTAGATGAAACTATATTTATTCGTGCAAGATTTGCAAAAGGGAGTTAAAATCGTCGATGATGTACAAGATACAGAAGGAAGCTACGCAAGGCGAAATATGAAAAATAGTGAAAAGGACATTCGATTTCCTTCGTGACCTAAAATAATAATAAAACCTATATCTCGTTACGTCGCGCTAATTAAAATTTTCCGCTGTTGAATCGTTTAACAAGCACAAGGAAAGCTTTTCCAGGGTAGGTACTATAAGTACCGGTTACTCGTCACGTAAGTATCTCGAGATTCAAAATTCTACTTCAATTTTCTTGTTTGCCCTAACAGCCAAGAAAAGGCTGGCGTTCAGGCGCTCTTATTAATATTTACTAGACTTCCTGCTGCAACGCTACCCTAAAAAATATTCGCCTGACTTTCCCGTTGTAACAACGGAACGGATCGCGAATACCCGGTAAAAAGAAGTACAACCCAGGGGAAACCCAATATTTTAGAGATTATATTACGATAACAAAAAAGTAATATTAAATTTCTTTTCTTATCGTAACAAAGAAGATAACGCGGGTATTGTATAAAGTAGGATCTCTAACCGAAAAAATGTGTTACGGTTTTTTCTAGTTTCGAGCGTTATACTAGCGGTGGTAGCATACCGAGGAAGAGATTCTACTCGAGGAAAATGTAAGTCAAAAATAGAAAGTAAAACGTTGTCAAGAGAGATTTTGTTTCGCGTATTTCCCATTGTTTCGAATATTTAAAGTCAATTTTTTCAAAAATTTCAATTTGTTAAATTATTCTCTTCCCTCCTTTATTATTTATATTGTGCCAAGTATTGAATTGAATTAAATTAGTTGTAAATGATCGCATCATATATATATATATATATATACGATAGATAAATAAAAATTATACACTTCCAACATTGAATAATTTAACTCAATTCCAATTTATAATTCACGCTAATGTATCTAATGATCTACATAACCCAAGAATATCAACACGGTATCAAACTTCTATAACATCTCGTGTAACTTAAAAAGTTACATTATCTATATAAATAACTTATTTATTTATTTTTCTCCAACAAGTAAACGAAATTCTAATTATAGCAGGTTAAAAACCCTTCAATCCTCATTATCAAAAATTTTCTTTTTAGGCATACCGCGTGTATACATGGGGGACGTTCTTGCGTCATTGAGGGAGTCATCAAAGAGCCAGGGTACCAACTTAACGTTACAGTTCATACGATAGCGGTAGGTGCGCGTAAGAACGTGGCTTCGCTACGCAAACTTCTTTTCCTCGCATTTTTCTCGCCGCGGGCAGGGAAACCTATATCTACGCGTCATCCACTCTCAAGTTACCATCTCGACTTTCCACTACCTCAGCTGGTTCCTTCGCATTTTTTCCCTGGATTTTGCTTGCCATGGAATAACCCCGTCCTCAGTGATAATGCGTATGGGGATTCGAGCTGACGTGCAAACTACACCATTGCACGGGGGGCTTACTAATATTTTTTAAGTTATTAGTTTCTTTCTTCTTTTTCTATTTCTCTTTCTTTCATTTTTCGTAAAAAGTCGAGATAGCAGCGCCTGCTACGGTACTGCATTTAATGCGATCTCCAAAGTTATTTCACGATATCAAATTTAGAAATTTTCTAGTACGTATATTTTCTGCGATATAATATCGCCAATGAGCGTAGGCCGAGTTACGGTGGGCTACTCTAAAAAAAAAGAAAGAAAAAAATCTGAAATAGTTGGTATTGCACGACTTTGCCCAATTCATTCTTAATTAAAAGATAGCATCGGCAATTAGTGAGATTCTCCATTTTCATAAATCGATAAGTCATACAGGTAAATGAGAACAGATCTCGTTTGTCCATCAGGTAGTCTGCCTACATAAATTTATAACAACGATAAGATTACGTTCAATATCGTATACAACATATAAATAAAAAAAAAAAATCAGTTCAACTTCCGCGTTGCATTTCGTTGGCGCTTAATGAATTAATGGAATATGTTTAACGTATCATACTTTGCATATGCAGAATGTTACAGAATTGGAAATTTAATTCATCAATAAAATTATGCATTATAAGAAACGTGAAAAATTGTATTTAATTTTAAAATAGTTTGTGTTTTACGCGAATAATGCGTATCGAATAATCTAACTCAATTCATATTATACTAATGCAATCACCGGTGATCCAATAATATCAACACTATATCGAGCTTTAGAGGAATGGTACAACTACTATTTCCGTAGAAATCTCCAAATTTCTATGTATATACGTAAATTTTTAGGAAAACAGAATCATCATTTAGCGATTAAAGATCGAAGAGATTCAAACTTCGAAAAACGAAGGAAAAGAATTTACGGTCAAAAGTTCCATTAAAAAGAATCCGAAGCTTAAAAACATCTCAGTCTCATTACGAAAAGTTTGCCAAGAAAAAGAAAAAAAACCTTTTCATATTCCAATCTTGATTAGATCACGTGTCTGCGTACTTTTATTAAACTCTTTTCATAAGTTCCATCGACTACTGCGTTCAACTCCTGAGTTTATTTCTAAATCACATCTCAGTTATGCAGATGTCTTTCGCTCGCTTCCTCCCCGCTCGAAACTCGAAACTCGAAACTCGAAAAGAAAAGAAAAAAGTCGTCACTCGTTAGACGTCTTCATTTCCTTTTACGAGTGCTATTAAGCGGGCAAGTTTATCCTCCCGTTGATACGCGCAACCGAAGTTTTGCCCTATTAGTAATTTTGAGACACCTCGCGATTCACGTTGCAACGGCATCGAGGAGGAGGAAGCTGGGCGGAAATGGAAGAACGGCGCGCGGAGACGCGAAAGGATCGAAACAATTATCCCTGACAGTTTTTGCGCGGCGTGAGACGGCAGGCTGAGGACAGGATAGGCGGAGGAAGGCATCTTTCCGCGAGCACATGCCATCCGTGCGCGACATAATTCGCCAAAGTATCCGTTAATGAGCATCCAACGGTAATTCATTTCATATTTATTCTCGCGATGGCTGCTAGCGTTGTTCGTCAACGCAACAAAGCAGGCCCCCTATCCAACGCAATGCATTTCCCCTTGAGAATGCATCGCGTCGTGCACCTGTGCTGTTGCTGCTGTTGCTGCCGCTGCTGCTACTGCTGAGACTGCGGCACCGTAAAGCGTGGAAACAGAGGACGCGAGAGAAAAGACGGTGGGCAAACGAATGGGGGAGTGAAAGAGGCAGAGGAGAGACGGAGCAACGATAGCACCGGCTGGAGGAGCAGGAGGAAAAGGAGGAAGAGAACGGACGATCCCATGCGGAGTAGCACGGGAAAAGGGAAAAATAGAGGAAGAGCGAGAGAGATAGAGAGATAGAGAGAGAGAGAGAGAGAGAGAGAGAGAAGGGAGAGAGACAGAATGAAAGAGGACGTGCGAAGGGTAGAGAGGATAGGAGGGCTTCACGTAGCACTTTTCCTTGTATTACTTAGCCCAGGATATAACCCACCGCGGCGTCGGTGGTGCCTATATCTCAGCCGAGGAAAACCACCCTCCGTGCGCGTATCTCTCCCCCCTGCCTTCCCGCCCCATCCCACCTTCTCTCTGCCACACTCTCTCTCCATCCACCTTCTGGCAGCCCGTTCTCCCTCTGAGCCGTACACCCCCCTCGCTCCCCAGTCCAGCTATCCACCCTCCTAGTCCCCGACACACTCTATGTTCTCCTCTGTTCTCCCCCCGATTCCCACCCATCGACACCCACTACCATCCGCCCGTTTTCCTTCCTCTCCTTCTCCACCTCTTCCTCCACCGCCTCTTGCACTCTCTCTCTACCCACATTCACCCAACCCCCCTCACCTCTGCCTTCATCCGTCGTTCCAACTCACCCCAACACACCCCCTGCTGAAGGTGGGTGCGCCCTACTGGCGCCTGAATCATCCCGCCCGAGGCCACGACCAGGGCGAGCGGACTGCGGAGGACAAGGGGGAAGAGAACGTAAAAGAGAAGGAGAGAGAGACGGAGATAGAGTGTACCGGGGGGTGGCTGACTGAGCTAGGGTTTTGGCGGTAGAACGGTGGTGGTGGCGGTTGCTGCTGCCGCTGCTGCTGCTGCTGCTGCTGCTGCTCAGGAGGGTGGCTCAAGAGAGGAGGTGGTGTGGAGAAGTAGATGGAGGCCAGCGGGTGGAACAGGAGGAGGTAGAAAAGGAAGGTAGTCCGTGGGAGGTGAGGAGGGTGATTCGTTGGTTGGTTCGGTTGGCAAGGGGAAATGGGGGGAAAGGAAACGAGCCAAGAGAGAGAGAGAGAGAGAGAGAGAGAATTCGAGCGCAAGGTACGTACCCGTGAGGTTGAAAGGGGGCGTCGAGTCGTCGTCGTCGTCGTCGTCGTCGTCGTCGAGTCGTCGTCGTCGTCGTCGTCGTCGTCGTCGTCGTCGTCGTCGTCGCAGTCGCCGTTGCCGTTGCCGTTGCCATTGCCGTTGCCGTCGTCGTCGTCGTAGTAGTCGTCGTAGTAGTCGTCGTAGTCGACGTCGTAGTCGACGTAACCGTAGGAGGGAGAATATAGTCGGTAGGTAAGGGGAGTGGGACACGGAGGTGGGGGTTAGAAGAGGCCGAGAGGGTGGCTCCAGCAGAGGGGTGTAAGGCTTCACTAATTATTTTTTGTCGGTCGCACGACAGGGGTGCGACTGCCAGCAATGACTGAAATTAAATGAATGAGCACCCGGCAGCGTTCCTCGGCTGTACGAAGAAATGAGGCCGACGACGAGAGAGAGAGAGAGAGAGAGAGAGAGAGAGAGAGAGAGAGAGAGAGAGAGAGAGAGAGAGAGAGAGAGAGAGAGAGAGAGAGAGAGAGAGAGAGAGAGAGAGAGAGAGAGAGAGAGAGAGAGAGACTGGAGAGACGGAAAGAGAATCGAGGGAGGATGGAAGATCCGTAGATCGCTTTTGGCGGGTTTTCGACGGGAGGGCGGAATCCCGTCAAGGTAAAGGATTATGAATAGACTGTTCATTTTTCTCGAGTGTGAAATTATTAAAGATGGCGGTCCGCCGGTGAACAACTTCGATCTCCTTTTTACTGACTGACTCTGTGTGCGCTTTTACAGGTACCGCGCCAACTTTCGTCCAGTTCCGAGCAAACGACCTCTTTGTTTGTCTACCCGTTTCTCGCTTTCCTTCCGATGCTCGTTTCGGTCTCTTCTTACGATCGAAAGCATGTCGAGTGAACGAATTTCCGGACAGGCGGGCATCGCGTCCGTTACTATTATCGGCGCCCGGGCAAAAAACTCAGATCGCTTTAAAATGCAACGACAGGAGAGTTCCATCGACGTTGCTCAAATAGAGTTATTGATAAGATTAATCTTACGTTAAAATAGGTCAGAATTGTTAAACTAGAATTTTATATCTAAAATATATTTTATCTGCACTTCTTTATGGAAACAAAAGCGAAAAATTCAACTAAATTTGTCAACTGTAAGGAATTTTCAAAAGAGAGTATTTTTACATCTGACGATGATCGTGTGTTCGATATTTCGTGGGAAAAACGAATATGTGAGGTGACTCGAGCGTAAGGAAAAGCTGAGTCAAAGACCAAAAATATATCGCATCGCCTACTCGGCGCTTGTCACGGATTCAGACTAACGAGAGTTTTCGTGAGAGAAACTTCCTTTCCTTTTCCATAGAACAAGCGGTCGCGATGCAAGTAGAGTCAGTAGATTTGTGTTTCAACGAGCATTGCGATCAGCAGATGCATTCGAATTATCTTTCGTATCTTTGGTATGATAAAATTCACTACTATTTCGACAATTAATAATTTCACCACTTCGATTAGAAGAAAAATTATTAAAGGTTATTAAAATGACATCAATATCAGATGGATATTGGATATTTTAAATAAAAGTATGTGTATATTTATCTATATTTTTATATCATTTTAGCAGTTTTTACTTTCTTACTGCAATAGTATAGAGCTAATGTTTAAGCAGACGTTAATAAGAACAATTTTTAGAAAATATGAACGTATTTTTTATACGTGCATTTTTATAGTACAAACTTTTAGACGTTTCGTTACTTTTGAGACCTATCAATCTATGTTTAGCTATAGCTCGAAAGCTGCCATTAATCATTGTTAAAATACTGTCTCCAGATATCGATAAATTTTTGTATTGACATTTTTATACCTATACTATCGATTATTTTTTTATATATTTTTTAGCTACATTTATACTATAGAATAGACTTGACGCGCGATGTCTAAATGAAATCATTTGATGTACACTTCATTGTACATTATCAAAGCATAAAAACTATTTGCGGAATTTGACACTTTGCAATTTTAAAAATTAACGACAGTCTCGCTAACGATCTAACGAATGTTCTAATAATTACGTAGAAACGTAATCGCGAGCGCAGCCAATCATATTACTTGCTATATAATTTATAATTGTATCACATAGTAATGCAATTAATAATTGTACATCAAGTAATAATGATTACGCGGGTTCCACCACATGGAGTTTGCTGCGCGTGATCTCATTTTCATCCTCCTTTTACGTGCAAGAAATTACTCATTTAAAACATCAATTTATGAATAAATTTTACTTTGTGTGGGTTTGCAATATGTCCAATTACTTGATCATCATGTAAAACAAACAACAAAAGGGAAATATCAAAGAAAATCGATGTGAAAGATAATTTCGAAGATAAAATTTAAGTGATATTAAAGTTTAATATCTACATGAGATGTAGGTACTTGTGTCATTTATCATTTTTTTTTCCAGTTACACGCTATTTTTTTAATTTTAATTATACACAAGATGCTGCTGATGTAGATGCGACCATTCTTATAAAATATTTTTAACTGCATGAAATAATCCAAGAACAAGATTCACCAAATTCTTAATGGAAGAATTATGAGCATTTTATAATCGCAACATTACTTGAACAAACACGATCATTTATCCACGCAACGCCAATTGTAAATGAAAAAATAATTTGAATAATTACGATGGAAAGATATCGCGGTACTAATTTTTTAGATTAATTTGAACGAAAAGCTACATTTGATAATTTGCGATACAATTCGTAACGCTACAAATTAAATTGCAACTTTACGTTTTTCTAATACAACTTGTCTAATTCAACAAAGTAAAAGGAAACCAGATCAATATATTAATATTATAAGAAATTTTCAATGAAAAAACAAACGCGATCATCATTGTATTCTAATTCTAACTCAAACCGAAATATTTACTCGCGAAATTTCGTAACTTTAATTTAAATCGATATTAATTAGTCTCAATATTAATAAAAAAGCCGCGGTTTGTCCAAAATAATGTTGAATCGACATATATATATATATAGGTTAAAAAATAATTACAACTATTACTACGAGCATAGTGAAAAAGTAATAACAAAAATGACTGCCCATTCTCTGGACGGATTTCCCATCCATAGGATGGAAAGCCATTAGTAGTAGCCCTGTTCTATGGCAATTTGCCGGGCCTCTTCGGCATGGAGCCTCTTCTTTCTTCGGGCGCAATGCCCGCTGAAACTTAGATCTAGATTCGAGATTCTCTAATCACGACAGTGTATATGCAAAATATCGTCGAAACATCCATCACGCAATCACGACCGCGAAATTCGAAAAATCAATAGGCAAAGCTAAAGACGAACATTCTTTGCTTGTGCCAACTTTATCGTTTGTTTCTCAAATTTGGTTTCCAAAAACAGATTTCGGACACGCGAAAATGGGCCCACCAGAAACTGTACTAATTTGCCCGGTTATCTTACCTACTTATAATTACATACAGGCACACCAGAAAGTACTCTACCTGCCTACCAAGCTCCCCCTCCCGCTATGTTTAAGAAAATGGCAAAAGACAGGCGCATCAATTCACTCGGATCTCACACAGATACTCGGGCGCAGAGCTGTACTAGAGAGGATGTCCCGGGACGCCTCCGACACCCGAGTTTGGCACACAACTTTCACACTCTAATGTACGTACCATTTTCCTGAAATCGACTAATGAATGTTAGTGATCATTGCGTAAAATATGATGAAACATAATGTGCTAGCGTTACATTTGCGTTATAAATCAATTAAAAATGATCTGCTATGCCGCATCATATAATAAATGGAATCGAAATTACGTCAATGCGTTTCAGATGATATTTATGTTTTAATTTTCACTTTTCACTTTTCACAGATTTTGAAACAACAAAAATTTGTCATTCACTTTTTCACTTTTCTTTTTAGTTTATCTTTCGACATGTCGATCATTGTTAAGAATACACTTTACATTTATTAAAAATTGCGTTCATCAAATTGCGAACAAAATTTACATTAGCAATGCACTTACATTGTATAAAACATATATGACATAATACGATAATCCTTCAACATAATAGGCCAATGCACATAGAACAAACACAATACAATAAAATTAGCAACATTCAATATTTTGCGAAGAAAATGTCACTTTTTATGAAAAATTTCATAAATAATTTACTCTTGAAAAAACATCACTTCTACTTCATGGACTGACGTTTGGAGACTTGTATTAAGACAATCATCTTGATTTGGTTGAGTTGGTGAAATCATAGATGGTTTTACCTTATAACACTTTATTCAACAACATTTAAGAATTTTTTAACAAATTTGTATAGCACTGACAGTAGTAACTTGGCCTTAGTAAGATAACTTAACACTGATTTTGTAGTACGATACGTACCGTTTCCAGAATAGTTAACAACACTTTCACAAATTAAATTTGTTACAACAACATTTCGAAAATCATAAAACAATAATAATACAAAGAACAATATCACTATACATTAAATATAAAAATTAATAATAATTAATAATACAATAATAATACATGAATACACAATATAATTGCAAAATTAATAATAATTAATAATACAATACATAATTAATGTAATTGAAAAAACACTAGTAGTGAAAACTTGAATATACTAGTAATAAAGAAACTAATAATACACTAGTAATGAAAAAATTAATAATAACGAAAAATATGGAACTTATTGTCATGGAACTATATATGGCACCTATTTGAAACTTCACTTATAAATTGAAATTCTGGACGACTTCTTGACTTGTTAAACACTTCTACTAAACTAATTATTCGAAGCCAAAAAGGTAAATGTAAAAGGCACAAGAAAAGACAAGTAAGTCGATTTGTTCATCACTCTAACGAACACAGTAAAGACAACACTATCAATACATCAAATCATATACACATTGAACTAGATATGGAACTTATTTGAAACTTCACTTATAAATTGAAATTCTGGACGACTTCTTGACTTATTAAACACTTCTACTAAACTAATTATTCGAAGCCAAAAAGGTAAATGTAAAAGACACAAGAAAAGACAAGTAAGTCGATTTGTTCATCACTGTAACGGACACAGTATAGTCAATACTATCAATACATCAAATCATATACGCATTTTAATTTCCCTGCTCGAAATGATATAATGTAGTAGATTATTAAATTTTTCTCAATATTCGCAATAATATTAGGAATAAAAAAATATCGGATTTAAAGTGATTAACTTGAACTTGAATAATTTTTTCATAATCTTTTATGAATTTATTTTACCACTAGCACTTAAATGTAACTCTGGGATAAAAAGATATTTGTGATTTGCTATATTTAACCGTATTTAGTATTGTTATAATACATTTGTGTAATTTGTTAATATTTTAAAATTATATTGATTCGAAGCGACGCAATTCCATAGCTTAACCACGCACACACACACACAATGTGAAAAATACGTCGTGCACAACACACTAACGCATCATCAGTCGCTGAGAAATAATTAAGCTTATAAACTATTATCATCATGCCCTTTGCCTTTCTCCCACCCAAGTAGCACCTGAGTACGTGAGTGGGGTCCTGGTAATGAAAGTGGAAAGGGTTAAACCTGAAAATCCTGAGCTAAAAAGATAATTAGTATATTTATTTTATATATATTTTAGAACGGGATAATATTATTTCATTTTTTTTTTTCGTGTTTCAATTTAATGAATTTGTTGAGACGCTAAATTTGAATGAAAAAAATGTAATAATAAATACATCTGTTAAAATAGAGATTAAGATAAATAGAGGCAAATAATAGATATCAAATTCAATGAATAATAATAGACTCTAATTGTAAGTGAAATGTTAATGAAAATATCCTCAGGTGATTTCTTCATCAAAGCACATCTTCGATAACAAGAAAGTAACTTTCAAAACTGTAACTTTGATTGAAATTTACCTGTCGCGAAGTGTTTTCTTGCATATAAAATTTGATACATTCTTGGATGAATGAGATTAAATCGTAATATATTTCATATTTCAAATTCTATTAAAATTTCTGAATATGAAACTCAAATTCTAAAATTGTTTCAACAGAATATTATATAGATTATTATCGTATAAAATAAAATAAAATTTATGATTATGACAATTTTGATATGTATTATGATAAATCCAACTAAAAATTATATTGTGATTTTCAATCATAAACATGTACACTAATTATGAATATCATATCGTTCATATCAATTGTTTATATTATGATACTATATCAACACTGTATTTGCATTAGCATATTATGCAAAAAGACCTATCCTGAGCTAATAAATAAAACAAATACAATAGATACTCGTAGTCACTATGCTCGTTAAAAATTCTACATAATACAACCAGTCACTCGTATCGATTCAGACCTTTCATCCTACGATATGATTGAGTGACCAGAAGAACAAAAATGTGTACAACTCACGATTAGATGTGAAGAACATTGTCACAGATGCTGCAAGAGTCCAGAAGTCGTCAGGTATGAAAAATCTGCAACTAAATAATGCTTGGTTTCAAAAATTGTGTTGATTAAGATAATGAGCAATTAATCTTTATTAAACATAAAATTTTGATAATTATTATGAAGTTCTAAAATTGGATTACTGTAATTCAATGTTGATGTTCAATATTCCAACTGAAGCAAAATACAAGAAATAGAATTGATTGAACTAGAGTCTGCAAGGATACTTTTTAAAAATATTTTAAAAATTTAACAGAATTTTAAGCTTAGAATTTTAGTTTAGTAAAATCTAGAAATTGACTCTGGTAATAATTCATAAATCATATCAGATATTTTCATTCTATAATTAAACATTAAATCAAGACTTTACTTCCGTAAAAATTAATAATAATTAAAATAAAATATAAAGATTACAATTAATTAAACATTTACATTCTTGTACTTTTGGAGATGCTTTATCCTCTTAAGCACTGACTCTAAACGAACATTTAAAAAATATATACATAAATATAGAAAAAGAAAAATAATAGACTAATGCCGCTTATGTAACGGTCGGGCAACAAACACTGCCTCTAACTTCGTGTAAATATAATTATTATAATTAAATTTAAAGAGAACTATTGTTTGTATAGAGAACAAGAACTATTTTCTGAAGAATATTAAAATAATAACAAGCACTGGTTCCACCAACTGCACTACACGTCGAGTGTTCACTGAAAAATAAAAATTGCATTATTAATAGGAAAAGAAAGAGAAGTATACAAATATTTTATTTTCATATTTTACTATTTTCTATCAAACATTTGTTTGAGTATTTATTTATGTAAAACATTATTTGTCAACATTATAAAATATTTCTGAATAGTGTCAAATATTTGAAGATACTGGATATAATTAATATATATAATTGATTTCTACCCCGACTATTTGCATTAAAGAATATTTGGAATAAATCAAAGTTTCTCGATTAAATATGCTTGAAGCAACAAAAACTGCACGTGTTCGTAATGGTATTAAATCATAGAAACGATAAAATGATTATTGACAAAAGTCAAAAGATGAAAAATGAAAGTCATATTACACACGAATTATGCATTGCGAAATTCCGAATCAAATACATAATATATATATCATAAAATAAGTAATCGTATATTAAATTATTACCAATGATCCAATGAAAAAACGATAACACAGATTGTTTTCGACGCAATATATGAAACATTGTCGAATCTTCAAGAAAAACGATCAAATTGACTGTTGATCATCATGGTGTCCATATTTGAATTTCCATATGCATCCCGCTATTATCCAATAACCTGTACAAAAGAAAACCAACAATTATACATAAAATTCGATTATATTAACAAATAAAATAATAATTGAATTCAAAATTTATCTTAAATGTAACTAATATATGTAAGTATCGGCGGTAGTATATATACGAAATATATATCGAAATATATATCGAGGAAGAAAGAACAGGCAGACAATCAAAAGATTATAGAATTTTGTTATAATAATATTTAAGAAATGACTAAATGAATGTACGTCAATTAAACGAAACTAATTTTACTGTGCAAAAGCAGGAAAATAACTATGAGAAGAATTATTACGCAGTTAATAGGCGACGCGACGCGACGCAAATTGATACGTGTTTACGCTTCGATTTTTGACACTTCAATGTCTCTCTATATCGCATGTTACCTTGAGAATTGAAGAGGGGATGATATTTATTGTTAGTCCAGCGTCAAGTCAAGCATTTGTACAAGAGTTCCTGGAAACGCTGCGCCCTAAGAAAATGTTTTCAACACAAAAACAAAGTCATATAATCTGAAGAAGTAAATTTACTAGGCTGAGAGATTTTAGAAAAGGTTAAATTGTATTCAATAATGGAAGGGAATAGAACGAAATTACACTGTTATATACAAATATTTTACTTGCTGTACATTAATGTGTACAGACTTGACATGTAATTTTTTTCTCGTGTTTTCAATCATTAATAGGATATTTTTTGTGCAAATATTAATAAATATAAAAAGATACAGCATTTTTAATGTAGCGATTTTCAGCACCAATCAACGAACGTGATCGACTGAATTATTAAAATGGCTGCATTGTCACACACGACAATTGCTGACTTACTTTTTTGAGATTTTTGAACGTCCTTCTTGTATCTAAGGTCCTGCCTCATCATTCTATTATTAATTATTGGTATTTTTCACTGCGTGTGCTGATCAATTCCCTAATTTCTGTCATATGCTATTAATTATTTCACAAAATAATTACTGATCACACACGTGCAACACCTGACGCCTCATAAAAGATGATACTGCGTTTTGACACTTGCGGCGCTATGATCGTGATGTTTAATGATTGATCGATCAGTCGCGTACAAAATCGATATTCGATACAGTACGTTTGTACTTTGAAGGCAGCATTTTTATTATTCGCGTGTGAATTAATTGTTAGTCGCGTTGAATTTTAATCGAATTTCAATAAATTAGATGAATAATACATTGGTAACAATAGTATCGTATTGATGCGTGATGTGTAGTGTAAAAGTAATATATCAAGATATGTGTATTATTACTGTTTAACATCTCTGATGCCTGGATAATCTCACTCATGGATTTTTGAAGGAATTCAACGTAGAAAAAGGTAAGGGAGAATACTATTCTTACTAATATCTCTATATATTAAATTTATCACAGTGAATTTTATATAATTACATACAATAATTATACAATGTTGATCAACAAATATCGCACGACATTTTTTTCTTTCGATCGAATAAACCTAACCAAAAAATTCATCTTTCCGTCACGATATTAAAATTAGAACGTGGGACAAAAATATCTCGCGTCCACGCGAAGATTTTATTTTAATTTCATAAAAGGTTAAACGATAGAGATTATCCAATTAATTACCCATTAAAACCTTTCGATACTTTTAACGATTTTCCTCTCATGATAAGTTAAAAAAAGATATTCTTTGCCCGTATTAAATCAGTTGCAAACTCTCGTTACCGACGTATTGCACAATTAATTTATGTTTCCTACTGCGTAGAAATCAGAAACAGCTCGTTCGAAGCTGCAGTCGTTGTTCGTCTTCGCGAGACTTCTCCGCCTCGTGTAAGACACCTTACGTGTTTTAAATTACGCAGCCGATTTACAAGTTCGTAGGAAGAAAAACCATATGAACGTCAGTCCGCGTAATTACTATCGACGTGGTTGCATATGCTTGCGATCACACAGCTCGATCGTTCGCGAGTACGTACTCCTACAAAATTTAGTGACTAGCGGTTTCCGCGACGATCTCAATTAATTTCCACGCAATTAACTTCCAATGCCTGGAGCGGGTCTCCGTGCGTGAACTTCTCGTCGGTAAATCACAGCGATCATGCAGTGCGTGTATGCGTTATCCTCGTACACCGTAGGTGAAAAGCCGTAGGTCGAAGGTGTAAGTGTTCCACGGGAGGACGCGGATACGTGGGAGGGAGGGGGGGGGGGTAGGTGAGAGAGGATTTAAAGCTCGTGCAAACACGCCGGATCTCCGTGCTAGCATAAATACAAGGAACAAGGTGGCAAATGGCACGGGGGTAGCTCGTTCCTTCCTACCGTGTCCCACACCAACCCCCGGATCTTCTCTTGTTTCCGTGTACGAGGCGCGGACAACTTTAGTCTGTTCGGAAAAGTAAATGTCGAGAGGTTTATTCTGGCCGTTGTTTTGTTGGAAATTTCGGGCGCGAAATGCGTTGATGAGGCATTTAATTAAAGCGGCAAAGCGTCTTAGGATCTTGTTAATAGGTTATTAATTATATTAGACGAAACAGAGTATTTTGGGTTTCGTATTAATGTTAGGGGATATGCGACATCAAATGTGAAAGGAATTGCTGGTAAATTGTTGGAATTAGAATTGCAATGTTCGATATCATCGTGTCATAGTAGCTACTTGTTGGATTACTAAAATTTAGAATTAACAATTCTAATTCTTGGAATTAACATTTGAAATTTGGAAATTCAATTAAATTAAAAATTTGAAATCTGAGTAATCTGACTCTAAATTGTTACCAATAGCCGGTCAAAAGTTGAAAACAACTTGCGTTACAGATTATATTCGAATTTGAAGAATTTTGAAAGTAAAAAGACGCGACAATGATATTTATAATTTAGATATATTTCAAGAGTTTTCACAATTTTACGATTTTACATTCAAAATGAATAATTGTAGAAATTTACATTTTATAACAGCAGTAAGGTAAAAAGTAAGGTAAAAAGAATATGACAGTGCGGGGAATATATACTTTAAAGTAATATCCATTTTACAATTGTCTGAAAATCGTACAATATTCCTTGGAACAGTTTCATTTTATCGTTATGACGAAGAGAAACATTTTAAACGACGACGCGACGTTTGGAAGCTCACCCCGTACATCGTTAAGCGTATTCATGAACTTGGAACGGGATAGCTGGCGGAGGGAATTAAAATCACCCTACTTATTGTTGGCGTGCGGCTTTTCGGCCGTTCGGTGACGCACGCTGGAAGATCAACTGATTTCGTCGTACAGAAGGGGTCGGGCTTTGTCATACATGGACCTAATATTTCTGAGAGGGCTGATACGCCGCGATCTATGGCGCAAATTAGGTGAACCCGTTTGACTTGGATTTTAGTTGGGATGTTGACCGATCGCTGGTTAATTATACCGCTTGCGTTACGTTCGCTACGAGAAAGTATTTCGTATGCGGAAAAACGAAAATCGCGACGATCTCTGTTTGTAAATTCGTAGTACCATTAATGAGATACACTTATCAGGCGTAAAGTCGAATTTTACGTTACGTTTGAGTTTTCCCTCGGTGTCTCAAGTTTAATTCTCTGTTGTTTCACGTAACGAATCGTAACAATTTTCTGTAACTACCGGCAGAACGATTTAGATAACAGGTTACGCGATACTATAGATCTCGATCATAAATATTTCAAGTCCACCGTTCATATACCGCTATCCTACCTCTTCGTTAAACTTTTATTTTCTTTTTAAAGAAATTATTTTGAACGAACAAACCAGTAAACAAGTTATTAATAAATGTTGAATCTACAACGACGAGATCCATATTATTCGACCTAGATAACATAAGAGAAAATTCGAGAAAGTAGATCAGTATTTTTCGTTTCGAAAGGAATCGGACGCTGCTTAGAAGACCAATTGAATGCCATGTCCTATCAGCTGACATTTCCATTTCTTTTATAAACGAGCCTTTTCTACGGGTACGTTCGATCTCCTTAAATCCCCGGAAATCGCCAGGTTCGTCGAGCTCGCCGAAAAACAGCGATTCTCTCTTCCGTGGCCATTCAGCGGACGTTTTCTTCAAGGTGGAACAAGGCACCGGTTTTTTCCCGAATCACATTCTGCCTAGGTCAGCCGGATCTCCTCTCTTTCCTTTCCCTCGTCTCCGAGAGATCCTGTCCCTCCGGTTCTACGCGGAACGACGATCCACCTCCGAGAAAACATCTCTTATGTAAGAATCGATACGCGTAGGAGAGGAGGATGTGCAGAGGGCAAACGAGGTGGCTGCAGAGATGGCGAGGGTGAAAGACAGAGAGGGAATGAGAGAGGGAGAGTACTGGAAAGAGAAAGAGAAAGAGAGAGAGAGAGAGAGAGAGGGCGGGAAGTAGCACCGTTTCAGAGTTCCCTTAGCGATCTTACTCGAGCGCCGGAAACATCCCTTATCCTCGAGGTACCTCGAGATTCTTCTTCGCGTTTGAACTCTGCCACGTGAGACGTACCTCCTACCACTGGCGCGCACCGTTCTTCTTTATTTCTCTCTCATTCTCTCTCGATCGTCTCCTCTCTTTTCCTTCGGCCGCCAGTGGCGTTGTCGGTGTCAGTGCGTCTTCCTCTTCTTCCTTATTTTCTCTTCCCGGTCCGCCCACCCCGGAAGAGTCGGTAGATCGTCCCAGAGACGACCTACGCGTCCCGTGACGCGTACGTAGAACCTCGAGCTTGCAAGGATGCTCGAAGGTTGGGCCACCGTGGAGCGCAGATGGAGGACGGTGGGATGGGGTTGGCGGAAAGGAGGTTGGAGATGGCGGTACGGAGTTGAGCCAGGAGGGCGGTTGGCAGGCGCGGGGTTGGAAACGTGGTGTTTGTTCGGGACGATAGTGTAAGACGGTGACGTGCACATCCCCTGCCAGCCTGCCAGTCTGCCAAGCAGAGTCTGCTTGCCTCTCTGCCTTGGCTGCCACTGGAAATGGAGGGTGGTTTCAACCCTTAGGTCGGGCGTAGCGTTGGTGTGGGTGAATGTGGGAGGTGGTGAAGGCGAGGAGGAACGATGGTACACGACGTGGAAGGAGGGAAAGGCAGCAAGCAGGAGAGTTTCAGTCCACCAGGGGTAGGAGGAAGAGAAGGAGGAGGAGAAGGAGAAGGAGAAGGAGAAGGAGAAGGAGAAGGAGAAGGAGAGGGAGGAGGAGGAGGAGGAGGAGGGTAACGAAGAGAACGAGGGAGAAAGAGAATAACAGACTCGCCTGTATGGCGTAGTAGCCAGGGGCCGAGAAGTACTTTCGAGGTCGGCAGGGCCGCCTTAATTATCGTCGCGTTTCGTGAAAGCTTCCACTTTATTTCGTCGTTCTTCTTCTGATCGTATGCCGCACGACCTCTCGGAACCCGTTATTTTTGCACGAGCAACGTTTAAATTTTTCCTCCCTCGCTGTACTGGCGCCTTTTTTCCCTAGGATTTAGTCGAATTTTTAGGGCGAGATATTTTTTTTAGGATTACCACGAACGTTATCACGATGATTATCAACGTTACCCTCGTTTTGTAATAGGCGCCAATTATACGGATAAGTGGAACGTCAGAAATTAATGCAAAGGGATGTTTGGCTTGGGGTTGCTCATTGTGTTAGGGTCCATTGTTCATCCCATTGAAATGGATATAGAATGAGAACCTTGCCCTAACGGCGGACAAGTCAAGTCTTTTTTCTCTCTCTCTCTCTCTTCACGTAACCGTCCCTTTTTCGTTTACCTTGGAGAGAATGCAAGATCGAACTATTTCGCGATCAGCGTTGAGAAGAGTCGCCGAGGACCAATTTCGTTCACTAGCCGACCGTCGAAACTTGTCGGATTAATAGAGTACATGGTGGAATGAAGACACAAGAAATTCTTTTCTCCGAGAGTTCTGTTCGAAGAGTTTCGCTGCTCTATTGAAATTATTAATCTTCCGCGTAATTACGTCGGTACTTTCATCGACGTGACTGTTCTACTTTGTCGTCGCTACCGTCGTTACTCGGGACTCTCAAAAATGCCCGGAATTTCCAAGAGGGGACGGTTAACCCTTGGGAGTTCCGTGCAAAAAGTTTCGCTCCCGTCCTTTCCTCGGTTTTGCGGAAAGAAGGGGAAAGAAGAAATGGAACGGGCAAGATGGACGAAGAACGAGCCGAACGACGAACAGGCGGAGAAGTGTACGGAGGAAACGGATGAAGAAACGCGTGGAAAGAAGAGCAACTAAGCAAGCTCCTCTGGATTTTGGAATTTTACGGCCACGTCGTGCGTCCCTGAAGCAAGGAGAAGGCGTAGGAACGTACGGTGTTGGACGGAGGGTGGTGAACGGAGTAGAGGGTGATGCTCGTAAGGGTGTGGATTGGGGGAGAGAGCAGAAAGTGAGTGAGTGAGTGAGTGAGTGAGAGAGTGAGCGAGAGAAAGAGAGAGAGAGAGGGAGAGAGGGAGAGGAGGACAGAGATAGAGAGTCGCACAGGCAGATGGCAAGAGGTACGTGAGAGGAAACGAGACAGAGGGAGACAACTGGAGTTCTGGCGATGCTCTACGACGGCGGAGGGTGAGTTACCGAGGACTCGGGGACCTAACCCTCTTTTCTGGACTCACACTCCCGCATCTCGACTCTCTGCCCCAACCACCTGCACCATCTCCTCGCTCCACCGCGTTCTACCTACTACTGCTTTTCCTGCCTCTGCTGCCACTCCAACCCCTTTCCACCCCGAACGCCAGACACGGCACATTGCCCGGAGTGTTGCGTTGTTGCCTTCCGAGGCACCCCGACGTTCAATTTTGTATAACTATCCGGCGTGCATTACGAAAGTTGCCGCGAAACTTTTCCTTCCCTTCGCGCTAGCCTGCAATGCCACCCCCTCACCACCAACCGACGATCCTCCTCCTTTCGATCCTCCACCTCTTTCTACTCCTCCTCCTCCTCCTCCTCCTCCTCCTCCTCCTCCTCCTAACTCCTCTTCACCCCGTTCGCACACAGTCTCGACCGTTCGATTAACTCTCCCGCGCTTTTCGCGCGATTCATTGAAATTGTTTTTCACTTCTACTCACCCCTTCCGACGTTCGCCGGTTGTATTGCCTGTTTGCGTTTCGTTTTGAATCCGTTTGGCGCCAGTTTTGTACGCCGCGAATATGGGATTTTCGCAAAAGTTAGTTGCTCTTCACTGCTGGCGAATTTCTAACGCTCCCAGTTTAATTTTCGACGCTATTCCTCTCTTTTTTTTCCTGTTTTTTATTTCTTTTTTTTTATTTTTGGGTTCTATCTGGGCGGCTGGCGTGTACGTCCAGCGACTGCGTCACGTTGACCCAGATAATATGAGAAACGTCGATCAACGGGTTATCGCGGAACTTCTGCGAAGTTATTCGTCCCTTTTTCCACCGCTTAGCAGTTTCGCAACACAGTTGTTTGAGACTGCACTTCGAGTATTGGAGTTCCGCAGCTGGCTCTGATCATTGATCTTGTAGACAAGAATTAATATCTTAGTTCGGCGCGCGTGGAGGAAACGTTTTCATCTTTGAATCGTGCAATTCAGAAGGATACGACAGGATACATTTGTGGTGATATTTTAATCGATTCTTAATTTATAAATTTAGAAATTCAAATACAAACCGAAGCGTAAAGAAGATATAGACAGACGGCCAAAGTATCCGTTATTTTTCCCTCAGAGTTTCCGCGTCGCGTAAATAAACGCGCCAACAGGCGGCGATATATCGGTCAACGGGATGCGGATGCATCGAAAGGTTAATTGTGGCCCTAAAGCAAACCGGCGACTCCTCGAGCATCAACGCATCGCATCGACATTGCCGCTAGATTCCCCTTCCGTTATCTCTCTCTCCTTCTCTCTCTCTCTCTCTCTCTCTCTCTCTCTCTTCGTTTCTCTCTTCTTTGCCCATCGACCCTTTCTACTTAGCAAAAGATGAACCCTTTCACGAGAGCCTTAACCCTTCGGAATCAGCTCCATATCCGTGGCAACCCCTTTCTCGCGGTGCCCCTGCAACCGTCGATGCACATCATCTCCCTTGGTGCACGCACGTGCGCCCCTTCGTGTCTGTTCGTTCGCTTAAACGCACCCTCTCGCAGCAACATCGCAGCGACGCTGTCGGTGATAGCAACAGCGACAGTAGCAGCGCAACGCCGGTAGCGGTAACAGCAACAGCAGCATGAGCTTCCTCGCTGCCAGTGGAGGGTCTTCTGACAGCAAATCGATTGAACGGTATAATTTATACCACCCCCTACTCATCTCACCCCTCGGTTGCCCACCTACGCTGGCATATACACCCCTGCTGCTGCTGCTGCTGCTGCTGCTGCTGCTGCTGCTGCTGCCTCCGCCACCGCCGCCGCCGCCGCCACCGCCGCCACCGCCGCCACCACCGCCACCGCTGCCTCTGCCTCCGCTGCCACCATCAACAACCACCCCCTTCCACCCCCTCCTCGCCCTGCCTCCCTCGTCACCCACCTTTCTCTCACTCCGATGTACCCGTGCCTGTACGCGCGCCCCCTTCCCCCATCCCCCTACTCCCTGCCGGTTTCCCTGAATAGTCATCATGCGAGTATTCTGCCTGTTGGCGGGCGAGTGGGCGAGTGGATAATGGGGAAACCGGCGCTGCTGGAGGGCCCCTGAGTGTGTCACCGTGCACGCCGTGCTGTGTGCGTGCTCGATTATAAGTATTTATAGCGTGGCCGTGTGTAGAGGTGTCCATGAATACCGGCCTGTGCCAGAGAGCCGGAGCGCAGCTATTGCCGCGTGCTTTGCGTGTGTATGTGTGTGTGTGTGTGTGTGCGCGGACACCGACGTAGCCCGTGTTTGCGGCTGGGGCCGCTCTATAATGAGGACCAGTCCACGCACCTGTGCGTGTGCGTACGCGTTCACACACGCGTATCTAGGTGGGCTGCCGGGGCTGCGGTCAGAAGCACCGTGAGTGCGGCGGCCTGCGTCGTCGTCACACTTGACCGAACCCCCGGTACACCCTGCACGCCTCCACGTGCGTGCATGCGTGCATGCGTGCATACGTACGTCCGTATACGCGCGTGCACGCATCCTACTTCGCCCGCGAGAACCGTTGATTGCGGTCAACGCCAGGGCTGCACGAGAAAAAACACGCCACCTCCAGTTGCCCCCTCTCTCTCTCTCTCTCTCTCTCTCTGTCTTTCCTCTTTCTATCTACACGCACGCGAGAACACGCCCCAAGATTATATACCCCCTCGACGTGCACCTCGCTGAAATCATCCGCGATCTGTGATCGTTCGTTATTTGGGCGGTTCGTGGAAGAATCGGTCTGAAAAATGATGACGTTTCAATACCATACTGGTCCTGATGATTCGATGGGTATGAAAAGAGATCTGCGTTGTTTGTAGATTCTTTGAAGCTGTTTCTATCGAATTTCACTCAAGTATCAATACATTTTTAAAATTATAAACGTTTGGAAATTTCGTTATTCTTGCTTCTTTTGCACTTTTTTCGAATTTTTTGTTCTTTTTCGAATCTTTTACGATACATACCCAAACTGAAACGATTGTTTTTCTATCTTTCGATTTAACCTCTGAATTGAGGTATCCGCAATTTACGAGTCGTTAATTACAATTAAAACAGGAAATTCAGATGTTTAATAAATAAAACAAACTTTTGCCTGATTTCTATCTCTCTGTTCAAAAATTCCCAATTATTGCCGCTGTTTGAAGATCCTAACCCCTAAATTTCGACCTTGGCCCACTGTCCATCGCCAGGATCGAAGAAATCGATATCGCGAATACTTCCGTTGAGGACCTCGACAACCAGAAGAATGCAATTCCCCCCAGAATTCTCTCGCTCTTCCGTTTAAAACACCACGTTTCAAGAAACTTTTCCCGAATCCACGGAACGAACATCGAGTTATTATTGCCGTCGTAAATAATCGCACGCGAGAGACAAATAATTTATAATGGCGACGATAGCGGGCCGTTTGACGTTTCAGATTTATTATTTCGGCGTGCGCTCGCGTACCTACACGCCGTATTGCGCGTTCGGGCGCGCGCGCGCGGATCGTTATTATTTGTAATACCCCGGCCTGCAATGTGTTATCAAGTGCTCCGGCTCGGCCACCTGCACACGCACGCAGCGCGAGAGAGGCCACGCGTTGTTTCCCGGGGCCACGCAGAAAATCAACGCTGAAAAACGTTACGGCCGGTACTAAACTGCGAAACGCGCGCGCGGCCAACGAATCTCGAATGTGTTTTATCACGCGGAGAACCGCATCGACATCTCGTTGACTGTCAGACCTGACTGATGACCGATCGAAACTGCGCAACGATACATGCTGCCGATTATGAATCTTGATTGCGAGCTGTCCCATTACGTTGCACGTGCACGGAACGTTTCCCTCCGACGCCACACTCCGTGTCTGCATACTTTGAATAAATAAATACACTCTTTGACCCAGTTTCCCGCGGGCCAGGCGCCGCGGAAACACAGCAGCCGCTGCGCGCGCTTGTTTCGGACAGGGTAAACGCTCATTTTTCGGCCGCCTTGGGATTTAGGTGAACTCCGAGGATTTTGTCGTTGGGCGGGTTCTCTGTTTCTCGATCTGGATAATTGTTGCGATTCACGTAATTCCATTTACGGAGACTTTTGTATCTGTAGTACAACATGGGAATGTGTAACAATTGCACTGCATTTTTTTCGCAAGAGTTATAGTTACAATACATCTGCAGTAGTTCGAAAGTAGTATAATTCTAAAGTTTATCTTTGGACAATCAGATGCGTGATATTTGATTACTAGACAGACGATTGTAAATCCCGTTATTCCCAATTAACAGTAAAGTATTCGAGCAAAGAATACGTTTGGTCACTAAAAGCGATTACAACTTGCGATTGATATAATCGCACTCTTTGCAAAGAAACGAAACACGTGGCTGGAAATTCTACCATTTCGAGTTAATAATAAATTATTTCTTGAATAAGAAATGCACTCGAGATACGTAGGAGATTTATGGAAAAAATATCGTTGAGAGAAGAGAGAAAAAAAGAAAAGAAAAAACGAAGGAACGAAAGGAAAACGCGTTTCCCTTTTCTACTCTATAATCACTAAATATTCAGCGTATTTCTTATTCATCGAATACAGCTATTAACGCGGCTTTGAACGGCCAAGAGCTATGCAACGAACGGAATTCATAATTCTATAGCAGTACCACGGCGTTTCACGTTGTTGCTGTAGGATAAAATGGGTAACTGGGAATACAAAAATCGATCGGCCATAAGCAGCCATAAGTCTTGGAAAATTAAAGGTGAAACTCTCGAAGCCAATGTTCTTTCTATTTAACGAACGTTTCCGAGGATGGGAACGTTATCCTTTTCAGTATCGCGATTATTTATAATTAGCGTGGATCGAACGGGACGATTTTTAGCTCGGTAGAGTACGAACGAATACTCGTACGTTCGAAACTTGTTGCTTCTAATCAAACAGCAGAGACCAATACGATTTTTGCTCGAATCGCGGTGCCAGCCATTTTCACAATCTGTGGGCTGACCTAACCTAATGGCAGATTACCGCACAATATTATTTAGCAACGTTCCAGCGCAGAGCAAGAGGACTCTCCACCGAAAGGTACAAATTGAAGTGCAACGCTGTTTGAAATTCTAATAGACTTCAGTAATTAACGTTACTTCACCGTGAAACGAAAATTCCCTCTTTGAAATGATTGTTTTCAAAACATTTTCAGTCGCTCACCGTTGCCGTTCAGAATCACATCTGCGAGACTGTAGTAGCTCGCGTGATTAAGTACTGCTAAAATTTAAATGCTAAAACGAAGTAATACGATCTCCATACTATGCAATATCCAATTTATTATTCAAAACCGTAGAGAAACCACCTGGGAGCGGCGGTAATACGGCGGGATGCTCGTTCACAGCCGCCAAAAGGCTGCATTTTTAAAGCCTCGCTACTAAAACATAAACCTATTTATCAAACGCGAAACATTCCTCGCTCTTATTCGTCCCCCCCCTTTTTTTTTTTTCAAAAATACCCTGTCGCGCGCTCGACGTTTATCCCTCGAAAAATCAATACCCAGAAACGCGCTTTATAATCCTCCGTATTGTCCTCGCTCGCGCGAACTCAAATTGCCAGCGCGGCGAAATTTCAGAGCCGGCGCCGGAATTGCGTGGTTCCGCGTAACAGGAACCCCAGAGGCGAGAGCTCGCCTGTCGAAAAATTTGTCGATCGTTTCGAAAAAACGTCACTCGACAGCGACCGTATCTATCGACCCACGGCACGCCGTGACGTCAAACAACGCGAAAACCGAGTTGGCCGAGGCTTTTTCTCAACCGGGCGGAATATTTACGAGGCTTTCCGATTCGTACGGCACGCGCGGATCACCCGGTACATGCGTGACGCACGTAGGTGAATTCACACGTGCGGCAGTCAGCGGTCGGGCGTAATTCAGATCATCTTTTGTGGGCTTGTGGCACACGTGTGCGTGTTACGTTGGCCGACGTGTGCGCGTACGTGGGTGTGTTTGCCACTGCGTGAGCGGATGGACGTCGGACTGGAACGGGAGAGGATAGGGATGGCTCCACTGTCTAAAGGGGTTCTCAATGCTTTCCTCCGCGGACAATCCGCGAGGGGTTCGATTCTGGTCGATTTGATTCCATTAAAGGGGTCGTTACCACCGCGTGATCTTCGCTCCTTCGTGCAAAGTCTCAGGCCTGCGGCTCTCTCTTCGCTGTTACGCGTGACTGACGTGTGCTGGGATTCTTTACCTTTAGCTTTAACGTTCGGTGTGCTCTGGATGACTCAGTTTCGCGGTTTAAATAGCTTGGTTTCGACGTTCGAGATAAGGCAGGGACGAGTTGTTGGTTAATTTTTGGAGCACTGGCAAAGTCAATTTTGTGGCTTTTTTAAGCAGGTCAATACATTCCGTACGTTTTCGAAGTACATAAAAACACATGTGCGTGTTGAAATTAATTCCGGTGTAGAAATCATACCGAATGTGGGGATTAAAATAAAAATCCCTCTTAAATCAAGAGCAAAATGCGAGTTTATCTAAAAGAGACACCGAATATATTTTGAATATTGGTCGTATTAATACGCGATCATTTCGCTGGGAGTACGTACCAGTCTTTGGCACTGGTTTACTACAAATTTTGCTAGTGATTAGTATGCATTGCGTATAGTAATATACCGAATTCGTATGATATATCGGTACACGTTCCACGCGAAAATCGCGCGTAAATATTTGCACTTGCAGTATTTGTAATTTGTAATCGAGTATTATTAGGTAATATCGATGATACAATACGTTGCGAACGTTTCTTAATCCTATATGTCTGCAACCAAGTCACCCGTGACTCTTACGTTAAACTTTTCCAGAGAAAAATGTATTTTATAACAATTTAACACTTTACCGGCAGCGTTTAATTAAAGCGTTGAGAATAAATAGGTTTGCAACTGCGACTGGAAGGAACAAGACGCAGTAGCTACTTAAAACAAGGACGTACAAATATTCTTTTGCTATCTTCCAGTGCTATATTCGCAAATATTCATTTCGTTGGACTAATGCATACGAAATGTCGTTTATTTGACGTTTCAAACACCAATTTATATTACAAAGTTCTATTTTTGAAACGCCGTGGAAGAAAATTCGAGAAATCCGCTGGTGTATGTGTTCCATCTAGACTCTGTGAACCTTATGAAATTCAAAGAAATCCGTGTATAGCACCTATACATGATATTATGATAAATCGTTGCTTGATCTTTAATGGGTGAAATACGCGATACTGCGAAAGAACTGCACGTTGCGAAAATTGCATCTCGTACCTGCACCAACCCAATGCGCGTATTTTCGAGTATCGTTCGAGCAGAAATTGTTCCCCCGTTGAAGAATATCTGGTATACATCGCGGTGCGTTCTGTCGCCGAATGAATATTCAGTGTATTAAGAGGATATCACAGGTTAATTCGTTTAACGCTTTAGCAAACGATTTATACGATCGCGACCTACGCAAGAATCAAATTGGACGCATCAATCCACAAATCAGCTCGAAATACACAGCTTTTTAATGGCTGCTGATTCAATCGACGCTCCCCAAAGAGAGGGGCAGTTGGAATGATTGTTCCACGAAATTAGGCGCGTCGATCGCGAGCGGGAGATTCGGCTGGCGATACTTTATGGTTGGCACAGATCTCGACTTTGGCGGGCCGCGGCAAGAACGACGCGATTAAAGAGGAAATTTACGGGCCGTTAATAATTAAAGGGAACTGTAGTCGCTGTTGCGTTATTTCCCAGCCCGTACACCGACGCTGCGTTGTAACAATCTCTAATAGTCGTAACGCCGCGTTTCAGAATACGCCGCGGCCTGTTGCCATAAGAGCAACTGTAAAATCTCTCTCTCTCTCTCTCTCTGTTCGTTCGGCGAAGATTTGTTTGTCGCGTCAATAGCTTTATTGGGTAAATGTTACGCTCGCCGCGGTATCATACGTCAGGTAAATATCCCCTCGCGTTTTCCGGAAGCTGTTATTTCTGCGCTTTACACGCGTTCTGCTCGCGTGTAATATTGAACTTGAAATATGCACGACGGGTATCGGGCAAACTCGCTGTTGGTTCTTGAGGATGTTGAGTCGGTCAGTCTCGCGTGTTCAGTCGGTGCACACGGCAAGTTGATAGTGAATTTTCATATGCATTTGTGGGAAATTCGATGTATGAGAAAATCTGAAATTGAGTGCGGTAGATGAGGCAAATTATAACAAACGTTATAATAGGTATGCTTGTGAAATTTCTAAATATTATATGAGTTGGTTAGTATTTAATGTATTTAAGTTAGTTAGCATTTAATATATATTTATTTAGTATTTATTTAGTTAACATTTAATACACATTCAATATCTAATTATGATTACAGCAAATGAAACAATTTAGGATCTGTTTTTATAGTTATGTTCACAAAAATTTGAAATGCGCGGTCTACTCATGATTCATAAATTTCCTTTTCATATATTTATTTGAAATTTGATCAGTAAAAGCAAAGTTGAGTATTTATATAACGATTGTAATATTTAATATAACGATTTTGGTTGCATTACTTTATTTATATTTGCAAAAGTATAAAATCGATATTGACAATTCTTTGTGTATAGACGTGAATACAACATTATGCTTTTTAATACTTTATTCATATTAAGAAACTGAGCAAGTTTTCTTCTTTTATTTTAGAAGAAAATGATGCAGAAGTACGTCATTTTATTCTTCTAAATATTGAATGGTTATTTTAAAAATAACACAACCTACATAATATCTGTTATAATTTATATGCTCGTTACTATTCTATTTTGTAAGGTAATCAAAAACGTTCCATCATCTCTTTTATGAAAGAAAATAAAACTGTAAAATATTTCAAGAATCGCTTATCAAAATGAAAGTATTTAGCTATTTTAGGAAAAAAAGGTTATCGTTTCTTTTCTATCTCTGCTTCATTTTTTTGCTGTCACGAAAGAAACGTCAGAAGTTTCTTAATTACCCGATGCATTATCGACGTGTCAATAAGTACTAATAAGTTATCCATAATTTATGGATAATCATTACTAGCGACTGTACGATCGTTTGTCGTTCCTTCGACTTCTGGCCCATTTCTGTAATTTGTGTGTTTAAGTGCTATACTCTGTTATCTTAAATTACATACATGACAACGCCATTGCATTTTCGTGCGACGAGCGAATTTTCTCGAATTGTATTCTTTCTCTAGAGCCGTTAGTTGTTTATTTGGGTTAATGAGTCGCGCTAGATTGCTGAATTTTTAATGAGACGTTGCAAACAGGAATCGTTCGAACGTGAAGTTTTCAAGAATGCGAGATTTTCCGGTTAAATAATCCGAATTTAGAAAGAATTTAGTTTATAACAATTAGGTACATCGATAATATACATGATATTTCATATAGCTGGACAAAATTATATTTTTTACACGATTAAACGGAGAGATAGATTTTGATCAACTTATTGTTAGATAGGTGATGGTAGTCCATATTTAAAAATAATACTTTCCAGAAAATTACTTGCAACAATTATATTAGTGATTATTATATGGACTGGTAGTCTGTAAACCATACAAAGTTGTATAGTACTTTTTAAACGGTTAAAGATAAAAGCAAACTTCAGGGAGTAAAGTTAAACTTGCAATCAATAGTATTTATACAGAGTCAATAGTATTTCATATAATTAAAAAAATCAATATTTTTGACGTGATTGAAAATAGAAATCTAGATATACATAGTTCACTGCTGTGTATTTTTGCATCTATCCAGATACAACGAGACGTTTTTCGCTTAAAAATGTAGCACTGAGTAGTCTTAATACGATTCGTTTGTGCGAAAATTAGATTCCCATGTATTTCCCATACGAAATTAAAGCAGTGTTTCGAAATAATTGCACGACTGGTACTTAACAACGATATTAAAGCGTTAGAACTCGAACGTGAACGAGAAATCTCGACGGATTGATTGACCCAAACGTGACAGGATCGGAATGACACCAATGTTGAAAGTTCAGCTAAAATTAATAAAACAAACGAGTTGAAACCTTGTTACACGCCGATAGACGCAGTGCATCCGCCGTGGCGTGCGTGCGTGTTTAAATTGATTCAATTTTTCAGCAATATCGCGACGCACGAACAAGACATCCGTGTCTTGCGGCTTTTTTCTGTTGCTTTCGTCAAATCAATCGAAGTACACCGTATAAATTAATTTCTGCCCGTTCGCGTTTCTTTCTTTCTTTTTTTATTTCGAATTGTCCTTTTTGATCTCGTTTCCTTTATCGAGCAATTTTTCATTGGTCGAACGGGCCGCGTTCTTTGATCGAATTCTTTGTTTACCAGCACGTCCTCGTACTTTATTGTTGTTAATTAATTTTCGCCGGCCTGCATTTCACCGTTCCGATAGTTAGTTGATTAAATTCTGCTTTCTTTTTGGCATTTTCTTCTCTTTTTTTGGGGGGAACAGGGCAATTTCCGTTTTCTTATGACGTGAAAGTGAGATGGACGTAAAAGATTCGCGCATTTAATAATAGATTGGTCGAGTTTCTCTTTTGGGAAATTCAAGAACAAAAAATATCCAAAAGTAAAATATTCGTTATAATTCTTGCAATTAAAATGTTTAACAATTCCAATGTTTAATAGACGAAAGGAGAATTTCGAGAAGGTTCCATTTTTTAAAAGTATAATGTGATCATTAAAGTATAACGTTCATAAATATTTATAAGTAATAATTATATCCAGACGGTATTAACCGATGGTTAAATTTGCATCGAAGAGAGGAAATTCCTCTATGTATTAAATATTGTTGGATACATTAAATTTGGAAATTTTACATATTTTTTCATGTTACGTGCAGTTCTGCGCTTTAAAATTTTTTATAAATACGCAAAAATCCACAGTCTATTTACAACGCGATAAAGAATACAAGAACGCGATGCTGAAGTTAATACATCTTCGTTCTTGAAATCTTAAAACGATTGAATTACCGCGTTCTTCTTAACCGCGTGGAAAAATATTATACAGAATTTACGAACTCGTCAACTATTTATCAGAAACGAAGAACGTTCGTCAATCGTGATTGTCGAAGCGTAACAAAACCTTTAAAACGAATTCGATCGCTTGCGTACTTGTTTAGAAAAAGTATTAGAAAGTGGTCTCTGCCGAGCAATGCCGAATGAAAAATTCTAGTTGGGGCTCGAGGCACCCCTGACGACGGACGCCAGTACATTGCTCGAGTTTCCCTACCATTTTGATTCCATCGTCAGCTAATAATCTCTTCAGAGTTCCACCCCTGCGAAGCCAGGTGAAACCGTGGCTAGCGTGGTGTGGGGTGGGGGGAGGTGGGGTGCTGTAATTATGAATATAAATCGGCGGGCAGAACGCTGCTGGTACAGAGAGAAAGAGAAAGAGAGAGAGAAGAGTCGGCGAGGGTGGTGACGAGGGTTGTTGCGCAGGACGAAGGGCGTGGATGGGAAATGGTGAGGCCCAGGATGGCGCAGGGAAGGGAGGGGGGGTGAAAATGACGCGGTGAATCCGACGTTTGCCGTCTTTTAATTTTAATTAAGGGAAGGTCCGGGGGCCCTCGCCTCCTCGCCCGATGCGACCACGGGGTTCGCTCGTGGAAAAAACAGTTGCGTGGCTTTACGTGGCAAGGGTTGAACGGCTGCCGCTTCTCTTCTTTTTCTTCGATTTCCCGTCGGGCCACGGCGTTCCCCGACGATGGAAATAATTGCAACAGCTTTACGATTCATTTAAGCGACTTCTCCTCCTGCACGGCGCTCGTATGTTAAGCAATTACTTGTTTGCAGCGTTGGGTTTGCGTTTTTTCGGAACTCGCGGACAAGCAGGAGTAACAGAGCGTTGTAGAGACGGTAGAAAGAGTTGTTTTCTGTTGTTTACAAGTCGTGTTTGAGTTTAATGACATTGGAGGTTGATGAATTTTCTAATTGAAACGTTTTAAAGTCTTTAGATCTTTATATTTTGAGGATATTTAAAAGTACACTTGTGAATTTTCAGTTGTGATCGTGCAATTTTTCATGGTAATCACTTAAAAAAAAAACTGTGCGAGTTAAATGTTTATTATATGTTACTTTTATGAATATTATGTTTTTATATTACGTATTTTTGGATACGAAAAACTACAGTATGCACATGCACAAAAATATATAAATATCTAAAATAGTATTTATTTAACGAACGACAAAAATCATTATTTGTCATACCCATGTTCGTAAATTGATAAATTTTGGTTTTATATATTTCTGAAAGATTGAAAAGTACAAACATCTATAGAATGTATATAATACTCAATAATTTATAAATTATTCAAAACACACTCGTCACGACACGCAGTAGGAGAAACAAGAATTTTATTTAGTTGGGTTTACAAGAATATAAAAATGCACAAATATCAATTAAAAAATAATCTACGTGGCTATTACGATTAAATTAAAATTGTAAAAAATGTTTTGTATTCCATAGACTTGTTAGTATTGTTAGTGAATTGTCACGCAAGAGGTTGGCCACGGTGTTGATCTTCGCAGTCGGTGTTCGAAATCGGTGGATTTCGGTACTTTCGAAGCTAAGCAACGTCTCTCTGGCCGTTTCCCGACGTTAAGCTCGGCTCGCAACGGCCATTATCGCTAACGTGGCTGCAGTTGGACGGTGTTCAGCTCCTAGGATCGTCGCTGGTCATTGCAACCCCCCCGAAGGAACAGCCGGGGGTCGAATGCACCCTCCGCAATGACAAACCCCTTGGCTCGAGCAGGTCGATATGCGGTACGTGCACGCGGAAGTACTGCGCTGCTGGCTTGAACTGAAATTTTACCGTTGAAAATCCATCGCGTTTCCCGACAAAGTAAACATTTCATTTGCGATACAAATATCTCGCGCGTGAAAATACGAAAAATTGATAAGAAAATTATTGGCCGATAATTTTTCCGAATGCTCGCGAACGCTGAATTTTTCGTGCTTCTGATGCCTCTTCCTGATTTTCCCAAGTGATTTACGTTCGCGACACTTGCGAGTTTGTAAATTTTCGTCTTTTCTGTTACAACAAGTATTTCCAACGATTTCGTTGCTTCTCCGGTGAATTATAAATAAATTTAATACGGTCAGGTATAACCTCTGAAATGGTTCTACCGCGTACGTGCTGATCGTTTTTCGCCGATTGGAAGTATTATTTTTAATTTATAGTTTCAATTTGAATTTCTCTTTCGCCCGTGCCTACGCCCGTATCGATTTTCGCCTTGCTGCTCTGTAACAATATTCACCACATAATGTTGTACAACGTCTACGTTAGCACGCCTAAATTCTCGTTATTCCCGTTTGTTCTTATCTTTCTCTTCTTTTTTCTCTCAAGTATTTGCTCCAACATTGAAGTTAATGTTAGGTGCTCATTGTTATAATAGTAATATAATATACATACACATTTTGTTGTTACACCCAAATATTGTTTATAAGTATTCAAATATTAATAATAGAATTTATAGTTTTTTATTCAAATTAGATACAGATTTCAGTCATTTTTTAATGAAATGTGTAAAATTTTTCCTATTCTTTATACTTTGATATGATTACTTCCTTGTTCATAGTTATTCTCCCTTTTTTTGATTTCAATTTCTCAACAATGATATTTTAAAAAATAAAAATAATATTTCACACAGCAAAAAATATCAAAGATAATTATACGAAAACCTTAAACGGTGCTAATCATCAATCAGAGAAATTGACACTGAAGTTGAAGTACACGCTAAGCTTTCTTACAAAAATACAATCTACCGCGACGTCGTGGAACAAGGGATTAATTATTCTCGATGAGAAAAAGAGGAGAACGCAAATTGCTTCGGAAAGGAATCGATGGAAATGTAGTTTTGATGGGGGCAGATCAGCGGGAGCTGGGAGGTGGCTGAACTTAACCTCAAACCGTGTCTCAAACCAGGTCAAACCGGGGACCGGGGAACAGAGATGCAACGCGAGATAAATGAAACGCTCAAAAATGCATCGCGCCATTCGCGTACACCTGTCCCTGCTCGGTGTTCTCATAAAACTCGAGGAGGATCATCCGCTATAAATCCGCAAGAAGGAGCTTCCAACGCCGATGTCGGCGTACTCAATTTCATTCCGCTGCCCCCCGTCCCCCCTCGCCGCCGTTTTCTACGTTCCGCCGCGGCAGATACGTTTGGCGGAGGGTGTACGGCTCGTGTAAAAGATAAGTACTAAATTTCCTTGAAACACCTCCTCCTAACGTCGCGCCGCGAGAGTTTCATTCAATTTACCAAGTTTGACATCTGCTTTTGTGCCGATGCGCCGCGCAGAAACGGAAGCGTGAAGCGGAGACGAAAGCAGGACAGGACGACAGAGAAAGAGAGAGAAAGAGAGAGAGAGAGAGAGAGAGAGAGAAAGAAAGGGTGGAAAACAGAGAGAGAGAGAAAGAGAGAGAGAGAGGGAACGCGTTGCTTTGTGAACGCACGACGACGAAATTTTTTTTTCGCCGTTTTTAGGCGAAAGATTTAATTTTGCAATGATAATCCAAGCAATAATCCGAGCCATTCGTCCGGCCGGTTCCTGATATTTCGACCACCGTATATTTGAATAACTTCAATGCAGAAATTCGACGTTCAATAATGTTTCAAACAAACCGGCCCTTTGATCCGGCTGGACAAGGCACAGAGAAGATTATTCCACTTATATTTCCAGGCAATTTGAACCGAGTACACCGTTTGGTTTTCAGTTTTCAACGGCCTTTCTGGATTTTAATAAACGGTATCCTAGACAACGCGCGATTAAATCAGCAAGAACCACTTTTGATTTCATTTGTTGTAGGGTTTATTAAGCAGAGGGCTGATGATTAATAAGGTTAGATGAAAATTGGGAACTTGATTTATTAAACATATGATTAATATCAATGTGAGTTTAATATCCTTCGTCTGGTAAGTGTCTTTCAGTTCCAGTAGGTATGTATATTCTAGAGGAAATATCTATAGCATTTCATATTATCTAAATTTCTGTTCTATATATTACTACAAAGATTCGATTCATATCAAAAAGTTTCCTCCATACTTTCTAAATTTCAGTAGATCATATGTAATACGTTTCAAACAATCTCGTAAAATTTTGTAAAACCAGTATATTCCTATATGTGTAAACTGAAAGGAATGCTTCGAAAAACAAAAAGCAGGTAATCGAAAAGTACAATTAACCAATTAAGTACAGACACTGGATACCATCGAGATACCAGAAACAAACGCGTCCCTTCGTCCTGTCCATCGTTCATCTCAACGCTCGGCCTTATCTCGATTTCACTCTCCTCCCCGTCATCCATCGCTCGTTTCCGCGAAACACCGATCGACCGATCGACCGGTTTCGCTGGAACAATTCGTACATAAATAGCGAGTGTCAAGTAGCGAGCGAAGGATCGCGCGATTCCGAAAGGAACGTGGAAGGAAGTGAAGCCAGTCGTCCTCAACCCCTATCACCGAGAGCATTTAATCCGTAACTTTGGCGCTCGGTGTTCCCTCGGGGAAAGCGTTCTCTTTGGTTTTCCGCGCGCAACAATAAGTTTTCCCCCGATGCAGGCCTGTCAACGACGCACAATTGGCGGCACCGGGGTTGGGGGTGGTCGGGTGAGCCTCGTCGTCCCCCGCCTCCCTCGGTCCCCCGTGCCGTCACCGTTCGACCACCCCCTCCCCCCTCCGCCCTCCTCCTCTCTTCGGCTCGATCTCATCCCATTCTCTGTATGCCGTGATTGCACGGCCCGGGGGCGATATTGGGGTGCGTATGGATCGGCACAAGGGGATGCGCCTGTTCACCCTGCGTCCCTCTCTCTCTCTCTCTCTGTCGCAATTCAGTCTCCTGTTCGCTCTAGCTATCCGCCAACCCCCTCTCGTTCTCTCTCTCTCTCTCTCTCTCTCTCTCTCTCTCTCTCTCTCTCTGGTGTGCACAAGCACATCCGGTGCGTCTATGACGTCTGTCCTTCTCCTAGTTGAACCTTTCCCCCGCTGGCCCTCTACAACGTTCTCGCGTCCTCTCTGGCCGTGTACTATTCGGTCCGCTCGTTCCTTCTGCGCGATGGAGACGAGAGAAACGCTTTATGGACGAGGGTGACCCGAGAAACTTCGTGAAACTGCCACGGAGGAATTACTGATATTGGGCAACGCGGTATCGCCACGGATATCTCGCTCCGCCGGATCTTACCCACTCCCGGAGCCTCGTTGGGGCATCACCTGGTTTTGGGGATGATTAAGGGGCACGTGCTTGCATCGGTGGATTGTTTGTTTTTTTTTTTCTTTTTGAGTTACGGTAGAATTACTGGAGAATTTGTTTTGACGGTGGAATTGTTGGTCGCGTGAAAGAATTTTTGGAGATACGTGGGATTTATAAGGGTGGAGTGGTAGGGTAGCTCAGATATTTTTACCTTGGGATACTTTCACATTTCTCTAGATTATTTGGATATCTTTATCTGTATCATTCTCAGACTGAAATTGTTAGTTGGACGCGAGAAAGAAGTTTTGAAAATATAAAGGTTAATGTTGATGCTGTAGTGGGATGGCTGTCAGTCAAATGTGTAAACAAATTTTTAGAAATACATGAGACAGCTTTTATCTTTAATATTTCTTCCAGAGAATACAATTTTATATTACAATTTCTCAATATACTTTACAGATTGTTTTATTTCTCCAATTTTTTTAACAAATATAGAAGATTTTTGAACCGACTGTAAGTATACATGTGTACACGTGTTGGATCTTGTTCTTGTGCATGGGCCATCGTTTGTGATTTTCTCCCTCGTTTTCCAAATAAAATTCGAAATAGAATCTTCCACGAAAGATCATTATTACTATGAAAATTTTTACGAGCAAGAGGGCTTGTTAAGGCGAACTTTAACCTTTCCAAGGAACCGATTCTTTTTTTTCCATTCAACTTCTTCTTGAAAGGAACGGAATCTGTTATAAGGAACAAAAAGAGAACTTTGTTTTTTGTTATCATGGTATCGTCTTTTTTTAGTAAAACTTGTCCACGTTCTTCTACGCTATTCGCATTTTCTTCTGAAACTATATGACACTTGACGTAGTCGATTTTAAGTTTGAGACGATTTTGTGTTTCATTATTTATATAGAAACATTTTATAAATAAGTATATTACGTGTTGACGTATTTGAAACAAATTTAAAAATATACATAGAAATTTAATTCGACTGAATATTTTGCATAAAGTTACAAAAGTATTTAAACAATCATATTTAAACATTTACTATCAATAATTCTTAGTATTCAGTGGCAATATTTTATATAAAATATTACAGTATTTATATTGTACAATATTCAAAATTTACAATATTTATATAAAATATTAAAATATTACAACTTTCAAGGATTCGTTCTTTTCATACCTTCTATTTATTTATTATCTGTGGGAAAATATTTTTACAGTCGCGAATACTAATTATTATAAACAAAAGGAATTGTATGAATAATAAAATGATAAAATAAAGATACATACGAGAGTCAGTCACTGATAAAACTAGCGTTGATCACACATTATATACACAAAGTATGCAAATAAAAATTCTTCTGTAAAAAGTGTTCGATCATCGCGCATTAGCAGTTTACCATTAACACATATATATGTATGTAGGAAATTTGCTTCCGCGTACCTCATAATCGCGAGCTGCATTTTTCGCGAATATTTCGCGGTTGGCGAAGGAAAAGAGAAAGATAATCGACATCTCGTGCGTAAGGAAGAGAATGGGGAAAAAATTGCCAGGGCAAAAACAGGTTCGCGTCGCTGATCAATTATTTTACGACAGTGTAATTTCTTCTGTCAAAGGGTTGCACCCGCCGCACAAACATATAATGATTCAATGCTTCCTTCAAATGACTGGTTGCCCTCTAAGACGGTAATAGTATGCGCCACGAGGCCTCGATCGTTCTTTCCAGTCGACATGCACACAGCGAGGACAATACATTATCCAGAAGCCCCTTTTCGACTTGTACTCATAATCCCCTTACACGCAAACCCAACTACGAAGATGGAAAATGAAAGGGAGTCAACGTGAGCGATTAGATTTTCCCTTCCTACCGGACGATAAACATATCTCTGTAATTACTGATATTGGATATTTGCGGATGGACGCGCCAGTTATGCACTCAAATCAAATTCCCTCCCCCGCAATTATTATTATCATTTCGTTTTTATTGCCTTTTTTCCGTGGAAATGATCGACGGCGGACGTGGATAATATTGTGCATTACACATTTTCGATTTATTAATTTAAAATTATCGTCGGTTTATTTTTCTTTTTTCCTTTTTCAACCATTGATACGTTGATCATCGTTGACTGATGATTTCACTCCCTGAACGATTCAAATAAGATAAATATTATCTCAAAGAGTTGAGATTATATCCAATCAATTTTTAGGAGATGGTTGTGATACACCTTCCTATACTAACTGTATAATATTTATTTGAAAGTTAATCTAGTCGTTCAGAGAACAGGATTCAAATTTTGTCCCAGAATCACTTCAAACTTGAACTTACAAATCCCAGTCTAAACCAAAACTACCAAATTGATCGAATTTTAAAGAAACTCTCACGGCACGACATCGCATTTCTAAAAGTACAGCGTACATGTCTGTAAAACTGCGTCTCGGAGAACGTCACGTGGCACTTGGAAATAAAGAAGAACGAGGATCCCAAATCCTTTTCTCATTACCCCGGGACGAAGGCCGCAACCTGGACCGGACATCAGTGATATTGTACATCAGCAGTTGCTGCTGGACGTGCAATTTAATCGTTTACTCGGTGACAAAGGGTACTCGCAGCCGCCTCAGGACGCATTCCTTGTTACGTTTACGGCCACGACTACGAAATCATTTGCCGGACACGAGCCAGGAGCATGAACACAAGCGTGCGCGTCCGTACACTTGCGGCCGGTTTTCATTTTGACCTAACTGCCCCCTGAAACGCCCCCTTGGCCCCTGACTGTCTGCGCTTTATGAATGGAGAAGTGCCGCTGAAGAAACTCGTAGACGAAAACGCTTAGAAATATTACACGCGTATTTAGATTGGGTAATTTTGATTTTTCATCTGACTGCGAGTTGGAAGCGGGACATCTTTGCACTTTGTTGAGAAAATTTCTGCTGAATTAGTTTAGTTAGTTGAGGGTTTAGGTTAGGTTTAGGTTAGGTTTAGGTTAGGTTTAGGTTAGGTTTAGGTTAGGTTTAGGTTAGGTTTAGGTTAGGTTTAGATTAGGTTTAGGTTAGGTTTAGGTTAGGTTTAGGTTAGGTTTAGGTTAGGTCATTGATATGACAGATGTCATATGCGTCTTGTACAAAATATTTTGAAATTTCACTAACACTGTGACACGAGACACGTTTATCACGATTGTATTGGTGAAATTTGAAATAAACTTAATTACAAGTGTACATCTCGAAGGCATCGCGAAAATATCTAAACACACAATTGCTTATCTCATTAATAAATACTAATTTTCAGTACTAATATTCAATACCAATATTCATATTTAGCACTTCTTATATGCTTAAAACGGCAAATTTTATTAAAATGGCAAACGTGGTATGTTTATAATAAATGTTTTGTAACTTCTATAGTGGTAGTTTTATTCAGTTATGTGTTTTCGAATTTTAACAATAAAATAATAATAATTTCTTCTCATTCACGGTGTTAATGTAAGTTCGTCCGAACAAGTCACTGCAGATCTTCAGTGACCTCTATTTGCGTTGGAAGCAGAAGAACGTTCTTGTTTGTATTTGGTTAGAAGATCTCCTCTAAATTAGTCTGGCTAATCGAGAGTTAAGACAGTTTATTCTTCGAATCCCGGCCGTTTGAATATTCAAATTACACATCCCGTTGCTCGAGCGCTTTTGCAGCATATTTCATTTGATATTTAAATAGGAAGATCATTCATGGTTATGATTATAGCACGTATTACGCGATTTACTGTGAACGCGGCAGCGTAATTACTCGCACGGTATCGTTGCGTAATATTAAATATACAAGTAGCTAGAGGTTAATATAATAAATTATTTTCCAATTGGCAACATTCATCGTTTCATTGATAACAATATCGCGTCGATACCAGTGTTTTAAATAATGAAGTATCGATGGTGAGATATCAATACACACACACACATATATATATACCTATATTTTTTTAATTTTATTACATAACGAAACGTAAATAATGAAACGCAAAGACGCGCGAGCTTGTTGTTGTTGTTTTTCTTTTTTTTTTTTTACAATATTTAACACAGTTTCCAAGCACGAAGAGCAAACTCTCTCGCGTGTTCCGTTCGCGCGATTCGTATTTACAGAATCCAGGTGAGAAAATCGACTTTTGCATCTCTCGTTGCCGACTTTCATTAAAATGTTACGTTTGTTTGACGCGGCGTCAGGTTTCCAGTTTCAATCGTGCTTCAGCTTCTTAAAATAGATATTTCCATATCGAGGTCCGTATCTGTTAATGCGGTTAACTAGTCTGGAGCTGTGTGTGTATCATTACTCGACACGAGTGAATTCACACATACGGGCGTTAGTGTGTCATCTGTGGCTCTCTTGGTGGACCGTAGGACGACCGAGATAGCTCGAACGTAATTATGTCAAATTTCCAGGTAACATGGGCATCTGTGATTTCGGGTAATAATTAAGATAATCAATAATTCTGCATTGAGTACTCGGTTATATAAGGCTCCGTTGAAATGCAGATACAGAGTACACGGGGAATTATCAGCGAGTGATACAATTGGAAAATTCCGCTGAATTTTCGTGATTAGCAGACTGGGCATTTGTAAATGTAATTTCACTTGTCAGCAGAAAATATTTTCACGCGTGAAATATTACAACGTTAGGTTTGATTTTGAATATTTCATGTTAATCTTCGTGCTATATATAAAATTTTGTGCAATTTTACAAATTTTGTACAAAATTTGTAGTCTGATTATTGATTTCCAAATAGAAAGGTGATATTACAAAAATTAAATATGGTTGAATATTAATTTTTCATTCAGTTATTTTTACATCTAATTCCTTTAGTTTCTTTACTTGTGATAAAAATCACAATAATTTTCGTTAATAAGTTACATTGAGAATTTGTGAAACGTGACTTTACAAGTATATGAAGGGAAAATCAGATCACGAATCTGTGAAAAATAAGGAGATAGATGAACGAATATAAACAAATACACGTATTCAAATGTGTATCACATATTCAAGTGATCGTATGACAGTGAACGTCGTACTGTTAACGTAACAAAAATTTGCCAATTCCTGACGAAAGTTATTTCGACGTGTAAACAAACTCTACGCTAAAAACCCAGTAAGCAACACACTCCAACACAGTCCAACAAATAAATACTTACTTAGCGAAATCAGACCACGGCTCCCGCGTTTCCTTAATGTACGCGTGCAGATATTCGTGCACTTGTGGTCCGTTTCCATTCTAACCCAACCACCACCCCCTGAAACCATCGGCCCCTAACCGTCCGCACTTTATGTGCCGTCAAGGGGGTGAGAAGTAGGCGAGGGGCTGGCAGAGGGGGTGGTAGAAGGGCGCCAGGCAACCCTCCTAACTCTCTGGCCTCGGGGGTGAACGTGGGCTGGCTCATGGCTCTAGCACGAGAGGATGAAGAGGGGTGGCGAGGGGCAAAGAGAGACAACGAGAGTGAGAGAGTGAGAGAGAGAGTTAGAAGCAGGAGGGCTAGGGATATTACGGACAGGACGCCGAGATATCCACCCCCTCGTCCGACCTTCTCGAGGGGCGAGCGTTTGGGGGTGGAAAGGCGCCCGAGAGACGGCCGAGGGTAGCGACAGATATAACCGTGACGCACACACGTGTTCAAGAAACGAACGTTGCTGTTCGAATTGCGAGTTGCACCCCGGGGCCAAGTGCAGAGGGGGAGGGGGAGGGGGGGGGGGTGGAGCATCACGTGAAGGTATTAGCTTTCCTTCTCGTTATTAATAAACGGTTCACGCGAGCCTTGATAACCGAGTGTAATGGAACGAAGCTTGGTTACCCTTATTACCACCCCCTCTTTGGGTAACACAGGCGCGATGCCCTGTTTCTGATCGCGTTTCGTTCGCCGGCTACGAAACCGCCGCGTACACGTGCCGATGAAACGTGTTTTCCTCGGGCTTCTCGCGTAATTGAATTAATATTGCTATGCTGGAATTTTTCGAGTCACGAGTTTTACATGCTACGGGAACCGATGTAATCTCGTTGCACGACCGTGACGAGCGTTGGCAGTAAAGCGAGAGGACGTATACTGGTACGAATTGGAGTGTCGAGAGTGTCGATCGTTCAATTCCGTGTGATTTTAGGATTTTAGGATCCGTAATGTATGATCTGCAATTTGCAATTCGTTAATTACACGCTAGTGGAAATTGGAAATAATGATAGAATAATATACCTAGAATAGTACACCTTGAAAATTGAGTGTAATACACATTATAATATAAAAAGTCACAATATCTATAATTGTGTGTTTCTCTCAAGAAGATAAAATATTCAATTATCGCTGTTATTATATATATTTGAATAAAATATTCAAAAATTTGCAAAGTTGCATCAAATCTGACCGGGTCGCCGATCTGCATTCGAGTATAAAACTATTCGCTGTTTATGAGTTGTTATTAATATATTATTAATCTACAAACAGCCAATAGTTTTACACTCGAACGCACAGCGGTGGCATGGTCAGATATACGATCCAGTGGTATTTATATTTCCCAATATTATTATGAATTATTACGTAAGGGATTGCTACATGGTGTTGCTGAATCGATGAAATTCGAAGTTGGAGTATTACTTTCGCCGGTAAAATTTTGATCGGCATCGATTTTTGCAATTGACGACATCTTTGTAAATGTTGAAACTAAGAAATGTTCTAATGTAAATTTAATATTTTATTGCAGTACTAACGTAGTGTTTAATTGTTTTTTGCTAGAAACTAACAAGTGTCTTTATCGAGTGTAACGCGAATTTTATGTTTTATTTACATTTTACATGGATTTGAAATTGTTTTGAATTTTAACCAACGTCTGGAGAAACGGGGAGAATTTCTCAGTTGAATCGCAGGTTCATACCCTTTCCTGGGTTGGCAACGGAGCAGAGTGATGCGGTGTTCCGAAACTCCGTGGTCCTCTTCGTCTTCCAAACACCCTGCCACCCTATAGCTCGCATCCACACGAACGCACACAGACGCGCGCAGTTCTGACGTGCAGCTCGGTTTTAGCTCAAGATGGAATGCTCGTACCATTTCTCCGTGAGCACACTCAGGGAGGGTGAAAATGTTTTCTGTCCTTCCTTCTAGTCGAGCGACGTCTTCGTCACCGTAGAAATATGGATTTTTTCCCTTTTTTCATTGGTAAATTACACTTTCGACCTAAACCTTCGTGTGAAATTCATGTACCCGGTAACTTGCCAAAGTGGGGTTTCATTGATTCGAAAATTTAGTAAAACAGAATTTCGACGAAGATTTGTATTTCTTTTGCTTTTTTACGTTAATAAAATATCAGATGACGAAACGATAGCTTGAAACACCAATGGGAACGTTAGACAGAGTTTACAGTATCGGAAAATATAAAAATTTCTCTGTTTAGAGATTATCACTTGAATTTGAAATTTTCAATTTAATTTTACTTTGCCACTGACACGTGTCCTGGAAACTGTAAGATACAAAGTTGAGTAAAATGTCCAAAATTTTAGTAATTCAAAATAAATTTGTTTAATAATAACTCAAATAAATGATTGTATTTAAAGATTTTAGAATTAAAGTATAATATATTATAGTAAATAATTTAAAGATATCAATTACTTTAACTTTCAAATATAATTGTTAGATTACAAACGTGTACAATAATTGACATTAGATTATTAAACTTTGGGTAATTAATAAAATTATACATGGCTGCTCATACTCGATTCAAAAGATTTTTAGTAATCATCGAACAATGTAACTTTGTTCTATAGCAGTTTCTGACATTTTTGAATTGAAAGTTTATTTCGCACGATTGTTAACGATTCGCGCGAATATGAAAATAATTATTGCATCGTAGTCGTTGTACGTCACAACGTGGAAACACGTTTCATTTAAAAGAAAGCACGCGTTTATCCGCCGTGAACTTAATGTCCCTTAAATTAAGCAGAGTAGCGGCGAAGTTTTCGCGGCGACTAAAGTCCTCTCTTACCACTTCAACCCTTGGCTTCGTTGAAATCCCCAAAGGTGCCTCGGCGTGCCTAATCATTCTTTAAAGTTTCACTCTGACGCTAATTACCCGAAGAGACGAAGCAAGGAAATAAGGAGATTAAAAAATCGGTGGGGCAACTTTACCTGGCAATCTTTGTACCCACGCTGTGCATCGTTCATCCATATTGTCATCGGCCAATTAAAATACCCGAAACCATGGGCTAATTAACAATCGCACCGCGTTTTATTCTAAAGTCCGTTCTGTACAATTTTGTCCATTGTTCCGTACACTCAATTCAATAAAATCTCTTCTCAACGTGAATTTTAGGTATTTAATTGTAAAATGAATTTTAGGTATTTAATTGCAACATGCACGACGAAACGGGTATCACTGGATTATTGAATATCATTTTTGATTTTTAATTTAATTGAATTTTATTATTAATGTAATTTCTGCAATATAAAGTGAAATTAAATACCCTAAATTTTAGTAAATCTAACGCAAATTATTGCAGCCAATGTTCAATGATGGTAGTTACCAGTTAGATACAGCGATGTGTGAAAGAATATTACAAATTGATAGAATTTAGTTAAAAATACGTTGGAAATTCCAGTAATATCAGTTGACACTTAATAATTTACTCGGAAGTGCTCTATTTAAACCTCCTGCGAAACCCCTCAGAATTAGCCGACGGATCGATCAACCAAAAAGAGAACAGCGGTAAAAGAAAGTTTGCTGTAATTGCTCGGTTGGGGGTGCGTGGATAAGCAAGCGGCTGGCCAAAGAATACCGCATTGTGATCGCCGCAATGGGGCAACGCTTCTTATTAATTTCGACACTTTCGATTTCTCCCACCCTCCCCCCTCCCCCTTTTCCCTTGGTGCACGCTCGCGCACCAGACCGCAGTCATCCTTGTTATCGACAGTGGCCGCTGCATCGACCCTCTCCTCGCGTGTGTTCCTTTTTCTTCTTGGTCGCCGGGGTCCCTTTGAGCGGTCAGACCTGGAAAGGAGATGGCGACGGCCCGATGCAAAGCCGTGCGGTGAAAGAGAGAAAGAGCCTCTCAGCGAAAATACATCGTCGTTGTATATCTTCCTTGACCGTCAGGGGCATAACTCCAGGATGAATCAGTGCTTCTTGGACCGCACCGGACCCACCCTCGGTCTTCTTCCATCTCTATGCCCGACCCTGCCACCGACTTTGCCGCCCTCTTCTCAACCCACCACCCTCCCCTCCCCCCGCCCGACCGCCCGCCCGCCCGAGCCATCAGAGTAGAAGAGCGGAGCAACCCTCTGGCCTGAACCTTCATCAACGGATCTACCGACCCCACCTTTATCAAGAACCCCCAGTCCTAGAACCCCTTTCGTTCTCCCCTCCCTCTCTCCTTGCCTTCGCTCGCTCCCAACACCCACTGCCTCTCCCTACTATCACTTTTCGTCGTCTTCGTCGCTCTCTCACGACCGTTCGCCGCGCACTCTTTCTCCCTCTGACTGAATTCTCGTTTCCCTTGGTTCCTCTTTCGCTGTCAGATCCTCCGCTTTGCGCCTCCACTCTCTCTCTCTCTCTCTCTCTTTCTCTGCTCGACTCATCGTTCGCAGCTCGCATCGTTCTCGCTTCTGCTTCTCCATCAAAACCCTTTTGCCGTGTTCCATCCCTCGGACCCTAGATTAACGGAACCCTTGCTCTACCGGGAAAAGGGAGTTACCTCGACACACCTAGGTACGAAGGTATCGTCGCACGGATGGCAAGATAAAGTACAAGGCTGAGCGGAACAGCTGAATATAGATACATCGTGTACACCTGTTAATTTTTTAATCCCCTTTAGGGGGACGACGAGCGTCGCCGCTGTAATCTCGGCTAACGAAGTTGGAAAAAGTTCGAGGCACCGGTTCCACGTTGCGCATTCGTTTGGACGTTAGAAAGTGTACCTTTCTTTCTGCTCTTTTCCTTTTTTCCTCCGTTTCTTTCTTTTGGTCTTTAGTTTGTTTGTCGCTCCCGTTGTAGTTTCGCGAAAACGAGAGAGTCTGTCCACTTGCGGTTGGTTGAAATTTGTTGGAGGAGCAACGTTGATGCCGCGTGTCGTAGTAAGTTTGTTCATGATGGTCGATTCGTTGTCTCGTTAGGCACGTGTTATTTCACATCGCGGTGAGTCAGAATTACGTTCCTTTTGCGGAGAAACACTGCGATGTAAAGTCAGGTGTTAAATTTTGAACGTGAATATAACGTATAATCATTTATAAGTACTTAAAGTTTCAGCGGAATAATAAAATAATTATTTGAAGCCGTCGTCGTTTCGCTGGTCTTTCTTCCTCGAACGTAATAAAAATTGTACGCGCTTTTAACAGACAGATTTGTTGTCTCTGTAGCGGAAGTGAAAGAACATCTTCAAAAATTCGAAGATACCGAATCACGTATGTACGTACATGTTGACCAACGTGACGTTCCGACCGACGCGCTCTTAAAAACACACACAACGCCTGAATTTGCATAAAAATCCGCAGTCTGATGATCAATAATCCCGTGGAATAACAACGATTTAACGAAAGAAGAAACGGAACGCGGATATCCGGGGGAGAGCTCATGAATCCAGTATGCTCGCGGGTCGCGCGCGCGTTGCCGCATTCAACCGATGTTTCGTACATTTATCTGGAATTTAAAAGAGCAGCCGGCTCGCGAGCGCGCGCGCGCGCGCATAGTAACGAACGGTTACTTTTACAATAACGGCATCGGTAATTAGTTACGTTTCACGTGGAATGCACGCGACCGCACGTATGCGGGGGAGGTGGTATCGGTTTATCGTGCGCGCACGGTGTGTGTGCGCGCGGCCAGGTCGGCAGCGAGTGGCAAAGGGAATTTCAACCAGACCGCCGGATCGATTGCCTCGAAATTGGAAAAGAATATTAGGTTTCTGATTGAAACGACCCTTCCCGAAAATGTGTCGGCACGCCGTCGCTGCACTTTTGTCCTCTAAATGGCGTTAAAAGCGTTCGACGAGTTCCGTTCCTCCCTCTGGCATTCGATCTTTTCAGCCGTCTTATTGCGTAAACGCTGGTTCGCGCTGGTTTCTCGTTGCGCGTCGATGTTCTTTTCTTTTTTTTTTTTTTTTTTCTACTTTCATCGCGGGTACGCAGCGAGAAAAACTACTATCCTGCGTGTAGGATAAATGATCGAGTTACGTTCAACTTTGTTTGAACGAACAGTGGAATGCGTTTGATGGGGTTGCGTTACTGTTTGATGTAATTTTTCGATATCAGAGTGGCAAACTGTTTTATCTATCGTTTCGGGGGAGGCCGGAATTGTTGAATCGTGGAATTGGGTGGGTGAATTTTTATTAAAATAGCGGCCGTGCATTTAGTTTGCGTTAATTTGTCGTTATACGTGTAAAATGTAACACGTTACGCAGAGTGTCTCGCATATATTTTGCCACTGTGCCAGTATTTTGGCGTTTTATTACCATTTTAGGTACCAGGTTATATACTACGCATATATGTTCTATATTGTAGTGATTGTACATAGTATTATGTATACAGTACTGTGTATATAGTATTATATTGATGATTGTATCAGTCAAACATTTTCAAACAAATCTGAAAATATACGACTATATTTATTGCAGCCATATACTTCAGAATTAATTTATATAATCATACAATGTTTATATTATATGTTGGTTAATTTCTTCAAACATTTCTGTATTGTAACTCTCTGCTTTCAGGATTTCCTACAAGTAAACCTCTTCAACCATGTTCGTACTAGATCAGCAGTAAAAGTGGTTAGTGTACTTATATCAACATGAATATTATGTCTTAACTTGTAATAAAGAAAGAATTCTAGAAATTCCAAATTACTCCTATATTTAGTATTGATATGAAACGTTATTCTATAAAATATAAAACACATTTATCAAGTGTGCACTTGACAAATAATTTTTATAAAAAGTTTACGTTTGCTTATGTACCTCTCGATAGTCTAAAAAATTTTTAATTAACTGCTTAGCTTATATTCTTTTTAATTACATTTCTAAAGATATAAATTTTTATAAGCATCTTGACTTTTTAAATTTAAATAGCAATCTAGTCATAACATTTTGATGAAGCGTTAAAGACAAATGAGGCATTTTACTATTTATACTACGTGCTACATTTGTTTTATTTTATCTATAAAACACGCTAACTAAAATGTGCACGATAAATTGTAGACCACCCTGTATATCACATCGTATTATCGAGTGCCCCGAACTCACAAAATCTTCGACCCAGTTTTCACCACTCTGTGCATGCAATAACGAAGACGTGTAATTATCGTTATTTGATCGCGGGTTCACCGCATATCATAGATTCGAAAGGATTGTTTTAACGTGGCGTTCGAAAGGTAATTAATTACAGCAAGCCTCCAAATATTTACGAAAGTATTCCGCTCGGTCAATAAGCTGCGCGATTATCATCAATGTTTGCACGGGCTGTGCCCGCTCGGGCTGTCCGGCTAAAATATGAATGGTGAAATTTTAAATATTGCCGCACGGCGGTGTTGGCGAGCACGCGTGCAGTTATGCGCGCGTAACGCGCGCAAAAAGGGGCCCCGAGCCTGGTTTAACAGATACTCGGAAATAAATTTGCTCAGCTGACCACGCGGCAACCTAGAGCGTTTTATTCGCGAAACCAGCAAAAACCGAGCCTTAAATTACGAGGCCTGGCTCGATTAACACCGCTGGAAATTGCACCCCTAAGGGCTGATTATAGTCGTCGGATCGAGGAAGACGATATCGAATTGTTGAAATTCTCAGAAGCCGTGCTTTCGTTCTTCTGATAACGTGGATTTAATGTCTTTTTGATGAAATAATTGATTTCGAGAAGAATCAATCCTCTATAATACGAGTTTCACGGAGGGGGAAAAAATTCAGTACTTGTTCCAATTAAAAATTTACCTTTCTCGGCTTGTTTGCTCTTGTTGAAGTGTGTTTGACGTTATTCAAATTCAGTTTTCTCCAATTGTGAGACGAAACGTTAAATGAAAGAATCCCTCTAGCTGATTGTATCTCAATTGCAAGACGACTCCACTTTCAAATTTATAGTGGATAATAGTAATAATATTAATATTGATATCGATTAACAGATTGACAGGATTTTCGTGCATTTATAAAATTTCAAAGTGCGAAATTGTTCGTACACAGTACACACAATACAAAAATATTTAGAATAAAATATTCAGAGCACAGTGTTTCCTGATGATATTCGATAAAACAATTTTCCATCTTTTTTGTTGTACTCTCGAAACACACAAATCTGCACAGAAGTTTGCAACCTGGCAAAAAGCAGGCATAGTACTCCCTGAATAATCCTTTCTTACATCCACTCGGAGGTTCGAATCCCATCGCACTTGACCGCACTTTGTCAGACTTCATCGACACAGGTACGTACACGTTATTCAGTCCTTAACAAAGAGATACCGAGAAGTCACGTCTCTTTTTGCAAAACTCACAAATCCTCCTACGGTTCATTCGCGAATAGGTAATCGCTCGTTATTCCCCTTCGAAGCGGCGTGGCATCCGGCTCGATTCCTAAATAGCAGAACACGCGAGCAAATAGACGGACACGCCGAGCGAACGAGTTAACGTGCGTCCACATTCCTTCCACCTGCGAGCTTCGCCGGGCGTTAATAAGAACGAGCAGTTGCGACATTTTCACGATCCGCCAATCACGTGGACGTCAATCAGCGAGGAATGACAAAAACGCGAGGCGGCGCTCATCCTGGCCGGTAGAACCACTCCGCCACGAGCGTCTCCTCGCGATTAGAGATGGGATCGAGTGTCTCACAAGTAGGCTCGAATCTTTCGTAACTTATCTTTCAAGATCGATCCAGCGGACTCTTAATCTGTCGAGTCAGTGAACATCCTCTGCTGGAGGATCCAGACTTATTTGATTTTCACAGCTTCTAGGTTTGCGTTCTTCAACAGAGTTGAAGCATTTGTCTTTTCAATACGTGGAAATGAATTTCATTTTGACTAGCATCAGAAGGTTGGTAAGTTACTGATACTGTTTAACAAGTTTTTTCATGGATCCATTAAATCCATCTCAAATGTAAGAAGCAAGGCTTAGCTCCATCTTCATACTGTGAAAGGAACGTAGTACTAAACAGATTATAGGAAAGAGAAAGAACACTTTTGTGAAAAACCTGTGAGTTTCCATTCGAACTAGTATGTAAATTTGAACGTGGAGAGACTTTGATAGGTATTAATTTTTTGTATGATACGAACAAGTTTATTTACTGAACGCCTTATACTTGAATGTTTTATGATTATCTTCAGAAACGATGCTTTCAAGTAGACTCGAATGAAGATGAACAGATCAAGTAGATTGGAACTTTTTATAAAAATTTCACTTTCCTATAAACCAGAGATTTTAGTTTAGACGAAACACGTTCCTTTATTATTATCGTTTACTATCCCCGCAATCTCTTTCTGAGATTTGACCTGGTTATATCACAAACTTTAGCTCTTCTGTTTATTACTCCTCATAAATTATGAGCTGCGACTTAATTTGATAGCTAATAAAGAATTCGGTATTGAAAAATAATTGACATGTTTCAGTTCAGAGAATGATCTTTAGTACGACGGAGATTTGGACGAGATTTCTCTTTCTCTGCGTGCGATCATCAAATGTTAAATGCCTCTCCGTTGTATAAATGCATCGTGACGTGATTTCCAAGAATCGAGCATTGCTCGAGAAAAGTTTTCTACGATGCGAAACGAATACATTGGCAAGTGCACTCGTTGAAACGATTTTACCTTCGAGTATGTAGTAAACGAAACTTAGACGTCGAACTCGACTCGGATTCGTAAGCACATATTGGACTTGATCCCATCCCTAGCCTCAACCGCGACCCGCCCTAAGCTCGCCTCACGGCCCATTAAAATTCCAGCGACACACGCGTCGCGCGCGCGCACACACATGGACATACACGCGCATACACGCGCATACACGCGCTGCTTTCGCAGGGCTGGCGGTGCGATCCCGCGCCCACGGTTCCGGTTCCGACCTATATTCGTAGGCGGCGGATTATCGAGAACGACGCGGCACGGCGAGAGAAGAGATTGGTCGCGTACACAACTCTCTCACGGCTTTCGAGCGAACGAAACAACATCAGGAGAACTCGGTGAAGCTGTGTCGTGTGTCCAGCGAGCCGTGACCATATTTCAAAGTCCCTTTAGGGTTGCCGGAGAGAGTGCTGGACAGGGGCCCAATTTCATGGCGATGCATCGCTACCTATGATTATCAGCGCGTACCCGTGTTCCCCCGTGGTTGTAGACCGGAGCCCAATTCTGCGTTTACAATCAGCCCAGTCGACGATACCCAGCCCGAGCCTCTCTCTCTCTCTCTCTCTCCCTCTCTCTCTCTCTCTCTCTCTCTCTCTCCCTCCCTCCCTCCCTCCCTCTCTTGCCTGGTATCTGTGGCCGCGCGCACACCACCGCCGGCCGTTACGTGTCCTGCGTAGGTGGGCCGCGTGCATTCACCGACGCCGAGCGCGCCGCACATATGCGTCCACGCGTTATAACAGATACCGGGGGAGAGAGGGCCGTGCTATCACACACACACACGCACACACACACACAAACACACGACTGTGCACGCGGCTCTGGACACAGGAGGAGGCCAACAGCTCGTACATGTGCATACGTGGGTGTATTCGGGCCGCCCGCGTACGCGTATCTATATCTACCGCTGTATCTACCACTATATCTACCACTGTAGCTCGGCGCGTCCATTTTGATACCATACTCGCCTATATACCTGGACGCGTATGTAACCGAGGTACATGGGGGCTACATGCACGTATGTAGAACGGGCGCGCGCGGGTAGATATAGGGTCGGCTGTAGAGTGGTTAGAGGGTTCAGAGGGATGGAGGTCGCTGGAGGGTGGCGGTAGGTAGGTAGGTAGGTAGGGTAGGCGGGTGTAGGTAGGTGGCGAGGTCGGTCGACGAGGGTGAAATAGAGGGGAAGGTGGTGAACGTTCCATCGAGGGTGGGTAGAGGTGTGGTTGCTTTAGAGGTGCGTTGAACCCAACCAACGCAGGTAGGTTGACATCAGCGTGCCTTGTTCCATTGAAACGTGCGAAATCCATGCGAAATCCACCGGCGCTCGCCACCCTGCGTTTCTGCCTTACCCTCCCTTACCTTCACGTCGGTCACGTGAAGAGAGGAGACGAGCAAGAGAGAGAGAAGCAGGTTTGCCAACTGATAAGTGCACGTTGAAGGTCTGCCAGGTGAAAGAAAAGCTCGATCTTGATGGAAAATTCTGGCTCTCTCTCTCGGCCGCTGAACGTGAAACGAACGATACGCCGCGCGCGGCCCCGTGGTTCTGGCTCCTCTGCTGCCTGGTGAATTTCTACGGCGAGGAAACGCCGGCTGACCTTTGCGGAATGACGTATAACGCGCACCGGCTATGGTATTACTGGCTTTTCCGTCGTTCACACTCGTTTCCGTGGCCAGGTGTCGTCGGTCTTTTTATATACCCTCCGCTGAATATGTTATTTATACTCCGGTCTACAGTTTCCACGACGATTCGACGATTTATCTGCGTTACCGAGGTGTTCGAATTACCTGTCGTCTTTTATTATTGAAATCGCACTCGCACCAGCCTCCGTGTCTCGGGGATCGAACGCGCGTGCATTTGAATTTTTGTTTTGGATAACATTTGCTTCAATACTGACTTTGTCTCAGTTTTGTCTCATTTTTATGTATTTTATACACAAAAGTATGGTAGCACGAGTGCGGAGTTGAATTTTTGTTTCGAACAATGTATAATTTCTTGCTATGTACATTCATCTTTCGATATTTTACTCTTTTTTTTAAATAAATTACACGTTTATTAATTTCCCCCTCTTCAAAATCCAACGAGCCTTTGTTGAAAAGAAGGACCTTAGCCACGACTAATAGAAACAGAAATAAATAAATTTTTATCATTCCACGAATCATTTGCGAATTTCTCCCAGATAATATTTCACAATTATCGATTTTCTGGCCGCCTGTACGCCTAGAACACGCGATTCGTAATTATCACTCGACTGCTGATTTAACGTAACACCGTTAATACGTTTGCCCGATACGGCAATTATATTTTTACCACACGATCAACCACGTTTAATTTTATCGAATAACATTTCAACGGTGCCCGATTAACTTCCCTCGCCGCGGTTAAAAGCTCCTTTCCGCACGGAGAGAAAACATTCACCTGTTTCCTTATAATTTCCCGAGCGTTTCGCGTGTCACCCTAATTCCACCCCCGGCATTGGGGTGCGTAATTCAACTGTAGCTAACGCTGGCAAGGGTTGGCCTGCCCGTGGACGTGTGCACAGGGTTCGAAGAGGCCGGCGCGTGGGGTGAATCGACGGGCAAAGATACAGATAAGTGCAAAGTGCTTTTTCCAATTGACGTGCATTGTATTTTATTTCGCTTCAAGCGTTTTTTCGGCATACTCGCTTTCGAATTTTCGCCGATTCGCGAAATTTAAAAAAGAAAAAGAAGAAAGGAGAAGAGAGGAGGGAAAAATAGAAGAAGAGGGGGCGGGGGGGAGAAAAAATGATCGATCGAAGGGTCGCGTGAATTTCGATGCGGAATTTACATGGCCTATAGAGGAATTTGAAAAAAGAGAAAGAAAAAAAGGACGTGAATCGCGCAGCTTCATCCTCATAATTTGCCGTTTTACGCATTTATCCGGTTTCGCGATCGTTCGAAAGTGCGTGATTCAGCTGCACGTTGAATCTAGCTGATTCGAGACGGCCTCGCATCGACGAATTCACGATGGCCGCTGATGAAACGCGTTTTCGAAATACTCCCCTGGAAAAACTGAGATCCACCGGGACGCGTGGTTTTTTTCCCTTTATTTTCACTTAAGTACGTTAGGCGATTTAACTCTGCTGCGATCTACAGATTTTTATTAGGTTGAGGCTCTTGATGAAAGATCCAACGTTCTTCGATATATACGTACAATATTAATCAAATTTCGACTCGTGAGATTTGATACACTTTGGTCGTTGAAGTCAGACTCTTTAATCGATTGGTTAATGGGTTACATTTCAATGTATAATGAGTTACATTAGAATACTTGCATTAACTTTAATTGAGAAATCGTGCGTATTAATAAGAACTTTTGTCGGCTTGAGATGTGATTCGTATACTTACCATGAAACACTTCATATATATTCATTTCAAATTTAATTATAATAACGACTACCATTAGGAATGGCATTTATGTTGGGAAAATTTGAGTTCAATTTGAAACCGTGTTACATGTAGAAGTTGTAAAATGTTTACTGTTCATTTTAAATATAATTGAACGTTAAGACCTTATTACCAACGATAAATAATTAACTGTTTAAAGACTTTTATAAACTGAATATTTAGTAATTTTCAAAATGACCAAGAATTTCGTCAATGTAGTGGTGGTAGTTGAGCATCGTTGCAACATAGAGCATAATTTGCTCTAATCACAGAAGTACAAACAACCGAGAAACGACATCGAAATTCAAATTAAGTAGAATCGAATATTTATTATTCCTCAAACTGCGCGTCGACCGTGTTCCAACCCTCCGTCCACTTCCAACAACTTCCCTCCGCGGTAATAAAAATATAAACTCGCACTCTCGAAACTCGGTGCGACAACGTCCTCCGTTGGAAGTTCCTGGCCGCCTTCGCCTCAACCGCAAGATCGATCCGCGGCCGATCGAACTCCGGTGAACTTTCGCTCTCCATCTGTTGTGTCCGCGAGATCCAGAGCGACCCGACGTTGGCTCGCGATTATAACATATACCGTACAGTTGGCAACTTCGAAACAACTCTGGAAGCGCGCGCGTTTCTCCGGGACGGCGGTGTTGGCCCACCGGGAAAGCTTCGCCCCGGGTTTCTTCATAATTTTCCACCCTCGCTTCTCTCTCTCTCTCTCTCTCTCTCTCTCTCTCTCTGTCTCTGTCTCTCTGTCTCGCTCCGGCGATGTGTAATTCAGCTGTACCTAACGCTCTGGTTAGGGGTGGCGGGCTAGGACGGGCGGGTTTCACAGGGTGGTGGTCTGGCTGGGCAGAGTCGAAGGTGGGCGGTTGGACAGCGTGGGACGGCCGGGGGGTTGGGGAGGATCGCAGGAGGTGGAGGTGGCTCCGTTGTTTGTGTGTCAGCCGCGTTGGGACCCTCTGCCCATCCTCCTTTCGACCCCTCGCAGCCCTTTCCCACTCGACTACCCTCCCCCATACGCTTCGTACTCCGTGTGGATGTGGTATCGATGCGCGAGACCGTGCATGTACACATACACACACACACACACACACACATACACACGTGAACGCGTACGTACGCGCGCCAACGCGAACGTGTGCGATCCGTATATACCGGCGTGGTAGTCTATGTATTACACCTTACAAACATTACTTCCATGTACTCGGCGAACGCCATGTGCCGAGGATACATGGCCAATACATAGAGAATATTGTACCCCTTTCTCACCCTTGTCTTCGGCCCTCTCGCAACGGTGCGTGCTACGAGAGTTAGCGCGCGATTTCGTATGCGAACGTGTGTAGTACGTGAGCCCGCTTGGGCCGTGGATTTTCTCCTCCGCGTCTTCTCTCCTCTTTTTCCTGTTTTGTTTCTACGGGAGGGTGGTCTCGAGACGCTTCGCCACGGTTTTTTATTAGGTGTTATCGGGAATTCGAGGCACTTTGAAGTTTGAGGGGATCCGAGGCGAGAACGAAGAGGAAGATTTTTAAATCGAAGCTGGTGCGTGTATGTGTGTGTGTGTGTGTGTTTGTACAGAGTAACGCGCGTGAACGAGTAATAAATGTAAAAAAGGTGTTATCATGCATGCGTATGGAAGTTAGATTCTGTACGCAACTACGTATCAGATTGAATAATTACCTTCTTCGTGTTTCCTTAACACTCGGCAGAATTATTGGACTGATACTGATAATTGATGGTATTTGATTTTATCTCGTAATTTATACTCTTCGCGATAGAGGCTGGTAATAAAAATTCCAAAATTGAATAATTTAACTCTAATTTGACTGTCGAGTGTAATATACGCGTTCCACCTATGGGGAAAAATGTTTAATTTTTACAAAATATTATATTACAACGAGAGAAGAGCGCAGCATTCTTCATTTTATAGTACTGTTCCCGGCAGAGAGATTGAAACATTGAAATATTTCGCGAATTGACCCGAAACCAGGCTTATTTTTTCACATATTTCGAACAAGATTACAACAACATTATACGACATTATATCTCAAATATTTCAATATTTTTGAATTGTATCTAAATGAAATCTTTTGTTGTAATAAATACCTACAAATACTTTTAATCAGAGGTTAACGCGCCAAACGTTAAGATGTATTCATAACTGAATGGTAATCAAGCATCAATCCCCTTACAAACTGAAGTAACTACGGAGAATCGACGGCGAATTTGTTTCATTTGTATTAGAATAATCTTATTTAACTTCGGGGCGAGATTAATAAGATCAAGATACGGGAGATTGGCATCTCATAAAACATTCATCGCTTTCGAGGCACTCATGTTTATTAAAACCGGGGCTTAAGTGTCTCAAGATTTTCAAGGGCTCCTAATTTACAATAATACGCAAAGTAATCGAGTTGCTCGGGGAATTTTCAAGACGGTGCGATGGTACGGAACGGCCGACGCTGAACTATCGCATATTTCCGCTACGTTAAAGTTCCGCGAACAAACTCCATTGTCTCGATTCTTCCCGAGACTTTGAAAAACTTTCGAAACTACCGAGAGATCCTTCGGCTCCGACTTCCACCGAATCGCTGAATATTTTCAATTACTCGTTTAATCACTCAATTATCCAAAGCCAAAACTATCGTGTAAGTATTCCCTCGATCCAACGAACGTCCGTCGCATGCGCGACAACTCTCCAGTCCCGTCCCCCGAAAACTTTCGGATCTGTTAACCTTGTTGTTCCCTTCATTTCCTCGTCGTTAGATCGCAGATTCTTACGGAAATGCACATTTTTGAGAATATGACTGAGAAAGTGGAAAATTGAAATATCAAAGTTCGTAGTGCTTTGCTCCCAAATGTATGGAATATAGAAAAGATTGTAAAATTATATCGAATCAAGTTTAATATTTTGAAGCTGTGGATATAATTTGAGTTTATCTTTTCTGGCTCTGATATCTTATTTTGAGTATAAATAAATTGCTATTTAAAGAAACAAGAGTATATAATATCAAAATTACGTATTATTTTGTATCATTTGCTGCTCTGTCTTCTACCTAATTATAATTGTAGTTAGTGTGCATTGAATCTTCGAATATAAGAATAAGACCAGTATTAATAATAACTGATCTCTTAGAATAGTGTTCTTTGTTTTCAATGCTGAGGAATAAACCTTGATGAATGAGCAAAGAGTATAACTATTAATTTTGCAGAAAAACACTTGTAATATTACAATTGTATAAATTGCAATGTAAAGTCACATTACATGTCTCGTGCATACATCACTCTTTGAAAAGAATGATTTCTATTATTCTAATAAAAATTCTAATTAAAGTACAATTTTCTCGTGTCAAATTCCTACTAATCTGAACTGATACAGACAAGAAAAGAAAATCAAAAACAACGTCACAGCTGTAGCAATCTACAGTTAACACTGTCTATACTGAACTATGACAGTACCCATATTCCGGGTCGAAGATGAGCATCAGGGTTAAATCCTTCGAGCTGTTAGCCAGCTTTTTAACCATATTTATCTGGCAAGCCCTTTCCACCGGGTAAATTACTCCGACTGGCTGCTAAAGCCACACGCTGGCGCCGAACGGCAGACAGAGACGAAGCGACCGGGAACGAACAGAACCCGCCCTGAATCTCCGACACAGTGTCACGTCTCTCACCCTCCTCCGGTTCGGGGGCCTCGCGTAGCCTGACTATTCTGTCGCTGCTGTCGCTCCCGTCTCCTATTCTGTCCGCGCTCACAGGGGGTGGCTCGGCGCAAGGTGGGGCTTAGGGGTTACGACGTACACACAGGGAATATAGTTTACGGAGACAGGTATTCTCCGCGACATGCACACGGGGTAACGGGTAACGGGTAACGGGTTGCGTAAGTACGGTGAACCGGAAGGGGTGTTGCGCAGAGGGGGTTGCGCTGCGCGCTTGGACGAGCCCCCTAAACGCACATGCACGCGGGTTCGCCGCGCGTGTGTTGGTTTACAGAAGGATAGGCAGGAGGTAGGAGGTAAGTCGTTGGTTGGCTTTGATCGATACCGATCGAATCTATACTACAATTAGTATTATTCTTGCGTAGCTATTGCGAACGCTTCTGGATTGCCATTGCAACGCGCGATACGATCTTCGATTTAATCTTGATATAACGCACGACTGACAGAAAGAACAGCCAATTGGACAACTTGGCGAGTTATTCTCCGCTGTGTGACTTTGAGATGAACTATTGTATGTTCGTTGTTGAAACGGAGAATGAACGTGAAATTTGACGATGCAGGGAATTCGCAGAGAAGCCTCGAGTCGCGCTAACGATAAGTGTCGAATTATTTACATTTCGGTAGTGCGTAAGATTCTCGCGAGTGGCTGTACACACACGTTCGAATCGATTCATAGCGCTTCATAGTCCATTACTATTCGTATTTACGTATGCACGCGTGTCGCCGGCCGACACCTCGAGCCACCCGAAACCATGCGAAATTATTACGCAAGAATCGCCGTGGATGCCCTCGCGGACGGCATCCACGTCGTGCCACGCGGAAACGCCGGGAAATCACCGGGGGGCTGTGCCAGCTCGCCTCGCTCTTTACTTAATTACGCAAATGAGCGATTATTAACGCGCCGCCACAACTAGATCGCTGTTGGTACCCGAGGGCTGCTCACGTGTTGTTGTTGTTTGCCACCGACGTGAAACAGAGACACGCGGGCAAAAAATGTGTTTGCATAAAATAATAAGGAGTGGAGAGGGTGAAACGGCTTGCGCTGCCGTGCGGAGGGCTAAATAGAAACTAGCGCCGCCGGTAATGATAAAGATAACACGGCGACGTTGGTTGAAAACGGGATGATACGTAACGCACGAGCCAGCGATAAGGCCGGTTTCACACCGGAGATAAATACACTGACTCGTATTAATATTCGGACGTACCACGATTTGCTTTGTTGAATGAATTATTTTTCGATATATTACGTTATATTACGTTTTATTAAGTACGTTCTATACGTTTTATATTACAATTATATTGTATTTTATATGTTGATGTACTAAAAATATAAATTTTATTTATTTAATTGTAATTTTTTGTGTAAGAGGAAATAAATTAAATATTTCAGAAAGATTTGGATAACGAGCAAGTTAGATTAGATTCATATTCATTTTGTGTATTTTATAATAGATGCGAAGCATCGTATATGTATGTACATATTCTATATAAAATTAACCTGAGTTCCTCGTTTATTATTCGATTCATTGTTTCTTGTGCGGAAAACTATGTGCTTTGAATGAATAAAATTTGTTCAGTTTCAGTTTTCTAGAATAATCGTTCTCAAGAAACATAACAGAGCAATAATTGTAGGAACATCGCAATATTATATAAGAGTCACTGTATGAGTCGATCAATTAAGAATATGTTCTCCTCTGAAGCACATATTTTTGGACAAAGGTTTTCTTTTCAGAAATATGTGAATTTGAAATCTTATCTGTTTGGATTCTCTAGATACTAAGGAGTTACTAAAAATATAAAATATATATATAAATATAAATATAAATATATATATATATATACAATTTTCTTTATATATATATATATATATTTAAAGTTTTTTTAATGCTGAAAAACTATCTTTTTTTTGTTCAATATTTTCTTTATATATATATAAACAAAAAAAAGATAGTTTCAGCATTAAAAAAACTTGAAAATAATCTCAAGAAATTCGACATTGTCAAATACATTCTCCATGTTGAATTTTGTAATTCACCAAACGCGTGAGTAATTGTCTATCGAGTTCTAGGAAAAATATCGCTAACTGCCGAGATTCTCTGGATATAAGAATCTGTGTGTGTAAATTCACAGTATCTGTCGTGTGTATACCTCTGCGTGAAACTGGCCTAAGAGCGCGAAGTAAAAAAATGCGAATGTAATCACCGCGGCTGCGGAGACGACTCGCGAAATACCCCTTTTACCCTTTTGCGGTCACGGATGCGCCGCTCACCGCTCAAAAGGGTAGATAATAATACTGTAACTAGGGAAACGTGCGTCGAGCAAACGTACCGGTTGTATGAATGTTAATGAACAAATGTTTTGCTAAAAATGCCCTGGCGGAGAGCAACTGGTAAACTTGATGGAGAGTAAGTGATTTTGCTCCACAAAGAATGAAGGTTGCTTGGATTTTAAATCGGTTTAATCTTTGTCCCGATTTTATCATCTGGTTGATCTTTTAAGGGTTGAAGCGGCGTGGAATATCAGGAATATTTGATTTATAGTCGTGGAGTTTTTTTGTTCTCTAATTGTACGTATTTTGTTACACCGTTTCTTCAAAGGGATACTTTTTTCTTTTCTATTTTATTTGTTTCTTTTCTGTCGTTGTATTGTTTGCAAAATGTTCTTTTCTTTTCTATTGTTTAATTATATAGTACATGCGTCTATATCACGTTATATTATTGTTAATAAATAACCGTATCAATAATATCAAAGTTGAAATCAAAATCAAAATCACTGAATTAAATTAAATTTATAAAGTTGGAATTTTTATAGTTAAATTTAATTACTCTTTGCTTCAAAATTTATTTTGACTTATATACACGAATATTGTTCATTCGAGCAAATTCTTACTCTTATTCTAAATAATATCAAAAAAAAAAAAAAAAAAACAGTATTTATACTCCAGATGCAACATAAAATCAGTACACAAAAATTGTGCACACTACGGATAAATTAACAATTTCAAAAAAAAAAAAGAAGAAAAAAAGATCAATCATTTTCATCTCTTATTATTTTCCCAAGTACATTTACCTTTTATTCAGGCACGTTCAAATTCTGAAATTCTGAAGCGTATTTTATATTTCAAAGGTCCGTCTAGCGAAACACCGGACACCCAGTATAATCGACCGCGTGGATAAGTTTAGAGTTTCCCGCATACCTGTCCGTCGTAACGGGCACCGGTTTCGTCGGGAAATCCGAGAATTATTCATTGAATGATAAATGCGCGGCCGACAAAGAAATACGGGCCACCGTCTAGATGCAAGTGTCCTCTGGATTTTCCACTCGAGCTAACGACAAACGGCTTCGCTGCAAAGAGGGGGGCGGGGGTGGAAGCGGGGCGAGCAAATCTTCCGGCTAATTAAGAAAGCAATCGTTTCGATAATCAAATAAACATTCCTCTAACGGGCCGTTATCGACGACCACTCGATGACACTCGAAAAACTTTTGATCGGTCGCGCTCACCCCCCCCAGTTGCGCAACCCCTTCCTTAAAGTCGATCGTACAGAAACCGAGGTCAATAAAAGATTCGACCCTCGGTTAATGTAATGTAATGTAAATATTTATTAATGGGATACGTCCTTTAATTGGAACGAAGAGGGGGAGACAGGGTCTGGAAAAAGATTTTGTATTTGTGGGATAATAAGTTTAAATACACTAAGAATATCCTGTAATAAGGGGCAAAAATAAAATGATGACTTATTTGTAACAATAAATATTTTCCAGACTTTAAACAAGACGCGAATAACTAGAATTGGCTAATTTCTTTTCCTACAATTATAGTCATAGAGAGCTAACTTTTAGCACCGACGAAGAAAACAATTTTGAGTGGGATGAACTTGGCAAGGTTTGAGAAAAAGAAGATGACAAAAATTTTAATCCTTATTATATTGGGTTAGATGAATAATTTCAAAAATCTAGTAGATTGTTCGGGACTATTTTTCAATTACTAAACCAACGTTTTAGTTTTATTCTACTAACTAACTTCTTTAAGATTCTCTAATGTTAGAAGGTTACAGATACTAAGATATTGGGGTCTCTGGGTACGTTAAATTCCAAAATTCCAAAATTAAGAAAAGAAACGCGTTGTTAAATAGCCGTTGCATTTCAGAAGATAAATAATTCACGACCAATCCGACAAACGAAGATGTCGGAAATCGTGATTTCCGTATAAATCTATACCTGTACCATTATCTATATCCATACGTCTATACGTCTGCTATGTGTGTCTGCACGTACCATTCCCCCGACATCTCGTCGCAAGTACGAATCAACGACGATCTATCGTCGGACGTCCATTTGATCGATCGAAATCGAAAACGAACGAAGTACGTCAACAGCTTACGAGAGCCGTGGCTTACGTGCCGCCAATTATTTTATCAGTTATGCGTTTCACTATGTTCGACCGGGAAGGGAATGGCAAGTCAGTCGCTAGAAGGAAGAACACGAGGGTGTCGGGGATGGGGCGGGGAGGGAGGTTGTAGGAGGAGGAGGAGGAACGGGAGGGAGCAGAGAAGCGAGAGAAACGGCAAGGGAAAGAGGATGAGGACGAGGACGAGGAGACGGTGGCGGAGGTGGAGGCGGCGGTGGCAGCGGCGGTGGTGCGGTGGTGCGCGCAGAGGGCTCAAGCAAGACACTCTTCCCTCTGAAAGGTGGAAGGCATTTCAGCCGGAGAGCACGTTGGCTCAGCTGTGTTTTCTGTTCGGGGGTGGTTGCGGCGTAGCGGGCAAGCCTGTGTGCCGTGGGATGGGGCGTAAAGGGAACAGAGTGTAGGTGGTTGGTAGCGTAGTTGGAGCTGTAGGTGGGTGGGATGGGTGGTTAGGTTAGGTGGATGGCTGGCTGGATGGCTGGCTGGCTGGCTGGCTGGCTGGCAGGCAGGCAGGCAGGCAGGCAGGCAGGCAGGCAGGCAAGCAGGCAGGCAGGCAAGCGACGCGGGCGGGCAGGCAGGCGACGCGGGCAGGCAGGCAGGCAGGCTGGCAGGCAGGCAGGCAGGCAGGCAGGCAGGCAGGCAGGCAAGCAAGCAGGCAGGCAGGCAGGCAGGCAGGCACGCAAGGGTACGTCGAGCTACTGCCGAGGGGGTGGTTGGTAGATGGGTGGTTAGAGAGAGGCTGGGGGTGTCGAGGGGCTGCGGGAAGAGTAGCAGGGTGGTGGGCTGCTTTGAACTAAGCCGGGCTAGAGGTGGAGTACGCTCAGCGGTTGGCGAAGGGCAAAAGGGGACAGAGGAGGGTGGATGGTTGGCTGGCATGGGGGCAGAAGGGCGGCTACGAGGGGAGAGGGTGGTTGAACACCACCGGCCTCGGCCGGTGGTGGTGTGGGGTGGTAAAGGTAGGGTGGATATGGGGTGGTAGTCCTGGACACCGCAGCCCACCTAACTACAACGTGGCTAGTATCCACTGTTCTAAATAATTCCGCGGTACGATTGCTGCGGGCTTCGGTGCTCCACCTGCTGGCGAATCCAAAATCCATGTCCTTCTGTGCGTGCTGTCGAGCAGGGCCGAGGCTACATCGCCAGGGATCTACACGCTCCGAGAGGAGAAACTGCCGGCGAGAAACTGGCCGCGTCGTCAAGTTACGGGGGGGGGGGGGGCGAAACGGCGGTTTTTAACTATTGAGATTCGCGGGACTGCCGCGGATTACCGAGAGGCTGGCTGCCGGCGAGTGTGCACCGCCAAGGGTGTATTTAGCAGCGGCTGACGCGTGAGAAGAATGGCGAAAGAGTTTAACCGCGAGCAGCCTCTGAGCTTTTTGCTCCCGTTGTAACTGACGTGCTACTTATTAAGACGAGGAACCGCGGTTTCGTAAATAGTGTGTTCACCAGCGTGCCGGACAACGACGCGTTTTCGCGTTTTCACGATCTAATTACCGATGCCGTTTCATTAGACCTTGTGTGTCTTTCCTTTTAGTTAGCTCAGCTCGGTGTCAAGGATTCCGCAATTGTGCGATTTAAACAGATACGTTCAACAGACACGGCAAACGAATTATAGATCATTAAACGATAAACTTTCTTCGTACTTTTCATTGTGATTTAAGACGAAATTAACGCCAGAATCCCTTTATATCAATTATCGCTACAAAATCTCAATAACGATCTCAGATGTGGTTCGAACTTAAAACTTTCATCGAGTTATCTCGCAAACTTATCCCACACCTACCGCTCGATATTTTATTCACACGGTTAAGTTTCAATCTCCAAATCAAACCAATCCATTTCAGAAACCATCGGTAACTGAAACTCCCTCGTGACACGAATTTTTCATCTTTCCCCCGGTCATCGGATCACCTAATTAATAGCAAAGAGTAGTACGCTTCATCGCGTTCCCAAGTACGGTAGCCACTCTCGTACTGGGTTTCGATCGAACCGCTTGCGACTCTCCTATTTTCCACACATGGACTAGGTAACGAGCCAAGCGATAAATTCTCCTACGTACCCTCCTTCTCCTAACCCTCTACACACACACACACATATGTATATACACGTACACGTATCTACACCTACACAATTTATATATATATATATACAAGAACTAACGATTTGTGGAAGCCGTTGCGTTTGTCTCTCGTTCGTCGTTTATGTTGGCAGTCGGAATTCACTTCCGGTGCGTAACTCTCGGCCACCCACCGTCGAATTAACGAGCATCCACGGCCGTGGACAAAACCCGGAAAAATGGGTCAGCGTGTCGTCGCTTACTTTCAAGGCCGTTGCAGATCGATCCGACCTCCGCTTTTTAGGGTAGCCGCGCCACCCCCGTGGCTCTTTGCCGATCGTTCGCTCGTTCGCCACGCGTCTACTTCGCGGCGCGATTCGAATTCGAGCGTCTGCCGTGCGTGTCACCCTTAATTTCACCGCTGCTCAACCCTTTCCGCGTCGTGGCGAGCCTCGCCGGGCCGAGTGCACGCGACTTACCAACAATAAGCCGGCAGCTCGGTCGAGAAAGAGAGAGAGAGAGAGAGGCTTTTTGCAGATTGAATACAGCCCGCGAGAAAATAATATATGGTCTCACGTGTTTTTCTTCCTTCTCGCCTTTTTCTTTTTCTTTCTTTCTTTTTTTTTTTCTTTTTTTGTTGCGCTGTTTCAGCAGGGACAGGAACGGGGGTTGCTTGCCGGGTTGGCGCGTCGCTTTTAGCGATTCTTGTTACTCTGGATGTGCGTTTCAACGGATGTTGCCTCTTTCTACTTTCGCTTTTTGGTCAGCGTTTCCTTTCTTTTCCCTCTTTTTTTTTTTTCTTGCTCGTATTTTCCTTTCTTTTTCTTCTCTCGCTTTTTTTTGTTGTCTCGCGCGGGGGAAAAATTGTAGCGAGGGTGAATCGTTTTGTCGCGCGTTAACAGGTGTATAGGGGGAAGGGAAGTGTGTTTTATTAGAGCACGCGATATTTGAACGTTGGTTGAAAGCGGGGATAGATGGACCGCGGATTTTTATGCAAATTTCTGTTGTCGTCGACGTGACTGTAAGAATAGACCTCGACGTACAAATGAAATGAAACTTCGTGTTCGAAGAATACTGCAATGAAAGAAATGGGAAAACGCGAATAAAGATTTGTTTTATCTTGTCAATGCCAGAGCAAGAAGTTACAATTTTTGAAAGTGTACTTTTATATCGGAGTAAAATTCACAGGAACCGAAGAGGATTATGCGTCAAGGAGTTGGACAAAATTTCGATTTGTCTGTGAAAAATTACGAAAACTCTTACATTCTCAAATTTTTGCGATAATTGAACCAAATTTCAATCAATACCCAAATGAATCCTTGAACGAAAAATTACTTTCTAGGATATATAGAATCAGTGAAACTTGGATTCTATATTGCAGCCGGTGAAATCTGTATTTTACGTAACGTGAAATTTGAAAGGAAAATAGGCAACGTTTCCCAGAAATTTTCAAAATCTTGTCGGTGTGTAGCCTGTCAAGTACTACATATTATCACGAAAGTGATTTTAGCGGGGGTAACCCAGAAAATCGGGCCTCTTCAGATGCAACGCTAATGCAACGAAAATTAGCGATTGGTTGATTTGAGTCACGTGACTCGCGAGGGGGCGTGGCGTTGCCTGGTACTGAGCGATCGCGCCTATAATTTCTTTTCTATCGATTCAAATGTTTGCATGTCAATAAAATTTTATGGCTTTCAGTGAGACGAATCGTACCGAGGTACAAGTCGTGCAGTTTTTTGTTACTGCGACCCCACACCGCAGAATTGAAGAAAACACGAGACCAAGAAGTGATCAGAAATCTAATCGTACGCATCTGACTAACACGATAGGTATGTACGTGTATGTGCATTTACCAGATATACCATTCGTAATAAACGGACGGTAAAGGACTATTACGGCGCGTATTGCCGGCGCTCGGCGTTCCCGCGTAGGCACTCATGGACACAAAGAACAGTACAAACGATTTCGCCAACTTTACGCGTTTCGTACATACACGCGCCCCGGCCGCGTGTGTACGCAGCAACAGCGTAAAGTTGCGCGGCAATGCCTGGAATGGTTCGCGGAATAACGTGTACGTACCTACGTACATACGTACATACGTACGCGTTCACGTGCATGGGAGTTGGAAAGGGAGCGAGAACGCGAGCGAAGGGGAGTGAGTTAAGGGGGAGATGCAGGTTATATACGGTTGCAGACAGCCTTGGTCCAGAGGATATTTCGCAGAGGGGTTGGGTCCAGGTCGAATCCTGAGGGTTGCTCGTTCTCAACCCCTCGGAATCCCCCGGTGCTCGCTTCCCTTCGTCCCCCTTACCCCCTTATCCCCCCCTCCCCCCTCCCCTCTGCTCCGCGACGGGCTCCAAGGCAAAAGCTTCTCTCCTTTACTGGAGCTTCGCAGGAACAAGCTTGCAATTCGAACGAGGATCCTCTCTCTGTTCCTAGTTATCCTGGCTGGGAGTCTTCGGTGAAAGGTAGAAGCCTGCTCTGTACGTGTTCAACGACCGAATCTGTCGTTTTCCCCTTTGAGGCGCGACCGAGCGCTACCGGGATCCGATGTTTGCGCTCGCCCGTCGCTGCTTGCGCCCGGCTCGCTCACGGAGACGAGAGCGGCGTTTTGCGCAAAACGATGAGATCCGCGTGTGTTTTGCGCAAAGTGGGGGGGTATGAGATTTTGAGAAAAAGCGAGAAAGGATGGGGCAGGATCGTTTACCAGCGGTTCGAATTTTTAATGTTTCACACGCGTTGTCGCAATAATTGGTGACTGTGAAATTGTCAAACTTATTTTCTTTTTTCTTGGAAATACGAGTATAAGACAAATTTTATGAAAAAGTGAATGTCATACTTTTTCAGAGAGAAAATGTTCAACAACTTGAATACTGTTGTTGACTAAAAAATTCTGAAATATTAATAGTATCTTGCAACAATTGAACATTATGATGTGGTACACTTCAATTTATTGTAAAATAAAATAAGATTCAAAATATTAAATGTTATACGAGTTCTAATACCTAATCAACGAAGCTAGGTATAGTATAGTATGCTAACAAATAATTTTTGTACAAAAATATCTTTTCGTACAATGTGGATCGTGTGAGAAGTAAGAGGTTGTGGGAATATTATTTCAAGAATTGAAGTTCTTCGTATCGATTTCATCGCTTTTCGAACGTTTTATAGTCTTTGTGCGGATTTTACATAATCTTACGATATAGGAAGCGTAATCCCAGTAGTCTCTATAATATCACTATAAAGGACCTAATCTCCTATAGCCTCGAAATCTCTATAATCTCTATAGTCCCTGCAGCTTGGCTGCTGTCAATATGCACCCCTCTGTTACCCCTGTCTCAAAATTTCTAGATTTCCACCTAGAGTGAACAGAAAATATACTTGGACATATTTTTACTTTCCAACAAAGTGTTTTGTCTTTTATCATTTTCACCGAGTGAATTGTTACTGCATTCGACACATGAAATTATACATTATATATGTCTGCCTGATTAATTAATTAATATGCAAACGTTACAGGATGTAATTAACAAAATGACCTGCAAATATTTCTTGCAGCTACATCCACTCTGTATTCACCATTCAGACCATCAAAATTGAAAGATTTCAAAAGACACCACGACTAGCGATATTATCCTTTTACATTAAAAAAAGATTTTAATTAATTGTTAATTCAAAGACCAAAGTCACGATTATTACGCGTCTAATTTGCGACATAATTGTCAATCTGTGGATTTTTATAGTGGATATAGGAAATTGGAAGATGTAGAAACATGTATCACAAATAAATTTCTATCTGTCACCCACGTCCACGGACCACTAATCATACTTTCCCCCCTTTACGCAAATATACTACTTACCTCGATCGTAATATTGCAACCAGTTATAGACCGTTTCTCCGCAAAAGCGACGCGCGCTGCTCCCACTCGAATTCCCCCGGACACATTTGCTGATTGACTCGCGTCCCGAAGTTGGGAACTATCGCACAACCGCACCTATGTCGCGTGTTTGTCAGTCTCGCGATGGCCAGTTCAAAAGCGGCGTTTACGGTTGGTCAGGAATGGCCTTCTAAAACGAGAAGAAAAAAGAAAAAAGAAAAAAAAAGAAAAGGACAAAACGGGCAAAGCGGGGAAAAAAGTGGAGAAACATTAACGTTGCCGGTCGCGAGGCTGGTGGGAGCTCGTTTAACGAAGGGGACAATTTGCACGAAATGAAGCAAACGTCTGCGTGTAGTTCCCTCTCTTTATTAATCCCTTGATTGTTCGTCGTTTTATAAACGGCGAAATACGCCGGAGAGAGAGAGAGAGAGAGCAGAGCACGAGGCAGAGGCGGAAGAGCCAGTGTCGTTCCGTCACACCCACGAATAGCGTGCGTCGTACACATTATCTGCATCATGTGCAAAGGCACGTACAGAGAGAGAGAGAGAGAGCGCGCACGTACAGAGCGCGCAGAGACGGTATACAGACAGGCTGGTGCTCGTGTGATTATGGCTGGTACACCGGAGGAACGGAATATCTGGCCCGGAACTCGTTGGTTGAATTAAAAAAGGACGCGGCGGCCGGAGGATAAGACGTCGCGCTGCTCGCGTTTCGTGACTCCTTCGTACGTTTTTAATGGGAACCGGCTCGTTGTTCTATCGGTTAAAAAACTCGCAATGGTTATTAGAATCGTGGAGCAATTGAAGGTTGAACGATTAAGTTCGTTTCATTTTGAGAGGTTGTTTTACCGAGCATGGCGATATACACTGTAAAAATGCAATAGGATTGTTTGCAGAGTAGGCAAAAATTACTGCATGCTTGTGTATATTTTTTTTCGAATATATCGTAGAACGAAAAATATGGTCGTTTCCTATATTTTTTAATACATTAAATAATACGGGAATATTCACGTTCGGTTAAAAACTTCCGATAAACCATTGCTATACTAATCTCTTTACTGAACGTATCGAATAGTAAATATTTCGTCAGTTTTCAAATTTTGCGCAAAATTGAAAAGGAAATACAATATATCTTTTTTCATTAGAAAAATATCGCGCGCTTCGTGGTACATTTATTAAAATGTATTAAAACGTGTATTAAACAGAAAAGTTGCTGTTGGTATTAATAATGTACGCTGAAGACCCACAGTGGGTTAGAGAAGCATTCATAGTATGTTCCAACGATTCGCATCTCGTTACGAGCTTTAAAATTCGCATGAATAAGAATGCTAACTAATTATGCTCAATTGTTGAAAAGAATTTTGTAATCATTTCAAACACGGAACATGTACCCAAATTTTTGTTCGATAGTGTATTTGCGACCATGACGAGAATAGGTACACAAATGAGACGTGCATATACACATAATGCACATGTGCGCGTATTGTATATATACATATTGTAATATATTGTGCATTATATATACACACATAGAAAATAATCCTGCTTATTTTTCCAAAAATTCAATTATGTTCCTTGTCGCTTTCTTGACTTTAAACCGGCAATTTCTTTGCTTAAACACGGTTCCGTTGAATTACCTGGACTTTTCAGAACCCTAGATACCGTCCCGCCGCCTTTTGATAACAGAGATATCCGGTACAATGCTCGGCAGGCTGGCTTCCGCTTCGACGTTGAATGCGGGCACGGGGAAAGTTCACGGGGTCGTCAGCCGGATGAAAATATGAACGCCGTTGGACTCTCCCTGGCAAATTTAATATATCGCCCCGCGGACCACGTATCATATTTTAACGCCCGCCGGCCATGATGATACACTCCCCCTATATAATATATATATGTGCTATATATATATACTATTACCTGTACTACGCCTGCCGAAAATAATGCGGCTACCGGGCAGAAAGCGGCGGATATATTTCGCGCGAACGAGAACGTTCGACCGCAGATATTGCCATGGAACGGTTATGGCCATTCCGCTGTTTCGACCTCGGCTCGACCACCGCTGCTCGATTCTTCGCGGTGTGATTTTCCAGCATCTCGAAATATCATCGACGATAAACACGATCCCGCGATTCCGAGCGGGCTCATCGAACGATGCACGCCGCCGGTTGCTGCAATTGCCGGTTCTTAGTAATCGGTATTAGCGTGGAGGATCCGCCGAAATCCGTGGTATTCGCGGCTCACGCGATGCGATGATTTCACGGTTTCCGGTATCGAATCGTTCGATAGCTTTTTTGACGCAACTCATCAGGGCTACTGATCGACGACGTTTCAAATTCGTTTCGTTTGATTGCATTACCGAAAGGTAAAATATAAAAATATTAACCGAGGGTGGCTAGAGCGGTGGTTGAAATTTAATCAGGCCCTCGATGATAAATTATTTTCTCGTATTAAAATATAACATCCACCTGCCGCGAAACTAACTAAGCAATTCCCCTCTTATCCTCTTTATTTAAAATAGAAATGATTAAAAATATCAAGAACGAAATGAAGACACATTACGCGAAAGCACATTATCACCGTTCCGCGCCACGAGGTTCTCACCGTTCATTTAAAATTTCAAGTTTCCCGAGCAGCGTTTCAAAGCGTTGTTTTTCTTTTTCTTTTCTTTTTCTTTTCTTTTTTTTTTTTTTTTACTTTAAATTTAATATTCTTACAGCGTGCAACTTTTCTAGCAATATTTATAATAATCATCCGGTCTTTCAAGCTTCTTTCGACGTCCCCATAATTAACGCCCTGCGTCTGTACCTACCCTGCATGCTTAGAAAGTAAATAAGACCATCGCGACCGCGCTGTTTGTGTAACATAACGCGCTGTTTACAATAGCTCCGTTACAACGAAGTGCATAAACGCGGCAACAACTTTTCCCCCGTTCTTTCTCTTCCCTTTTTCCCCACTTTTTTTTCTTTCTTTTCGAGCAACACACCCTATTTCTCTCCACGGGGAAATATTTTATCCCCGGCTCAAGGAGCCGTCCGACGTAGCACAAAGGTAATGTTCATTTTCACACTCTTATCGATCTGCCTGACTCCGATCGAATCGATCCTCTCTCTAAAACCGCCACGAAACTGGATTATTAATTTAGTAAATCTCGAATATTTCTAACATGAACGTAAAGCATGGATCTCTTGTTATTTCTTTTCTTCCTCTGTGAATGGTAAATTTGGTACTTTGATTTTGATATTAACAGCTATTATTAAAGTAACTGATGCAATTGAAACCAACTAAAATAATTAAAAAAACTGATACGACTGTAGTAAAAGAATAGATTATTAAAAAAGTATATCAAATTTACGACTTTCGCAATTAATTGTTCGCTTTTAGCTATCGCTTTCTGAGCACCATTGTACCAACATTTCAAATAAATGAAAGGTAACTATGTAACTTTATGAAACAGTATCGATTCAATTTTGCTTACTCTCAGTTGAAAAATTAATTCTAATGTTGTTTGTTTCAATTACCTCGACTTTTACTGAATTTTAATAACTATTGCTAAATTTTTTGACACAAAATTGCTGTCTCTTATTTTAAAATTCCATTTTGTTCGAAAGTTGTTTGACAAATGAGACAAATGTACTTGCACAATGGAGATTATTTTTCTAAAAGAGAGTTAAAATTTTGGTTTCTTGTAAACTGACGACAAATTCGCGAAGAGAGGGCCGCGAATTAATTTGCACGTACAAAATAGATCTCTGCGGGAAGAAAATGTAAAAAGTTCAAATAACGCACATCGAATGTTGCCTCGCATCCATTAGCAGATGTACAAGTTTAAAAAATTATCGCTCGATGAATTGCCCGTTCCAACTGGAACGTAGCGCCATCAACGTATCATGTAGGTCATTGAACTCACTTCAAAGGGTACAGTGTCGGTACAGTGACAAGGAAAATCACACGTACGCGCGTGCATAATGATACCTTCCAACTTTACTCTTCTTTATACTCATCCGCTGTCAAGCAAGTGCACTTGCTATTTGACATTTCCAAGAACGAGCCGTAACGATACACAGGAAAATAAAACGAAATAAAAATGATCACTTACCTCCGGTCTCTTGATTTTGGAACCGACTTTGGCAGCAATGCTAAGCACAGCAAATTTAATCAAGTTGAACCGACAATATTCAAGAATATCTTGGACCGGGGATCTTTCCATCTGACGTACAAGACACAAAATTTAAATAATACACTTACTATGTAACATGGTAACAATATTTAGTATATATTACTAATTATTGTACGTAGGTGTAAGAACAGAATGTAATATTTAAAGTAATTGACAAATATTGATTCAGATCTAAAATTCATCGTTTTCCAGAAAAAAAAACCTGGAAAAAAACAATTTGTAATTTCAAAATTCTAACATATTCGTATACTTTTCTGTAATTCTGTAATATGTAATATTTTTTTTTTTTCTGTTAATGATATATTGTTGTTTAAATTCCACTTGTCTATCTAGATCCGTAACAATATAAAATTGCATAAACGTCTGCAATCGTAATCTATCATTCGGTACTCAGTTCTGAAATCAAGGGACAAGAACCAAATGAAAAAACCGCTTCATTTTTCACTCATGACCCAACAAAGTCTTCAAAGTGGAAAATTCATGGAGAATCTCGATCCATCACACGATACACTCGCACCTTTTTTTCATTAAATTTCCATCCGACGCTTCCCCCCTGACGAATCGTTAGCCCTTTCCTCGCCTACAGCTACGTACCAAAAACGTTCCGCTAAAATACCACGCGCGTTAAATTAAAATTTCACGGTTACGCGATTAGTTTCCAAGGACTCGAATATCCAACTAAAACCACGGCGATCTATTCGCCGACGTAGTGTCATCCCGGTGGTGGCCTTTAGTCACCATTAACGCGTAACAAGGCGCGTTGGTTTCTATCCGACACGCTGCCGCGTCGTCGTTGTCGTTGCAGCCCCTCCGCGTCCATCGAGCGTAGTCTGATAAGTTCACGAGGTCGCTTCTGAGGGCTGGCCAGCAGCAGTAGCTCTAGTCGCCGGGACGAAAATATGAGCACCGCTGGGTTCGCCATGTTGGCTACCATGCCGTTGGTTGAGCTCGGGACGGAGCTGTTTCCGGTACTGGAGGGCAGACCAGGTATATCTATATGCCATATATACCACTTGCACATTTATATATATATATATATATATATATGTACATGTAATATATATATATATATATATACATGTACAGTGATATATATATATATATGTATTTATACACATATACCAGAACCGTGCAAGCCTTCACCCTCGTTCAACCCACCTCAACCACCCCCTGGATCTCCCCCTTCGTACACCACTACGCTCTAGGGGCCGTTAGAGGGTTGTGCGGGGTGTAGAACCCCGAGTGGCGAGAGGGGGCAAAGAGAGAGAGAGAGAGAGAGAGAGGGAGGGAGAGGGAGAGAGGAGGGTGAGAGAACGGGCAAAATGGCCGCTCCCGACCTCTAGGTGGATCATGGTATCACCCAAGAGGACCTTCTACACTTCTACTTGCCTCACCCCCTACTCCTCCTCCTTCTTCTTCTTCTCTACCTTCGACTACTACTGTTCCTCTTGCTTCGTCCCTTCGTACACTGGGCTTAAGTCGTCTCGGTCGAGTCGTCTCTTTCTCTGTCTTACAGCGGACGAGAAGCCTCAAGGACATCGACTTGCAACATGATTTCGCACGAGTCGCCACAGCCCGCGCGTCCGAGAGGTGTATCGAGAACCTGTTGTACGGAACAGTGGATACTTGCGGCGAGACCGGGCCAACTTCCGGCCAAGAATCTACAGCATCGTACAATCTACCAGAGTCGATGGGCGAAACTGTTGCAAGTCTCTCTCTCTCTCTCTCTCTCCCTCTCTCTCGAGTGGCTCTCAGTTAATCTGAACTCCGAACGTTTCGCTTGGTTGCGCACAACTCGACGGATCATTCGATGATAGAGTGTCGTTCGGTGTCGCTCCCGTTGGATCCTTTTCACGTGGTTTTAGCCACCTTAGCGTCTGGAAGTTTCGTCTGTGTTTATTGGCAGGATTTGCCGGTTTACGGAACTCCTGGATTCAAGTCAATCGATATTTCTCGGCGGCGGCGATCTTTTTTTTGAAAATTGAGTAGCTGGAAGGGTTAGTTTGAAGAATAGGTTAGTAGAAGGGGGTAATTTGAAGGTGATTTTGGTAATTTTGGCATCACTCTTCTGTAATTTGGAACGATTTATGATCCAAGATGAGTGTGTTAATTATCTCATACATCAACAATTCCTCGCATCAATGTACGTAATCATTAGTAGAAATTTTGAAATTTGTATTGGAAAATGATATTGATGTACAACAAATATAGAAAGTAGTTTCCTTAAATACACTTGAAATAAAATTTAGATTGTTGTTTCAGAATTCTCTAAGCTAGAATTCAAAACCAGAATTCTCTCTCTACGGACGTTTAGAATAATATTTAACATGTAAAATATATAAAATATATTTGAATGAACATCCGAGATTTTAATTTTCAATATTTGTTCTCAAATAAATTTCAGTTAAACGCGTGAACTTTAGAAGCCATTAATATTCGTAATTTGTACAGGGGACAGTAGCAAATTCTACGAAAACACACAGATCCCTGCAACGCCGCAACCCTAAGTAAATCTACTGACACCCATTTCCATCCTAATTTCCATAAAATCTCAAGGTCCCTGCAATTAATCGTGACCGATACGCAGTCTAATTAAGAACTCCGATCTAATCGGAGCCAGCTGTAGATGCCGGACGTCGATAGCACGAAACAATTACGGGACCATCCCCATCGAGGATCGCGAAGATTGCTAAATAACCAATAATTGAGCCACGCTCGTAAAATCTTCATTACAACGCCGCCGTTCTAATAAAATCGTCCACGCACTAATTTCCAGGCCCTCGTCTCTCGATTTATCCCATTTTCGCCGAAGGGGGTGAAGCTCGCCCTTCGGCTTCCCGCCAGAAACGAAACGGGCGGAACAGAAGGAGGAAAGCAATCGTGTTATCATATTGTTCGTTGCTCGTTACGACCGCAGACCTTCCAGCCAGCAATTAAACGATGACTTCTGTCCATCGCTCGACATCGTCCAATACATTTTCCAGAGAGACATTAATGGCGATTAATAAGTTTGATGATGTGTATTAGTTGGAACCAGTACGTCTCGAGCAAACGTGGTACATTTTGTGCGTACGATCTTTTAATTGCTTTCTTGAATTATGTATCTATGTTGATTGTTTATTTAGTCAAACAGGATTGTTAAAACGCAATATTAACATATATATTAGATAGATGTTTATAATAACATATATATAACATTATATATATAATACATATATTTAATAACATATATATAATACACATATATAATAACATACACATATATATAATAGATGTTTATAATAAGATATATATAACATTATATATAGTACATATATATATATAATAACACACACACATATATGTCACATATATATACACATACATATCCATAATAACACATATATATAATAACATATATATACACATACATATCTATAATAACACATATATATAATAACATATATATACACATACATATCTATAATAACACATATATATAATAACATATATATACACATACATATCTATAATAACACATATACATAATAACATATATATAATAACACACACATATATCACATATATATACACATATATATCTATAACACACATATATAATAACATATATATATAATAACACACACACATATATCACATATATATACACATACATATCTATAATAACATATATATATAATAACACACACACACATATCACATATATATACACATACACATCTATAATAACATATATATATAATAACATATATATATAATAACACACACATATCACATATATATACACATACACATCTATAATAACATATGTGTATTATATATATACATACATATCTACAATAACACATATAATAACATACATATATATATATTACACATATATAATAACATATATATATACAGATGTTTATAATAGAATGAAGAATTTTTATGTACTGCATATTATGTAACATTTCTCTAACATTGTAATGAAAAATAAAACAAGTATATAATAAGCGAATGAATATTGAAGTTTATGTGCTGTAGTTGTTTAATTCTCCATTTCCATAATTTGCAAGTAGTAAATATACAGAATGAAATTATTAAGCGAATGTTTTCAAATATATTAATTACATCGATTTCTTTCGTACCTGCAATCAACGTAGAAACACAATTTCTGAGGTGAAACGACGAATTTCTTTGGATATATCCAGAGATTTTCCCCCCGTAAATAAATTAAATTACATTAAACGAAGTTGGGTCACCCAATAAATAATAGAGCACCAAGGAGTATTCAATTGTATCATAAAAATGGTATTATCACGTATTATTGTATCTTCCGATTGCAGCAATATCTCCGATACATTCGATGTCATAACAAATTATTTTATCTCACTTAATACTTGTCTCGCTCCCCCTTGTACGTACATATTTTTTCCTCTGTAATCTTATTATTTAACTTCTTTGTCCCGAGAGCTAATTAATTATATCAAAGGATTTTCTTCCGCCAGAAATAAAATGAAACGAAATTCACTACGATTTCGTACGATTACCGCCGCAGTTATTTCGAATCCTTCGAAACAACCGATATTCCCGATCGTCGCGATTTACTTATTCACGTCTTTCAACACCTTTCAACGCCAACGCCGCGATCGTTCTTAAAAATAGGCGAGTTATATATTTCCCGAGATTCGTCTATAATTATCGCCGCCTCTATTTCTGCCCTCTAATCTGCAAAGCTTCGAAGCGTACGAATACCCGGATCGACTTTCTTATTTTTACGTTCTCCTTTTGTTCCCGTTTTCTCCTTCTTCTGCCCGCGTCGCTCTGCACTTGATCGTTATAATCGTGTCGCGAGGAGGTGAACGCGAGGCGGCGGCTTGATAAATGCAGGAAACATAAAAGTTCGCAGCATATGGCGAAGTGGGTTTACTGGCATCATGTGTCTAAATTTAAGTCTCGAGGTTTCCGTGCCAAGAAACTGCCTCGGGCACATCATATTGTATACACCTTTCGCAAATCGATTTAAAATCGCTCGATAGACGAATGGCAGGAAGTTTCTACGTCCATAATATTCGCCACCGGCACTGAAACAAACGTACATAGATCAACTCTAGGCGGTTTACTTAAACGGTCGAACTTTCTGCTCCATCTCCTGCTATTATTCCGCGTTATACTCTCGTTTTAACGAATGGATTTCTTGGATTCCCTCGTGATTTACGTAAATTCGACGTAATGTTATTATTAACATTGATAAACATAGAACAGCGTTTCCTTCTGTTCTATTTTCTGATATTATTCCTTGTTACACTTTCATTTTAACGATTCTTTAACGATTTACTTAAATATTCATTTCGTACGTTGTCAGAGTAACAATATTTTCTGTCCCATTAATATTATTATTATTACATTTATATTTCGTATTTGATTTGGTATCTGTTTTACTATACAATGACAAACGCGTTCATTTTCTACGCACAATGTAAAATATGCTACGATCTTCGATTGCTAACTGCTCTCAAAATCCCAGTCTAACCTTAGCTTCACACGATAAAATAACGTTCGTATCAAGAATTTATTTATCGAATAAGATAGCACAAGTAATTTTCAAAAATATTTCCCCGCAGTTGTCTGTAATTTTCCGAACGTTCCAACCCATAGAAAGTAGCTGCCGATGCAATCTCCACTCGCCGAAATCTAAATGTCACCCTGCGCCGTTAATCGAGTTTTCGTCATTCGAAATCCCAGCCACCCTCCGATAACAAGGTGTCGCTATTTCGTAACGTGCTGCTCTTTTCAAAACACCTTTTCCTTCGTTGGTAATTGGAAGTTTCCGAGTCTTTCGTTGCTCGTGCGAAGCGAGGGTGGGAAGGGGAGGGGAAGGGGTTACTCGCGCGCGATCCTCTCGTCCAGCAGCCTTCAACCCTCTCTCCCGTCGACCGTCCCTCCACCTTCGTTTCGTACGCCAGCTCGTTAGCAGAGTTTCCTGGAGGTTAAATAATTAACATTTTGGTCAGAGTGTACTTCCACCAGCTTCATTCTTCTCTCTCGCGGCCTTCGACGCCGCCAACCCCGCCGACCATCATTTCCCTCCCCGTGGCTTGTGTATATACGACGGTCAGGAAGTTTGGTTATGGTGTAATTTTTGGAGGGGAAGGTTTAGGTTAGCCGGATTCCAATGTAGATAATAGGGGACAATTGGGAGTCATCGGGAGGGATCTTTTTAACGCGCGACCGAAGCAGAGCAGGGACCTGGTGAATTGGACTTTGTGAATCTTTGGAAGTATTATTATAATTGAAGTTTGAATTGGAGTATGGAAATTTTGATGAAGTTATTTGAATGTCGAAGTAAGGAATAATATAAGGTGTAATCGTTCAGGGATACAATGGTCGTAAAATGATGCGTGATGAATATAAGTAAATGAACATCGTTGTGATGTGATACATATATGTGTGACACATATCATACTGTAAAATATACTACTTGACAAAGAATAATGTGTTGAAGATCTTGTGATCTACGGAATACAAATACATTGAAGTTCAGTCAGTAAATTACACAATAAAAATAACATAGAGGAAACTGTAAGTAGAATGCAGATTCATATTTTTGTGAAAATAATTAAGAATGTAGAAAATTTGTTTCATCTCTTAAATAATATTTTGGATATATATATATTGTGTATATATATTTTTTGGATATATATATACATATTGTGTATATATATATATTTTTTGGATATATATATCTATTATGTACATATTTGTTGGATATATATATTATGTATATATTTTTTGGATATATATATTATATATATATTTTTTTGGATATATATATATATATTATGTTTATTGGATGTATATATATATATATATTTTTTGGATATATATAATATATATATATTATGTTTATTGGATGTATATATATTTTTTTTTTGGATATATATATTATGTATATATATATATATATATAATATATATATATTATATATCATATATTTTTGGATATATATATTGGATATATTGGATATATATATTATATATATATTATATACATAATATAAACAGTTATTATATTTTGGATATTTTCGTGTATTATGATATAACGATTCCTCATTCTAGCATTCCTGAAATTTTCCATCATATTATTTGACACAGCCAGCGTAAACTTAAAATGCTGGCCGCGTAGTTACGGCCTTCGTACGTACGTAACAGCAAATGGAAGGAAATCGCGGCGGAAGAATGAAGGTGAATCACGGCTGGTATAGTTGCCCATAACACGGTGCTCGATATCAAAATTCGGCGTGCATCCGTGTTTGCAGGTCGATGTTTGGAATGGAAACACGTGCTGTAGATTTTCAGCTGTTTATCGCCTTCGCGAGCAACTGCTCTCCGAAAACTTTGCGACGATGGTGTGTAGGTGCGCTAAGTTCGCTTCTCGAGAGCGTGTGCACCGTAACACGAGCCCCAGTTAGTCCACCGGCCTGTCCACTATAGCGCGTACTAAACCCACCCCCTCTGTTCTGGCCACCCTCCTGCCTCGCCTGCTGCTGCCTGCACTTCGAGGCTTCGAGGCTATAGCCTGCACTCTCTACGGTGTGCATATTGCACGCTGCACTGTAACCATGCCCGCAGTCCTGAAATATACAGCCCGCTTGCAAACGCGTACGTGTGCGAGGCTTCCGTACGCGCGCGTTCGGGTACAGCCTGCTTCATAAAACTCCGCCACCTTGCCGCGTGCCGTTTCGAACGACAATCGGGTGATTAGGCGATGGCATTTTTATCGTTGATATCGATAACACTTTTGAAAATTACAATCAACGAGTTTCGAGATATGTGTAACATTCTTGAATAATTACGAATTTTTGGTTAATTTTTGCTATGGACGGAATGGTTTAGGTTAGGTTTAGGTTAACCTTTGTTGTAGATGGAACATTCAACATTTTCAACATCCTTTCATTTAATTGTGAGTCGATCAGTACATTTTCACTTTTGTTGCAATTTTTAGTCAATTATAGTTAATTTTTTTAGTTAATCGTTACCACTAATTTAAAACATTCATCGTCTAACTCAAAACATCTACTCTTGATCTTTCGTGTTCGAGCCTTTTATATCAACGATTCATTTAACTTAAATCTAGATTAATTTATTAAGGATCGAGCAATAATAAATTTATTTCTTCAAATTTCATGAAATGATAAAATATAGACGTAACAAATATTGAGCGAATTTTCCAATTCTCACAGTCCCGATATTAAAAAGTAAAAGTGATTAATGTCCCAAGTTTACTAAATTCGATGCATAATCTGCCTTTTCGTGATAAAACAATTGACATCAATTCTAGCATTAATCACATTTTGTTCGACTAGTTTCTAGTTTTATATTTCATATACCTATAGTTGTTTTATAATTTTATAATCGCGTAATTATTCTTCCTCAGGATGAACCGCTGAACGTTAATTTTGTCTCAACTTGACACGAAACAAATCTAAGATTTCAGATGATCACGTCAGGACTATTCCAAGTTCAGTGGAGTCTGTAAATGTGATTATAATTTTACGATAGTTTCTACTTTTTTTTTGGTAAATTAAGATCGATTCGGAATAGAACTTGTTCGTCAGATGGTCGATTTTAAATAATTTCCACTCGAAACACCAATTTTCCATTTTCCAGTTAGTCGACGTACTATCCGTCAGATAAAATAGTCGATTATTTTTATCTCGCGATCGTTCAGCCACCACTGATGTGTAATTACCGTAATCTATTAATCCTCATTTGCAAGCTCATTACATCGAACACTGCCTGTTATTAATAGTCCGCGTCGTAAAACATTATTGCCCTTCCCCATTGTACTTACAAATGCTACCAACTCGTTTAACAATTTAAATTCCCGGGGGACGTTTCAAAAAGTCAAGATTAGCCAAGAATTGCATTAGCCTCCATTTAAGGACATCCGGAGCGTGAAAAATCGAATTTCGTCTGCTTCTATTATATAACATATTTCAACCGTGTAAGTTATTCCACGTTATTCCTGTCGTACTTTTCTTTGATATTACACGGACGCGGTTATGTTAATACAGTTATAAAGAGGAATTACTACAAAATTCCTGCGTTATGTTACTCGTCGTTATTATATTAACATAATTGCGGGAGAAGCACATAATTTAGACATTACGGCATGAAATTTTTATGTCGCTACAGTTTAGAAACGGAAGAAACACTGAAAATTGAGATCTTGACGCTACTCTCTCTCTCTCTCTCTGTCCCTCTGGTTGCATAAAAATTAAAATTACACGATCATTTCTCATTCAAGAGAAGTGTAATCCGTTTATGTAAGATTACGAAAGTTGCAGTAAAATTGCACGTAATGTGGAAATACGTGCGCAAAATATCCAAAATATAATACAGTACGCTCGATAAAATTTGATAAGTGAGAGATTCCACTTTTTAAACTATTCGCAATTTGCGCCAAAGTTTAACGAGACTTTATCCGTATTTTCGTATTTGACGAAAAATCATTTGAATTTCTAAGATCGTAACTTGAAATTTTTTTGTGCTTTTATGGTTCATGGAAACGAAGAGTAAGATGTTCACGGTCATTGGTGTTCCTCCTGTCTCCGACGCGCGGATTATGAAGCAGCCTGTACGCGCGGCCACGGTCCGCTACGACAGAGATAAAGAGCGGCGAGGAGCCGGTTGGGGTGGGAGGAGGGCGCGGACGAGTGAGAGAAAGGGTGGCCACCCCTCTTTGCGCGTCACCACGCTGAAAGGTATACAAAGATAGGCGGACGCGGCCGTGGCCGACGTGTCTGTATACGGGCGCGCACGTGCACCTATAGATGTGTCCCAGGCACCGGCACGTATCGCCGGTGTATCGCGTTAATGTACGTAGTAATGCATTATTAAATAATGTCCGGCCGTGTACGCGCGAAGAACGTTCACCTCTCGACCAGAGAGAAAGAGAGAGAGAGAGAGAGAGAGAGAGAGAGAGAGTCCAGTCGTCCGATCGAAGCGGACTGTGTTCACGGTTTCGATCGCCACCGATCCACCTGGTGAACCACTGTTGGCCGAGTTCGGCCTGCACCACGCCGCGCGGTGCTGATCGATTTCCACGCGGCGACCGTTTCCTCGATTCGGCGGAGCCGCGATCCCACCGACCGACACACCGGGTGTTTGGGAAGTAGTGACACAGATACGAACTGCGCTTGACCAGCAATCTGCAAATAGTTTCGATTGTGCAAAGTTGTTCGTATATACCTGGAGGAATTTCTTATCGTTATATATTCGTTGACTGGCGGTTCGAGGTGTTCTAAATGTGATAACGGTGTTTTAATATGAAAATAATATGGGTTCGGGTAGATTGATATTTGCGACAGGGGATATTTGTCTTAAGATGGATAGTCAGGGATTGGAGAACGTGTTTTATTTATTTTATTATCACTGAAAGTGATTTTAGCGGTAACCCAGAAAATCGGGCCTCTTCAGGTGCAACGCTAGTGCAACGAAAATTAGCGATTGGTTGGTTTGGGTCACGTGATTCGCGAGGGGGCGTGGCGTAGACTTCGGGTAGGAGTGGCGTTGTCTGGTACTGAGCGATCGCTGTGTGTAATTTGTTTTCTATCGATTCAAATGTTTGCGTATCAATAAAATTTTATGGTAAAAAAGTCGTGCAGTTTTTTATCTTATATAGATTGGGATTTTGATACGAGCAAGGAGAAGTTGTTGATATTTAGGAGATAGGTATTTTCTTTTTCAGAAAAATAGTAATTTTTCTTCTTTGAAAATTTACGTACGTACGTAATGATCGATGCTGATTATATTTCTATCGATTATAATGATAACGTGTACGATATTCTTTATATTCTTAAGCAAGAAATAGAGAGAACAACTTGATACTCAGAATGTTGCAACACGAAGAGATTTTCGTCGTTAATGTTATCTGATAATAAGTAGACTGTGGATTTTTGTGCAAACTCATATTTTTGTAAAGTAGTTAAAAAAAAAAGGAACGAAAATACCAAGCAGTATAGGAAACACTATATTTTGGATACATTACACATCTTCTTCCATTACCTACGTTTCGTGCAATATTGCGTTTTAAAATTTTTTACAAACGCGTAAAAATAGTCGAGAATTTTGAAGAGAACTTATTTCGAATATACGTGTAATTTAGAACTATCGTACAAAGGAAATTTAATCTAATAGCAAAAATAACGTCGAGAGACGTGTGTTATTTAAATTTATGTATACACACGGTATCGCGTAGAATTCCAAAATTTGTATAAAGTCCCAAATGGGATTTCGTTGGTCCTCTAAAGGGTAGAAATGGGTAGAATAAAAGAATAGATCAGAAGGAAATATTACGTTCTCTCTTCCATGGAAATTGAAATGAAATATTAATTCGGATTAATGGAAACACGTGGAAATTGGGAAAGAACCGTACCTTCGTGAAATGGAAATACGTTCTTTTTTTAAATTATAATCCTGCGTAGTAGCATTTCGCAAGGACACTTGATAAAAGCAGCCTTACACTACTCGAAACATGGTCAATTGAGAAGTCTGGGTACCTGAAACAATTCAATTCAACGGAGAGTTTCTTGACAATAACTGTAGGGTGTCCCGTTTTAATCAATGCCTTGAGATCTCCATTTTCGCCTAACTGTGCAGTGAACCTCCACTATAGTGGCACAGAACGTGGCATTATTTTAGTAGCTAGTAGTTCAGTTTCGTCAAGATTTACGCCTAGTTAAGTTCACTGTGTGTCTCGTTTTTCATGAAATATCAACCAGACCGTAGATTTTTATGCATTTATGAGAAATTTGCGAGATACAAAGATATACATGGAATGTATATTGAGTACAAAAAATATATATAAAGGAAAGTAAGAGTCTTGGTGATATTTTCAGATATTTTATTAAAATAATCTTCACCAAATTCCGCTCCTTTGGAATTACGGCCATCAAAATTCTACAACTCGCTGTTCGTCGATTCGCCGATATTATTAGTTAATAAATTACCGCGCAAGAAAGCCCAGCCAGTAGATCAGCAGACAAAAGCGAGACCAGAAGCAATAAATCCATAAAAGTTATTCAGCAAGTGCGAATTTACAATTCAAATCTCAACATTCGGCCGGTAAATCATGAAACCATCAATCGCGTTACAAAACTCCGACTCTCCGTCATGTACAAAGGATAGAGTGAACCGTGACCAGTCGATTTTTCAGTGCGACATCGAACACTGACGAAATATCCACGCGTTTAAGGGCTACTCTCTTCTCTGAAGTTGAAAAAGGAGCCGACTTTTTCAAATTATTATTTGATTTATTGAGAGTGAAATGGACGAATTCTGAACTTTTAGTTTATGCCTTTTTTCCGTAAGTGATCGAATTGACTCTCGCTTGATTCCGCATTGAATTTCAAATTTTTAACAAATTCTGATTATTTTTTCGGTGAGAGTTGTCAAAAGAAACGATACACATTCCCCTCAATTTTCAATTAAATTTTGATTTTTTAATTTTTATAATCGCACACGTATGGTTGAGGCGTTCGATTTAATATCACAATCTTGCACATTTTGTAAGATGTTTCAAATTGACGCAAGTGTTCAAATTGAAAAATGATCAATTTTCAATTAAATTTTGATTTTTTAATTTTTATAATCGCACACGTATGATCCACGCTCAGGTTGAGGCGTTCGATTTAATATCACAATCTTGCACATTTTGTAAGACATTTCAAATTGACGCAAGTGTTCAAATTGAAAAATGATCAATTTTCAATTAAATTTTGATTTTTTAAATTTTATAATCGCACACGTATGATCCACGCTCGGGTTGAGGCGTTCGATTTAATATCACAATCTTGCACATTTTGTAAGATATTTCAAACTGACGCAAGTGTTCAAATTGAAAAATGATCAATTTTCAATCACCGGAAGGAACTGCCACGTTTAAAACGTTACCTTAAAGCGCCGTCCGAATATAAAGGGCAAAAGGTGAAAGATTCGAATTAATTGCGACCGAGAACGTGCACGGAGCGTGCATGCGCGACGTCGCGGGCACTCGTTCTGGAAACACGTTGTACGTCTTCGACGTTGCGACGAGTGAAAGTTCGCCCGGGAACGCGCGAATCGTCGAGCGTTCTTTGATTTTTGAAGCTGAAACGTCGGATCCGAGAGGGTGCGATCTTCTTTCTGGGCGCTCGGCTTTAATCGTTTGCGCGGAAGTGGTGACTCGGCCGGCTTTGAGCGTTCGGAGCTTCTACTTGAAACGACGACGCGTTCGGCTCTGTCATCCTTTTCCCTTTTTTTCTAGGACAAGTTACGTCGAGATGATCGTTCTCGATTTCACCGTCGATCATCCGACTCTCTCCGAATACGTAAAATTTCTGTTCTTACATAGATATTCAGTTTAGTTTGGATCAACGATCCATTAAAAATCAATTGAACTTGATCGTTGAATATTTAGTCTTGTTGTTAGTGCACGAATACGTAATTCTGTAAATTGCAACGAAAAATACAGTTTTCAATATTATTATAATATTATACACGTATATACAGAATAATACATACGTTCGAAAATACAATTAAAGAAACAGAACGACGGTAGAAAACTGTGCTTTGCACATTTTTTACGTATCTACTTCTTCCAACACAACACGATGAAAACGATGGAAACATTTTCAGAAAAAGATCCTAAATTTCCGCTCTTGGCAATCTCCCTACGAAAGGGGGGGTATCACTTTCTGAAAAAAAGGGGCACTTTAAAAGGAGCTAATAACCATTGTAATCAAGTTCACGCGGATACACGTTGTCGCACGGAACAATCGGCAAGTGAGAGGCAACAACGAGGCTCCTCGAGGGGGAACGCCTGCTGTCACCCCCCTCGGAATCGAGAAACCTCCAATGCACCCAGTCTCTCACACACATCCCCCCCCCTCCCCTTCATTCATCGGTGTCTATCGTACGTCGGAGCAATCGAAGCAAAGTGGCCGCACTCCTCGTCGTGTACTACTTCGAGGCTGATTTAATCTTCAAACAATCCGAACTCCGCGGCCCCCGGGAACCTCCGGGGTCCGGTTCGGGTTTGTTTGTCGAGCCACGGTTGTTTGCACCCCTCGCTACCTTGCTCGCCCCCACTCCTCGACACCGACACTCTCTCTCTCTCTCTCTCTCTCTCTCTCTCTCGGGCTGTCTCCGTTTGCAAGCCCCTTCCCAGCCGCCAAGCACATGCCTATATAGCAACTTAGGAGTCGCCGGCGAGTCTGGACCCTAACAAGAAACTTACCCTTCCGCCTGAAACCTCCCTTTCTTGGCCCCACGGACGTCCTTCGTTCCGTTCTCCTGCCGAGAGAACCGGCACAGCTCGATGGAAGCTCGTCGGCGAGGGGTTTAAAGGGAACGAGACGGGTGGGAGCTCGTTGGATGGGAGCGGGGAGTCGCGACATCGGCGAAGCGATCGAAATTGCCATCCGAAACGCGGTAAAAACTATTTTCCGACCGAGATTAAATATTTATTGGGGATATTTCACGTGCATCCGCAGCTACGTACGTCTGTGGATATTTGGAGACATCCGAACGCTTCGGAAATTTACTTCTAATTTTGGCCCTCGGGCAAGTGGCGACTATGTATAGATAACCGAAATAGGAATGGAGATATACTTGTTTAAATATTTTAGTCGCAGAACGTAGGGTACTGATAGAAATAATTGGCAAAAGTCACGCGCAAGAAGGAATATTTATGCAAAAGACATTGGAACTATGCGAATTATTTGTCGAATCGGTTAATTTCGCGAAGTGGAAAATAGAAGAACTCCTCAAAAGTTCCTTTTAATTCAATTCGAACGTATCATTACAGCGGTGGCTTACAAAATACATAGAATCGTCAAAATAATCACGTCATTTGCTACTCCACGGACCACGGATTGTTTAATTGATTATTAACCGTTTTAGTGCTCCAGGGGTTTTTAAAAATCCGTGTTCGATTGTGCCATACAGCGCGATAGCGCTTCGTTCGTTCAAACATGACCAAACATCGCGGCACATTTCACCACAGTACGCGAACAGCGCGATCGCGCTGCGTGGCACTAAAACGGTTAAGAAAATTGATTTCAGATTTAAAAGCTTGAAAGCGAGCAATCAGGTGCCTTGGCACTTGAAAAATTTGACAAGAATCGAACATGATCTGTCGGTTTTAATCGACGTCAGATTGACATTTATTAACAATTCTGGCGGTACTAACTTTTTCGTTCGACAAATAGCCCCCACAGTGCGGCGGCGCAACGTCCGAGTCCATGGGGGTGGCACAGCCACCATGGCAGCGTTACCTAAGGGTCTAATGCGAAGGTAAAGAGAGAACAGCGATGGTGAATAGGGTAAAGGGAGGGGGGGGGGCGAGAGAGGCGGTGGACGACGGAAAGAGAGAGGTTTTCTTGCAAAAAGACAAAACCAAGGGAGGACAAAGGGGCACGGACAGACCGGACTGGCGACTTTGGCTCGGACGAACAAAAGGAACGTTTAATCCCGACGTGTTACCCTGAAGAAACCATTCGAGCCCGGTCATCCGGCATTGTTCCTCGTTCCCTTCTTTTGTCCTACTTTTCGCTCTTTTCCTCCGCTACAATTAGTACCGGAATCGCGCGCGCGCGTGTGTGTGTTTTCGTAAGATGGAAAGTCGCCGATGATTTTTGGTGGCTTCTCTATATTGGTTGAATGAAAGAGTGTCTCTTGGGATCGGCGTACCAGAGAGAGATTCTTTTTCGGTTTCGCGAAATCGCCCTCCGGGTCGATTGCGGGTAATTGAGCGTGTAAAGTGGACGGTGGACGAGCCGGCTTGCGAGGGGTGATTAACGGAATACCGATTAGGATAGCTGATCCCTTTCGGTGGAAGTCTGCAGTGTGTAAGATCGTTGGCAGATGTTTGACTCGCGAGTCTTTGGTTTGTTTAGTTTATTGTAATTAGATCGAGGATTCGTAGTTTTGATAGAGGATCTTATAGAGGATAGAAGTGAATGGGAAGAATGAAAAACAAAAGACGATGGTTGGAACGTTTCTTCGTATTTAGGTACGCGAATTTTTATTATTATTCGCAAAACTTTACACCACCGTTTAATAACAGGACCATGGATTTTTGTGTAAATTCATGCTTTGATTACAGAAAACAAAATGCTTTGAATATTTGTACCATTCACAAAACCTTTATGCCGTTTAATAATTTCGTGTCACTTCCTTATAATCAGATTACGGATCGTTATGCAAATTCATATTTTCGAGAAAAGTAGAACTTGGTAGCAAAAGTACCATCAATTACACTTTGAATTTTTTATATATCTTTTCACGTTGTATTCGTTCTGTGCAATTGCGTAAAAGTTCGCAGTCTAATTATAACTAACAGAAATTTCTAGTATCAATTTAATATAAAACTGAAACTTGAACGAGTCAGGATAAATCGGAATTCAACAATTTAAGAAACACGTTCGCGCATCATCCGTTCACCCTTTTCAGACACGTCGGATCGAATTCCAATGATTAACTTGGAGTGAAAAAAAGCCGCATGGGCGATATTGTCCGACAAATTGAATATCCCTTGGTAATTAATTCGTTCGAGGGGTGGCCGAAAATTCAAAAGTTACCTTAATACGTGTTTTTTTCGATGTACGATGACGAGGGTCAACCGGCGTGGCCGCAGAAACGAGGGGTGAGCCCCGGATCATGATTGAGGGCCACTTTCTATATAAGGTCGGCTGTACCGCTAGGTGGAAGCCTGAAAAATATCTTTCCATATCAACCCTCATCCTTCGATACCCCCCAACCCATGCGTGCCTTTTTGCATTCTTCCTTGACGTGCTGCTCCGTTCTTTGTCCGCGACTTCGAAAATATCGGAGAGAATTCACCGACAGGCCAAAGGGAAAAAACCTTATGGATTTTCTTTGCCATCCGAACAGGTGCTTCCTTCTTACCGACGCTGTGGTTTATTTTTTTTATATCACGGAATACCTCCTGTATTGTATTTTTCGATATATTTTTATCATAATAATGAACAGAATGCACATGCACGCGTCATACAGGATGCACTCATAAATCATATCTGTTATATCAAAGTTGAAGAAATTAATTATTACGTACTGCACAATTTCCTCAATACAATTTTTGTTTAAAATAAATATTTACAAAGAAAAAGAAAAACAGTTTCGAGTAATAATTTCAAGATCAGACTCACCCTGTGTATAGTATTTTATCGATGTATATAAAAGGAACAAAGTACAGCACTTTTTACAATTCTTGAATTCTATTCGTAGAAACGTGCAGTCTAATAATTATAATATTTATAATATTATGCTATTATTGTTGTTGTTATTGTCATTGTGTTAATACTATTTTAACGATGAAACGTAACCGCAGACTGTAATTGATTCATTGTAAAGGTTATACTCGCAAACTGACGTTTCCAACGTATATAATCCAACGTTAAATTGCTGTTAATTAGAAATGTTAATTTTACCAATCAAAGTCAAAACGTACGTATGCACATATAAAATGTAATTGCAACTAACGCCTGGAATATAATACATCCCAATAAACTCTTTCGATAGATCAATCATTCCTCTCCTCCGTCCCCCCTGCCCCACCCAGGCAACATTTATAAGAAATATCATTCCGTTCTCGCGTTTCATATTACATTTCAATCAGTCCCGGTGCTATCTTCGAATTTCAATATTATTAATTTTCTAACAATTTTTTTTTTTTTTTTTTATTCGTACACCCCCGACCAGAGCGAACTGAAATCCGAGCTATTAACCATACGTCAAGCAAAAATAGAATATTCGACAATGATTTTCCATTCCGCGTTCTCGCCAACACCCACCACCACTGTCCCGCAAATACACGCGTACACACCCTCACGCTCGTCCCCCTCCTCTCCCTCTCTCTCCCTCTCTCTCTTTCTCTCTCTCTTCTCTCTTTAATAATAAACTCACCCCCAGCGACCAACACCAGCGGAGAGAGCTGCCATACAAGTAGCGATAAATCTGGAAAAATCATTCAAAAACGATTCACGTGGAAACCTCAACGTCCCGTCGCGAAATCACCGTGTGCTAGGCATCGTTCACCCGCTTGGCAAAAGCGTCACAACGCTCGCAAAAGCGTTATCGCCGCGCCACCCATGGTATTGATTTTCCGCGTGATATCGAGCAGGGACGAAAAATCATCGTCCCGGAGCCCTCGAAAAATAACTCTCTCTCTCTCTCTCTCTCTCTTTCTCTCTTTCTCTCTTTTTCCGCCACCTTCTCATCCACCGGTACCGACCGCCACCCCTGTATTCCACCCCCCTTTTTCTCCCCCTTTCTCGCCCACACCCCCGACTGTACACGACTCCGGTGCCTGGCAGGGGCTGGCAGGTTTTTTTTTTTTTGCCTTGGGCGATTCGAAAGGGAGAGCGTGGGTCGAGGAGAGGAGAGAAGCGAAGAGGGTGCGGCGAGGGGGGGTGCGGGGGTGCGAGAGGGGGGAAGGACGGAAACCCAACCTAAGAGACTGGGATCCGGAGAAGCACGGCAGAGGCTGGCTTGGCAGAGAGAGAGAATATAAGGGTGGCAGCAGGAGCTGCGGCGCGGTGGGATGGCGGAAGATGAAATGGGGGTAGAGATACGAAAGGAGGACTTCAGCCGGAGGATCCACGGGGACCACCTAAGGTATAAAGGACGACGTTCGGTCTTTCTACCCCCATATTTGTCCCTTCTGCGTTCTTTGGTTAGGTGTGTGTGTGTGTGTGTATGTGTGTGTGTGTGTGTATGTGCGTGCATGTATGTACGCTGCGTTGGTCGAAAGATACATGGATAGTTAGTGTTTTTATTGAATTTGCGGCGTATGATGTAGTACTATGCTATATACAGATATTACGTATATAGCATTACTAATCTTTTTACGAATATGTATATATATGTATATATATAATGTAAGTATTTCGAAAATTTTTCAAATTCAATTTTCACTTTTCTAAGAGTTTCATTTAAGCAAAATTTATTAATCGTTAAATATCTACGAACAAAACTACATTATGCTGTAGTCAAGATATGATTTGTCAGTTTGGACAAAGTATTTTGAAGGTTTCTACAAACTTGAACTTAGTTTTTGAAGAAAGTTAGAAATATCTTTACAGTTTGACTGTGTGAAACGATATTTAGACAGGTGAATATTATATGCATCTGTTAGAAACGGGGGGATTTAGAAATTGTTCCAAGGCAGATAGTCCATCGCTATTTAGTTTTCTATGATTTATGACCGAACCGAATCCCTGATAAACTCGGGAAATTCCAGTAAATGCTTAAGAAAATATTATAATAAGAGAAGGATTTGGACACGAAGATGGTAACAAACTTTCTGTTACTCCTAAAAGAACCGTATTTGATCTCTCAGGTCAATCTGCGAATCGAAAAGATCGAGTTTGACAGAATCTCCCCTTAGATTTCTAACACACCAATCTAGTATTTTCTGTTCATTATTAATGAGTTATTGATAAAATAATCTCTCTAATACGGCACAAACGTATAATTCAATTAATCTACTTGTTAAGGCCAGGGGTAGAGGCTAGGAATGCGTCCCTTGGACCTAGACCTATAGCCAAGGCTGACAAACACATAAATGCAATGTAAAAGGGACGCATCCCTGGATAATATCGCCAGGCCCATAAGATAATTAAGATAATATTGCTTTATGACCTGCCCGATGCTACCTCTTGGTCTTAACATGTCACCTTCCCGATTGTCACCTTTCCCGATCGGGAAGGAGACAATGAAGACAGAGAACAGTATAAATAAAAAGAGCCAACACGGTTGGAACAAGGTTCTTTCGGCAAGTGAAGTCAAGATCGTCAGCACAAAGTGTGCCTCCCGTGCCACCATCTTGTGAGTGCATCACTCGCCTTATTACAAATTCAACATTCAATCAATTTCCCACAAGAGTGGGTGGCCTCGAGCCAAGTATATGTACGCAGAAAAACATCGACAACAGTCGAGACTGTCCTTAACAGTATATACTTAATATTAAATATATATAACTAAATGTGCAATATGAATAAAATGTATAGGTGAAACAAATATAAAGAATGTATTTTTTTTTTTAATACTTATAAGAATTAAAAACGTGTCCACATATTTTTGAGCGACAGTGTACTTGAATATATATGTACTTATTTATATTATATTATATATTGTATTATGTATTATATTACATATATTATATTATATATATTATATATTATATGATCGTAGCAGTGAAAGAGTTTACACATACACATATAGAAGCGCTTTCGCAGTCGTTGGTGTAGATATGCTTTATTTACAGCTTGAGGAAGGACCCGTGATAAGAATAACTGGAAGAAAAATTGCGGATTAAAGCATCGGGGGAGGTTAATCAATTTTAGTTAACGCGTGATTAATGCTCGAACGGATGAAAAGCGCCGATTCTCTCCACGGCTGGACTTTGCGCCTCATGTTCCTGAAACGTGCCTTCGCGCGTGTTTTGCGGAATTTGTCAGAGGATTTTGCGCATGATGTTTTTGGAGAAGATGGAATAAATTTGTAATGTTGTTCGGAGGGAGTTTGTTTACTCTTAGTGCTGGTTTCTCGACAGCGTAGATTTCCACTGAAAATGTTTCATTCATGTGAAATCATTAGGTCGTTGCAGATGAAACGGCGAAATTACTTCTCTTAAGAGTGACATTAGCCAGATTTCGAGATCCTAGATCCAATACATTTTGTTCGTCTTAATAATATCATAATTACTACGATCAAAATCTGTAGTTGGTCATTACTGATAATTTTTTAGTCCAGTTTTCTCGGGTTTGTATTTGTTCATCTAAATATTTCAAATTTTTATATATTTCATGTATTTTTCGAAATGTCTGTGCTGAGATTACGAGTAACATTTTTTCATTAGAACAAAGTTTCAAGTACGAAAGTTCAATTTGTTGTTTATTCGTGGCTCGTTTTGATAATTGATTATAATAAATTTGGCGAGGTACAAATTTTAAATGTATATTTAATAAATATTTCAAACCCACATTTGATAAATATTATCTCACAGTATTTTTAAAAATCCGCCATTTCATAAGCAATAATCTGACAATTGTGCGATCTGATACTTTGTACTTTTGTAATCGAAGTTCTCCTGATTCTTCTCTTCCTTTCTCCTAGATTTTTCGTTCACCTAATAGGGGTGGATTAAATCAACAAGAATTCATTATGTTGAATGCCCAGTTGCTTGTTTGTAATGGTAGGTGGATGGGATTAGAGCCCGGGGCGGGTCTCGTGCGTAGTGACCTCCTCGTGGTGAGACCTGGTAATTGATATCGTTTTACAAACTTTAATGTTTGTAAAACGATACCAAACTAAGAACCACACAATCTGCAGTTCAGTTTAGATCGTGAAAGTTTCTTTCCATCCCTTATTTCGCGATCTAAACTGGACTGTAGGGACAACTAGTTGATAAGTAAACTATTAGACCCCCCCGGGACACCGTAGGACGACGAGGGATCTCGCAGACGTCGTGGGATGCGAGTGTCTTAGCTTTAAGTTGCGTGCGGTTAGTTTTAGTTAATTATAAGATAGTCAATATTTGTAAGTTCATTGTGAGCGCATTCTGTACAAAGACACGTTTATTTAACCTGAGACGAAATCAGGGACCCCTTTTCTCCTCTCTTCTATCGCTTGTTGTTACTATAGTTACTGTCATTGCACTAGAGTAGAGTTTCCAACTTTGGTTGTCAGTGTGTCAAGTCGGGGAACTGCAGTCTCGTCCGATAGGACGAGGTGAGGTTCTTGTAGTCCAGCGTCCTTTGTAATCCGACTCAGCGGTTCTTCGGAACCCCACTGTGTCGTTGGGGGTAGCGCCGGGCTACTTGCCTCTAAGTGCTCGAACCCCGATTTGGCACACTGACAAATCGCAGCTTCATTTCGCGTTATGTCCCTTGCATGGCACGATATTGAAGCGTGTCGGTAGTTTCGTTTCCCTTATTTCGTTCAAAGTTCAATAAACTTGTCTTTGATACAGAATGTGCTGGTAGGGCTGCGAATTGATGTACAATTATTGTGTGAAAGGCTGCGAGTGACTGCATACATATTGTACAGTTTGCATTCGAATGTAATGTATGTATTTTATGTATTGTATGATTGTATGCAATGTATGTATAGTATGTATTGTATGATTGCATGTAACGTATGTATTTTGTAATTGTGTATATTGTATGATTGTGCGAGAGTACAATGTATGATTGTATGATTGCATGATTGTATGTACTGTATGATTGTACGAGAGTATGTTGCGTGATTGTATGAATTGTATGATTGTATATATTACATGTATTGCATGATTATATGATTGTATGTACTGTATGATTATACGAGAGTATGTTGCGTGATTGTATGAATTGTATGATTGTATTTATTGCATGTATTGTATGATTGTATGTATTCTATGTGTTGTATATGTGTTGTATGAATGCGTGAGAGATGAACTATTGTTAACGCGATCGTTGTTTAGGAGACAGAGTTCCATAGTTCAAGCTCCTATTTGCGTCCTAGAGTTAAGATTTAGACTTAAGTTTGAGATTGAACTATGGAACATCTGTCTCCTCTGTACGTGATCCCGGGCCAAGTAGAATAAAAACTCGGCATTCATTAAGTTGAATGCCGGGTTGCTTGTTTGTAATGGTGGGTGGTTGGGATTAGGGCCTAGGGTGGGTCTCGTGCGTAGTCACCTCCTCGTGGTGAGACCTGGTAATTGATATCGTTTTACAAACATTAAACTTTGTAAAACGATATCAAGCTAAGAACTACGCAAAGTTTTTGAAATTAATTAAGTAAACTGGATAGCAGGAATAATTTGTTGATAAGAAAATTATGGGTGAAAAATCCGAATTGGAGAATACCATCCGTTTACGAGATATGTATACCCCCATAAACATATTTCGAAAACCATCTGTATCAGGAGCTGATATACGATGTTGATATCAGTCTCGAGGAGATGGCACGTCAACGAAATACAGCCAGTTGTGCTCCTTGTGGTACTTGGAATTTTCAAAGAATTATAAAGTGCGAGTACCATCAAAGCCGAAAGGTTTCTGGTTGAAATTCAAGATTTTCTATCAGAAGAACATGAGGCTCAAGGAGGTGGCACGACAAGGCTCCCCGTTGAGGGATTCTGCTGACAGAGAGATGTTTCGATAAAATTTCAAGCGGGAGCATCTCGAGGGCCAGAAGATGCTTCCGGCTGAAATTACAAATTTTGTATCAAGAGCTGATATACGATGTTGATATACGATTTTGAGTTGAAATACGAATACTTACCCATACCTACGCAGTATGAACTGTCCACAAGTGTTGTAGATGATTTCACTGCATAATAGATCTCTTAATAAACTACAACAGTTCAAATATTTCAATTTACAGTCGATTTCAATAATTCACAAAACAATTTTAATATCCCACAAAACGAATTTTGTAGCCCACAGAGAAGTAAGTAAAAATATAAATACTTACCTATACTTGGCCAGTATCTAAGAGTTATCCACAAGAAATGATTTCATAGTAATTCACTTAATAAGCTATTTGAATATTTCAAATCAAAAGTGATGAAGATTTTCGAAATTTCCAATCGGAATTTCGGAAACTTTGAAATCTCGCCTCGCTTGATCTGTTTAATTTGGTTTTTAACGTTTATTTACATTTTTCTGACGTAAACACACTGTGTTTTGAATAATTTTCGAAAATTTGCAATCAGAATTTCGAAAACTTTGAAATTTCGCTTTGTTTGCAGACATTGGTCTGTTTATTTTGGTTTGCAATGTTTATTTACATTTTTCTGACGTAAACACACTATGTTTTGAATAATTTTCGAAAATTTACAACCAGAATTTTGAAAACTTTGAAATTTCGCTTTGTTTGCAAACATTGGTCTGTTTGTTTTGGTTCCCAATATTTATTTACATTTTTTTGAAGTAATCACACATTGTTTTCAAAAATATGCGAAAATTTGCATTCTGAAATTCGAAAACTTTGTAATTTCGCTTTCAAACATTGGTCTGTTTGTTTTGGTTTGCAATGTTTATTTACATTTTTCTGACGTAAACACACTCTGTTTTGAATAATTTACAAAAATTTACAACGAGAATTTTGAAAACTTTGGAATTTCGCTTTGTTTGCAGACATTTGTCTGTTTGTGTTGGTTTACATTTTTTTAGTATAAACTCTGTTTTGAATAAATTTTCAGAAATCTGCAATCGGATTTTCGAAAACTTTGAAATTTTGCTTTGTTTGCAAACAAATTGGTCTGTTTTGTTTTCCAGTGTTTATTTACATTTTTTTGCTGTAAACACAATTTGTTTCGTAGAGTTTTCGAAAATTTGCAATCGGAGTTTCGAAAACTTTGAAATTTCGATTTGTTTGGAAACATTGCCGTCGTCATCGTTATTATCGTTGATCAACTCGATCCAGGAAACTCTGTATACAATTTACCTCGTCCGACGTGGCATTACGCGGCCTTTGCACGATTCGACGATATTTCCGCGATACATCAAGCGCACGGTGGTGCCAGGTCCGTGACACGGTTCTGGGTCCCAGCACTTGGAAGAAGCTGCGCCACCGCAAAAAGGATGACTAGTCGGGTTGAAAAGGAGCGCGGGCTAGAGACGAAGAAGAAGAAGAAGAAGAAGAAGAAGAAGAAGAAGAAGAAGAAGAAGAAGAAGCCGGCTAACGGCAAAAAGAAGAGGAAATTTCTGTAGAGGCGTTGGTACCCAACGACGATGGCGGCGGCGGCGGCGACGCTCCTCCGCTGGAAGGGGAAACGCTGCAAGACTACACCGGGAACATATCCCTGCTTGAGAACTTCTCCACGCCACTTTCCGCCTCTATTGTGATTTATGCGCGCGATGAGGGTGGCTACGGGCCACTATACGGGTTTTAGACTTCGGGATCCCAGCGACAGCCGCCGGATGGCCCGCGATCGTCTTCAACGAGATTACAAAGGATCCTCGACTCGCCGGTTCGTACCGAGCATAGGAGACTACTCTCTCCCTCTCTCTCTCTCTCTCTCTCTTTCTTTGTCTTTCTCTAGGAATCCTTTTGAAATGCTCCACATTCCGACTTCCAGCGATTCCTAGTTCGCTTTTTCGTGCAGCACGGTGGCGATGTCTCCTCGGCCGGGAGGAGTGAGATAATGGGAATGATCGATGATGATTTTCGTGTGTTGGCCGCGTGTTTCTCGAAAGGTAGCCCTCGAGTCCCTCGTGGAAAAACGGGAACCAGCGAGGAGATTTGAGACGGTTGAAATTAATTTTGAGCGGGTTAAAAGGGGATTGGAAGGTTACAAATGGTTTTCGAATAGTTTGCCAGGTTGCCCGGGACATTCAGATTCTCTCGGTAGATATATCCCGTGACGTGTAAGAATGATTTAAACAGTGGCTGTTGGAGATACTATTTAAATCGATATTAACATTATTTAAATCACTGGCGTGAGTTGCTCATTTGTCAAATCGATTGCTAAAGGTAGAGAAACTGATAATACAGCGTGCGCTCTTTTCTAAAATTTAGTTTGAAGTTTGAATTTAAATAGACATTGTGGAATACATTAGTGCAAGCATAGGCTTTTGTGCAACGACGTACGAAATGCATGAAAGAATCTAAATAAATCGGAATGAATTATTTATTATCCTACCAGAAAGATCTTTTGGTCATTACTAAGAATATTTTTATATCTGAAATATAAGAGTTCATGAGGAATATTTAATGTTTATGAAATACGTACTCGTTGTATCAACTATTGCAACTATTTGCTTCACTCATTTTATTTTAATTATTCGAAAACATTTATAGAAACGATATTTTTACCTCGATACAATCAAAGTTAGAATAAACCACGTCTAAATCTCATATTTAACAATAAATAATAATAACAACAAAACAATTTACTTCTATTTAATGTTTATTTCATGTTTTAAATTGACTAATTTATTTAATGTTTTTAAATTAACAATTTAATATTGTATCATCTATTGCAACTATTTGCTTGTAGTTGCTTAAAATTTTTGTGTCAATGGCACTCATTTTATTTTAATTATTCGAAAACATCTATAGAAACGATATTTTTACCTCGATACAATCAAAGTTGAAGTAAACCACGTCTAAATCTCATATTTAATAATAAAATGATAATAACAACAAAACAGTTTACTTCTCAGAAAATCAAACAGTCATATTTCGTTTCCAATCTTCATACTAACGTTCAACGAGTGTATAATTTAACAATCAATCTCTGGATTCGAAATAATTTCGTTTCACATTCGCTTCTGAAATCGACTATTTCCTATGGAAAGTTTTCTAAAAACTATCTCCGCGTGGCCATCAGGTTTGTCCTTTCAGTCGCTCATTCCGATATGCATTACGCAAATTACACCTGTCCCCCGAGCTTTCATGTCCCTTTCATGATTTGATAACAGAGCTAGATAGTCAGCTTGTTAAATCGTAGATCGAATCCCGTTGTAGTCGATCGGCCCTGTTTTCCTTCCTGTTTGAACAAAGCCCGATCTTATCGATCAATCTGTTTGTGTAGTCGCCGACACGTGTCTAAGGGACCACCTATCGCCCCGAAGTAATGTTAAATGCGTCATTTGCCGATTTCTTAACTGTTGCGAAGCTTGTAGATCGTTTAGATTGTGGCGTATCAATATGCCACGCAACAGCTCGGCGACTTTAACACTAGAACTGCATTAAACTCCGGCTAAACTATATAAACTGAACTACGCCGAGCTGCAAGTCGCTGGAAGTGGAGGTAGCAGTTGGGTTTGGAGAGAAATGGAAGTACAGGAAATAGAAAAATGCTCATAATACGCGCAGTGAATAATGCAAGCTTCTTGTGAAACGTGGAAAGTTACAGGTTTTGTTAAAATAACTCGTGTTTTGTAAAAAATAGTAATCGCCAAATTGTGTAATCAGTCTGCGTTGAGCCAAATATAACTGTCAAGCTAGAAACAAAAATAGAGAAATGAAAATGCAGATTCATAATGCAATATGTGACGTGAAACTTTATTTATACGTTTAATAAAAATAAGTAGAGCTACACTAAACTATTATTAAAAGGCTAAAGCGTAAAGCTTGTGCCAAAGGAATAAAAATGCAAGATTCACAACATAATGTATGACGCAAATTTTCATCTATATATTTCATCAAAAAATCATCACTAATTTAAAATCAAAACCGTGCGAATTTTGAAATTAACCCTCAAACAACGTCGATGGCTGCAGTAATTTCTGTTAAATTGCAAAAATTTTGTGTTTTACGTTTAACTTGATCTCATCATCGGTTAAAAAGGAAACAAAACACGAAGCAAAATGAAATAAAAATTGCGAAATAAAATAATGTAAATGAAGTTACAATTGACCAAATATCCAACGACATCGGTTAGGAATGAGATAAATCTCAAACGTGTAAAAATTTCAGTTTCAGAGTGCCCAACGTCGCAGTCGTCAAAAACCTAACCTAAACCTAAGCTAAACCTAACCTAAACCTTGAGCGTACACAAAAACAATGTTAACAAATCAGTCTCAGAGAGAAAGAGTTATATCAATGTTTCAAATTTCACAATCGATCCGTCTCTATTTCAGGCCGAATTCCGTCATTTTCACTTGCAAAATTTAGCTGCCATTAATAGGTCATTTCCCCGACTGGAATTAGAGTAAATTTAAATCTCGTGCAAGACTGATAATTAAATGAAAGAAAAAGTGAATCACATAGAAATAGATCACGCGGTATTTAATTCACGGCGAGAAATAATTTATCGAACTTTAATCTACCTTCGAAGGGAAATAGAATTTCCACTTAGTCTGAGATATCAAATTCTGTCAGTAATCATCCGAAAGAGAGTTATAATTGTCTGACGTATGAAAAATTTCACGAAAGTGAAATTGAAAAAGGACCAGTGCATCATCGACGCATTAACGTATATTAACGTAATAATCTCGAAATGGAAATTGAACAAATGAAAAAAGTGCGGAGGAAGCTGGCAAAATTAGAAATTTGTTTTACACTTTGCGCGTTTAATTTGTTTATCATCTTGATGAAATTTTAAGCAAAGGGCAGATTAACTTGAGAGTTAAAAAAGCACGCGTGTTGTCGCGAACGTATCTATGAAAATTAAGTAGAATTCAAAGAAACGTGTTAATTTGAAAGATATTAACAAAATGCTTCATTAAGCAAGTGGAAAAGAAAATAACCCATTACTACTCAATCAACGTAACTCTTATCATTATAATATTAAAAAATATTTTGTTCATCATGTATAACAGTAAAAAACGTACTATTAAACACGTAATATTAAAGTTCTGTATTAAAAATTATAAAAGTACCACGTAGAAAAACAAAAATGAACGAAAAGTACAACAATCTCTTACGACAATACTTCCGCGCATATTTCAATGTACTTTGTACTTCTGAGTATCGTTCACATAATTTAATCTGCTTTCGAGCGTTTTCGTTCATTGTACCTCGTCGAAACGCCACGAGCGCTCATCGAGCATGGTTGCGCCTGATAACGCCTGATAACTAGGAGCTATCGATCCGTAATCGCAAACCGCCCTTCGCCAAACGCATCGGCATTCCAAGGAAATCCTTAAATTCCACCAACCCTCTCTCTGCTCCTCCCACGTGTGCAACACGGTTTCCCCGAAAACCATCACGGACAATCTCGCTCGTGATCCAGCGAGCCACGGAAAGGGAACAAGCGCTACCTGCGCGCGGGATTTTCCATCGAGGCCTGGTAATCTACGTGAAAACTCCCACAGGCAACCCAGCCATCCAGCTTCTACGCTCGGCCACGAAGCGTAGAAGCTACCTGCGAAGGGACAGATAGGGAGTCTCGTTGCAACGTTGGAGGGGGTGGCCCCTCGGCAAAGAGGCAGAAGGCGCATGGGGGTTGGGGGGATGGGGTGGGGGGACGGAGGCAGCCGGGAAGTTGGTGCCCGTTGGTTTGAAATGACCGCCGAAAGTCGCAACTCGGAGCGTTCTCGCGAGCGAGCCGGGGTCACGAGGGGCCTGGCACAGTCGCGGCGGAAAGGTACGTGGACGAAAAGCCCTCGCAGAGAAATTAATATCGCCTAGCGGCGGTGTTCGCTTACGTATGTACGTGTGTTTGCGTGTGCCTCGGTGTGCACGGTACACGCACGCACGCGTGTTGTACAGACGTGTACCGCTGTGTACACGTTCCCTTTATACAGGGTGTGTTCCTGTATTTTGATCAAGTAAGGTGTTCCAAGGGGTCATTGGTCTCGAATTCGAGGGGGCGGTGAATCTCTGTCGTAATTTTGTTTGTTTTAGTTGGTTTGACGAAAGGCCGTTTGTTTTAAATTCGTCGTCGAATCGTTTGTTCAGTCGAACGTAGCCGTTGAAATGAATTTTTTATTACAACAACTGTCGCAATAAATACTGCGGTTCTTGGAATCTATGATTCTAATAATAATCGCGTTAAATTTGAATCCGAGTGCACAGTTGATTCAGATTCAGTCAATTGTAATTTTCAACAGAAATAAAAAAAGGTATTAAAAGAGGTAACTCACATTGCCTATGATATCTCAGAATATTTTGCATATTGCTGAATGGGGGGGAGCAAAAATCAGTAATTCAAATTCTAGGTAGAAACAAACCATTGAAAATTGGCGTACAATGTTTCCTTTTGCTATCGAGCTATCGAATGGTACATGACTAGGCAAAATCGGATCAAAAGCACTTTTGACCCCCTTATCCTGCTACACCCTCCACCTGGAGTATCTAGTATTTATTCGAATCAGCTCGAACAAATCGACGTTGAGGTAAATCAATCCTACGATTTGTTTCTCTCTTCTAATTCCACTCCATTCCACTTTCAATAATTTCAGAATCACGTCCAAACGTACGCTCGCATTCTCGTTGGTTCCGCTGCTTTTAAATTCGCGCAATTAGTAGAATTTTAGGTTCGTCTCTTACGAGTTATCAAGTGACAAAATTTGACCCTTAAATGCATACAGCGTTGTGGGTAATTTTAAACCATAGAGTTAAGAAATAATCAGAGTTACTTCCTTCAAAATCACTCGATATTTATTCGAGTCAACTTAAATCGAACGATATCGAGATGAATCGACTCTTAATTCTGCTTCAATCCCGATAATTAGACTTATGTGAAAACGTACGTTCAACACTTTCTTTGACGTATTACCGAGACCTCGTTTCGCCCCTTTTCAGTCACGTTAGATTAAATTATTTCAAATTGATAATTATCGCAATTAATGAAACTTGATCATCAAATGTGCTGAAGCCGAGTGATTATCAAGGATTTATCTCTTAAATATTACATCGTTGTAATTAATCCTAAATCCGCGTGATAGAAACAATTACGAATTCAAAAGTTAATTCATCTACTCTGTCTTATCTGTCCTCATCTACTTTAATTGTTGCGATTTTGGAAATGTATTTTTTATTTCAGACGTTGCGAACGAGTGAAACGACTTTCGTTGAATTTTGATACTACGTATTGGGTGTCCCGATAATAGGCACTGGTCTCCCTTGGATTTCATTTCCTTTATTGATACGTTCAATTCTCTTTCACAATCACGCACAAAGTACGTACAAGATTACGTTACGTTTAATTACACTGCCGCATGTCAGAAATGAGATATCAAGCTGCCTTTAGGAAACGATCTCTGTACCTTGAAACCTTAATTACATTCCACACTTAAAATGCTAATATCATAAGCGTGCACAGAGGCGAGTTTACTTGACCCATTCACGAAAATCATATCATTTCAACGTAACTAGAATATAAAGTGACATAACGAAACCAGCAGAGATACCAGCAGCGTCTTTTAATCACAAATTTTCAACTTGTATTTTGATTTATAAAGTTATAACGCCAAAAGAGCGAGTGGCCGTAGAAAGTTTGTTAAATTGAAAATTTCACGTTTCACTTTTCCCCAAGAAAACTGCACTCGCGAGTATGTGAGTATAGCAACAGAAATTGTTACCGAGTTGAAAGCACACGTTTGTTACAATTTATAACATGGTAGTTAAATTTACGTGCAATGTAATTTCTAACATCAGAAAGTATATATACATTAAAAAAAGAATTGATATTTCACGAGAAATATATTCTCTTGCAAGAGAAAAATAACGAAACGAAATAATATTTCCACGTTAAGCCTGTATAAATTTTCGAAATTACAGTTCCAAATAAACCCACTCGAGGGGAATCGGAGGGGATCCACCGGGAGGAAGGGAGGAAGGGAGCAGTCTCTGACGAAAAGAAACGAAAGAAAACCGGCAAGGTAGAACCCGAACGTTCGTAAGCATCAACGTTGACAGCGAGTATCTCTTCGTTCGGTGGGAAATGACGACATTCGCCGGTGCGTTCCCACCGAGCTCGAGAAATCGCCGGATATATTCATCCCGGTGATCATGATATACCGGAACACCCAGTATAGGGATGCTTCTCGGACACGTTTCTCTCTGGCCGTGTCCTTCTACCTTCTCTCTGCACCGATGTACCCGTCCCGTTTCCCGTCCCGTCCCGGCCGCCTCCGCGCCCTCGATTCAACCCCAAAGGACTCCCTTACTCTTCTCGGCAGGGCATAGCGCGCGAGACCGACCGAGCGACCGAGCGAGTGAGCGAGCGAGCGAGTGAACGAAGGGAAAACGGGGGCCGAGAGGCGACCGGAGGGGCCGGCGGGGAGGGGGAGGTGGGGGCCGCACGGCCGAGCGAGAGAGGAGCCGAGGTAGCAGCAGCAGCAGCAGCAGCAGCAGCAGCAGCGGCAGCAGCAGCAGAGAAGTTGGGTTTCATCTCGAGGGCTCGAGGGATGAGGAAGCCGAGTCGTGGAAGCGGCAGGGAAGGGGTGCGGGACGGGAGAGAGGGTTGGCCAGGATAGAGGGTGAGACGTTCGTAATATAGGATGGCCTGTGTGCGCTGGAACGAGTCTCGCAGCTTCTCGTTTCACTCTGTATTCGAGCGTCTCTCTTCAACCGACTGCGAGCAGGGGGGAGGGGTTCATCGTCGCCACCCTTCTCCCTCGCTTCTGCTACCCTCTTTCCTCGTTCCAACACACTCTCGCGCGGGTCCTCTACGCTCGCGTCTCACGTTCACGTACCCATGGCTGCCGCCAGGTTTTTGCTTGTGGTGGCCAATACCCTCTCTCTCTCTCTCTCTCACTCACTCTCTTTCTCTCCGTGTCGTTCCCTTTACAGCAACGAGGACGTACCTTTCGCGTTAAAAGGAGAAGCTTGGTTACCCCTCTGCGCTCGGCGACGCAGGGCAGGAGCGAGGGGGGGAGGGGGGGGAGGGGGGGGGTGAAGCGGAACGGGGGCAGCGAGGGAGATACGATTTTACCCAGCTGCCGTGGCCGAGACATTTTTTCCCTATCTAGGGATAACCTCGAAACTGGAGTAGCCCCCGCAGCTCCACAGAGAAAAACCTCCCCTGCCGGGAGTTCGTTTCTCTTCTAGCGTTCCTTGGATCCCTTTTTTGCCTCCCCCTTTTGGCTCGTTGCGGCCGGAAAAGGGCGAAGACCTTCTCTCTCTCTCTCTCTCTCTCTCTCTCTCTCTTTGTCTCTGTCTGTCTTTCTCCCTCCTGCGTGGCTTTCTCTGTTTGGTCGTAGTGATTTTTGCGCTTCCTGGCCGAGCGCGCCCGGCCTTCGCGGATATTAGTGACGTAGGGTTGGGACGTGGGGGGTGGGTGGAAGGCCGACGGAGATGGGGGATACACGCGGGGAATTGGTATTGTTTGATGGGAATAGTTGACGTGTTGGAGATTCTGAAGGGGATAATTGCGGAATGCTAATGGATACAGTGGGTCGGAAATGTTGTTGTTGGAAAACTCCCGATGCGCTTAGGGCTGTGTTTCGTTGTTTCGTGTTCCGCGCGCAGCACACGGAGATTGCATTCGGTCCTGCCTTGATGCCGGCCGAATATTTATTTCGAACGACGCGGCTCCGCGAGAACTGTTGAGATTATGACACGCGTTGGGTTTCGCCGGTCGTCTTCAACTTGCTTCGCGTTAAATTTATATTGGGTAATAATGTTAATCATCGACGGAGTCGGGGGAATTTTGTACTTTGAACGTAAGTCTGATGAAAGAAAGTTTAAAATTGGTGTTTTACGAGTGAAATTTTATATATATACGAATTTTATTATTATTACTTATCGTAGAACATAGCATTTTTTCTTGTCAATTATAACTTTTTCATTTCAACACTGGAACTACCAAAGTGATGACCAATTTGCAAATTTTCAATAAAATTTATCGAATGAAAATTTGATATTTTAGATTTACGTAAAATATGCAAATAAAAACTTGCGTTATTTATTTTGTTACGAACTTTCCTCTGTTAGCAACAATGTCCCTTTCTGTTCGCAACGTTTGACAGATGTAAGTACTTCTCTATTTGCAATGCGAATTCTCGTTGTACAACGAGCATTTATAAAGTTTATTGAGAGATCTCAAGAGAAACTACGCATTGTGTCGAGGGCGGAAAAGGACTATTCCCGCTGAAATAATGGCGGTAACCTGACAATTGTCTGCAAATTTACCTAGAAAAACATTTACAGTTAACGTGCTCTGTTGTTTATGACATTCTCCGTCCTACAGGACATTATTATTCACCGTTGTTTAATTGATTTTTTTTATTTTGGCCAATATCGCAATTATCTTTACGCATTTTTATAAATTTTTAACGTAAAGCAATTTTCATTTTTTATTCAGGTTTCATTTTTCAAAGTGTGTTCTCAAGAACGTGAATTTGTGCAAGGAGATGTACATCATTTTACGAGCAACATGAAAATTTAACTTTTTTCATCAAACTAAAATCATTTTTAGAATTTTTATGCATATCGTTGTACTATTATTAAAGAAATTTTCAGCTTTTACATCTCCAATTCTGTTTATAACAATAGTCCAATTATTGCTCCGAGCGATCTTCCAATTTCGACCAAACCACAACCTGATGTTTTCTAATTATTATATTCCACATGGTAGTTTAACGCACGTACCATTGCAATCGTTATTAACCGAAACACATCCAAGTTCGACATCTCCAACCGCGTTCACGAAATTACAAAGTCGAACCGTTGCCTTTGCTGAAACAAATTTCAAAGCAACCTTCCAATCTCTCCCAAAACCCCAAATCAGACGAACTCACTGTCTCCTCCGACAGTTCCAAAATTTCAAATTGCACAAACAACTCTTTCATATCTCCCAGCCCGCATTATCTCCAAGTTCACGGAAACGTCTTGACCGAGATAAGGGGTGAGGCCCAGACAGTCGAGAAAGAGAGAGAGAGAGAGAGGGACGAAAAAACGTTTTAGGAGAACGTCTTAGCGATGGCAGGATGGGCGGCTGGTGCCTGGCTGTCGCGCAATAAAAAAATACCCTCTAGCTTGGTAGCTGGAACGATGATCAAGGGGTGGGGCTCGTGCAGGGAACGAGATAGGATAGTTCGAGGGAGAGTTCCCTCCCTTTGCACGCACGAGCGTAGAAATTCTACGACCAGTTTGTTGCTACAAATTGTTATCCTGGGTCCTCGTATCTGGCTGCAAACAAACCTCGATGCCCCGGCTCCGACCTGTTTATTTGCGCCGCTGTATGTCTTGGCCAAAAATGTCCTTGTCGGTTCTTTGAAAGAAACTGGGAAGATGCTCTCTTGCGTAATGCTCTTTCTCTTGGATGCCGGTCTCTCGGAAGATGAAGATCGGTGGGTTTCGAGATTTGTCCAATAATGGACAGTGGATAGCAATGATTTTAGTTATTCCAGTACACGATGACATTCGTAATATTCTTACGAATGTAATTTAAAGAAACAAAAATGAAAGCCAAGTCTAGAAGAACTATTTCACTTTTTGCGAATTTTTACATTTCCTGGAATTTCACAAATGCATAGAAACTGTTACAATCTCAATTATTACTGTACACGGTAGTAACTATTGTAGTAGTGGTGGCAATTAGTAAATGTGATTCTACAAAAAGAGAAAAAAAAAAAATGAAAAAAAGATGAAAGAAAGAAACCATTTAGAAGAGCTCGGGTACAGATATGTTTCCCTCGCTTCTTGGGCGAGCAATCTTTTAAAAACTATTTTCACGTCTCTATTTTACGTTCGCTTCCGACTACACGGTATCAGTCTGTCAACTCTCGCCATCGACCGGATTCCAGCAGTTATGGCCCTTTTTATCGCGACACCGTTGTCCCAATGTTTACCGTGCCACCTCTGCTTCGCCTTTCGTCGAAATCCCGACAGCAGATTCCACCAGAACTAGCCAGCGCACGGTAGGATAACAGATTCGAGGAGTTCTGCTATCTGTCCTGGCCCGGTAGCTGGAAGCAGCCTTTCGTCCCCCGGAAGTGGGCGTGAAAAGTGTTCAACGTTCCTATCTCCCAACTGCGTGTCAGCCGTTTCGTATTGGTCCCTCGGCGAAGTGCACGACGTGTGTGGCACTGTCTCGCACGCCGGGACGCAATTTTCATCTCGGTTTCTCCACAATTCCGACGGTTTCTTCGTCGCGCGATCAGCTGTTCCAGTGACGCAGCCGAACGAAAGTCGCAGGTGATGGCACGAGTGGGAATTTATTAGTTTATTCCAGCGGCTTGGCAAGTTTTTCGTGACGAAATTGTCCATATATTGGAATTATGTAAAAAAGAATGGCGAAACATTTTATGAAATGCGAGTCGTTTATTTGAAATTTCAAGTCAGTGCCTGATTTAATGAATCCTTGCTTGAATCCACTTGTTTGGACCTTAACTCTTGTATGAATGAGAAATAAAATAATGGTAAAATAATAGAATCATTTATATATTATACATATTATTGTACGAACTTTAATTACACTTCCAGTTATACAAATTATTTGTTCGAGGTTCATAAAACATTTCCCTTACTTCTCGATAAATGACAATTTGATGAAACAGGTGCTCACTTTTACACGCAAATGTATTTATCATGAGTCAGTGTATTTATCATTTCTGACACCTTGTGACATAAGAAAAATGTATTCAACCCATTCAGACAAAAATCCAGATTATCGTTAAATAAATCACTGAAGCATTTTGCCTACTCCTAAAAACCAAGTGCCTTCATTTTTGCTAAGGAGTTGCACGAAGCTTCAGTCTCCATCGAGACGCAATAGAGATTATTAAAGGGAACGTTTGGAGTTTATTGGTGTTTAACTGACTCGGATCGATTTCGAATTATATCGAGTGACACTGGATAAATTTCGTTACCCGCGATGAAGTACGATTGGAATTTGTTTGATATTCGTAGGGGAGGATAGGTATTCGTTGGTGGAGGCAGCAGATTTTTAGCCAGGTGTTTTATTAATTAATATTTATTAAACGTGTATTAACATAAGCGATTTGAGTCGCATTTACGACTGCACATTACATTACGCGTAACTTGTTTTATGCATCAACGTTGGTCCTCGTTCTAGCTGGCTGCTGTTCAAAATATAACGCGTCTTTATGAATCGCGCCGCCATTGTTGCCTACGTTATTGCATAGAATATGTAGTTTTATTGCCCGAAAGTACATAACGTATATGCGTTTACGCGATTTTATTGTCGCGCTGTATAGCTGTTTTATACACCGCTTTCGTGTCATTTGTAATTACTAAATTCTCTCGTCTTTCAAAGAGACGTCCAACATTAACATCCACGAGCCAATACTAACATAATCTTATCACACGTGATTGCGCTTCATTTGTTGTTCAAACCTCACAATGAAATTTACTACGGTTGTCAGTATTAATTATATCTAAGAATCAATTTTCTTAATTAACAACATATATTTATGTATGTACGCATAAATTCTTCACACGTCAGTGTTCATTTTTAATGCTTGAAGGATTTGAACAATTATCGTAGAAAAGTGAAATGTTATATGAAACATTTTGAAATTTTATTAACACCAATAAAATAAGTAACGACTACTATGATTACATTTATAGAACAATTTGAATTACAAGCTATTTATTGCAACTTGTACGTATTTTTATATTTATTTCAAATTTCATATAATCAGGACAGCCGTTATCACTATCATTTATTTATCTAATGTCGCATCGATTAATTAGCCATCAACGACTGTAATACCACTATAATACTACAATAATGCACGATAAGATACAACTCATGTAACAAGATACCAAACTTGAAAATGCGAAAAAAAATGAACGCGCGAAAAGTTTCTGCGAACGTTCGAATATTTTCGCGAGTAACCGTGCGCGCGTTTGTCGGAATAGAGTTAAAAGGGTTAATAAGCCCGCTGCATCATCGTCGCAGCACGTGTCTTTATTTTTTATAATTACGCCGCGTTCCGCGTATTAGGTTTTTGCATGTAAATTATCTTTACAGTTAACGCGTACGTGACTACATTTGCGCGGAATTCCAGCACGAGCCCGGGATTAGTACTTCAGGTTTAGAGCAGGTTTGAACAAGGCTCTCCTAATTTCATGTATTTGACCCTAACATGCATTAATTTCCCAATGACCTCGATTCAGACGGCACTACCGACGGCATCTCACTGTCTTATCGATTCCCGTTTGATTGCATTGCGTTTGATATAACATTTAGCGCGGATAAACACTGCTCGTGAAGGTGAAACGCGACATTCGGGGCATCTTTCGAATTGTCCTCGCGAGAGGATTCAGTCCGCGATCGCGTTGACGCGCGAAATTTTTTAACAAATACTTGCCAAAAACTTTTTTATACAGCGTAAATCGAGTTAATATTTATTTGTTTATTTATTTATTTGTAGCGGTTCGTGAAATATTTGAACACTTGCTATGTAAAAGAATTTTTATATATATTGAAAGATTTTGAAATTTAAACAAATGATTGGTTATATCGATTAAATGCAAAATCGGGAGATATTTAGTACATTTTATCAAGTCTAATTATTCATTATCTCGTTTTTTACGAATATATATATTCGTAATAATCGTCTCTCGTTGCAATGAAATCGATGAAATTTCAAACCCACGATATATGCACAATGGATTCTTCCATGCTAAACGTTCGATACTTTCATTCCGTGTTATAACAAGTATTCTCTATTTTACACGCAATGTATTTTGTGCATTTCCGCGCGTGTTTCTTCAAATTTCTCCCAAATGCATAAAACTTGCAAATCCAGTCATAAACAACAATCGCGTTCGAACATACGCAGAAATAACAAGCTCCAATTTCTTTCGGATTCCTTCGCATACCGGAAACAAAACTCCACTCGTATCAACGATTGAGTTTCCAATAGCGATGGATGGCACGTCAGAAAACTTATACTCGATTCTACAACTATCGTGTTTTCATCCCATCGATATACAAGTTTTGTCTCTGTTTAAACGTTTTAGCGCCACGCAGCGCGATCGCGCTGTTCGCGTACTGTTGTGAAATGTGCCGCGATGTTTGGTCATGTTTGAACGAACGAAGCGCTATCGCGCTGCATGGCACAATCGAACACGGATTTTTAAAAAAAACGGTTAAAGCAAAATTGAACTGAAAGGTACGTCTTTGCGAAACGGCGATCAAAGTAAACTTTCGTTCTTTATCTTTAAGGTTACTCTCCTGCAATAAATACATTGCACTGATTTCTGTAATTCATTCGTAAGAAAGTCTTTCTCTCAAAATCGTTTTTTCAACGCAGAACTCTTTCAACTTTGTCTCTTCGTCACGGATAAAATGTTTCTTTGGCGAAAAATCACCAGATGCAACAAAGAAAGAAATCTCTTCACGTGTTACTCGATACAATAAAATCACTTGACATCTTTTCATTCATGTTTTGTTCGAGCGAGAGCGAACCCACCCTCTCCGCGTGAGCGAATAAATCCTTTAATCCTCCGATAAGTGGCCTTCGTTTCCAGATTCGCAGAAACATCGACAGCGAGGGGAGAGGTCGGTGGCAAACGTGCAACGACAGGACGCACGAATCGCCGCGACTGTTTCAAGATTTCGAGGCGAGTTTACGCGTGCAATCTCCTCCACCTTCTCGCGAGTTTCGTTTCTTTTCTCGAGGGTGGTGCTCTCTGGACGGGGGAAAAAGGGTATAAATTGACGCAGTTGCGCGCGTGCCAGCCTCTTTTAAAAGTCTGCCTCACCTAGCCGAGGCGAGGGGTGGAAAGCCGGTCAATGAGAGCTGTATTGGCACGCGGCGGTTCGTATTTCAACCCTCCCTTTTTCCCTGCACCGACGCATCCTCCGCCTCCTTTGTCTTGCGACTTTTTCACGTTTCTTTGCCTCCCATTTGAAAAAGTATGCGAACTCCCGAGCGACGTCGATAATTGCAATAATTTCGAATCGAGTCGTTCAATTTTGAAATTTCGAACAAAGTTGAATTCTGTCATTAACCTCTGTCGTGGGGTCGTCGAAATTTATGTCTCTAAATTATAACGTATAACGAAACAATATTGTACAATTACACACAATTTTGTACGTGCATTGTGTTATGCTATAATGTCCTATAATGTGCTATAATGTGCATTGTGTTATGCTATAATGTGCTATAATGTGCTATAATGTGCATTGTGTTATGCTATAATGTGCTATAATATTGTAAACTAATAAATAGCGATGGTAATTATTTGGTTGTTAATTTTAGTAAGCAAACATAAATTATCGTAATCATCTATAACCCAAAGATAAATACTATTAATCTCTAAACAGTAGTGTTGCTAAGTGCCAGACGTTTGTAATAATTTACTACCCTTGATACGAAAACAAATTTAAAATATAATGGTACAAACAAAATGATTCGACCACCTAGATAATTCATGTTATTAATAACCAAAATTTGGGTTTTTAATTGTCACTCCATGACAGAGGTTATTAATAAAAAATAATTCACTTTCAGATCTTTACGATTCCATGATATCCAACGATATTAGGTATTTACTCTTTCACGATAATCCCATCATTCACCGGAAAATTTCACCTAAATTCCGCGAGGCACCTAAAGTCGAGCGCCGCGCTTCCTACCGCTCGTAACGTGGCTAAATAAACAAGCCGGCCAAACGAAGCGACGCGAAATCGCCCATAGAACAGCCGCCCTCGCTGTTTTTTCGCCGTGACGCACCCCCCGGATTTCACGCTAATAGTCACGTATCGAATTAACCGATTCACTAATTAAACCTTCAGCGGTGGCATCGGTGAGCCGCAGCGCTTCAAGCTACGCATACCTCTACACCATAGCCTGCGACACGCTCCTATCCACCTACGAAGAGCTTAGCGAAGAGAAAGAGAGAGGCAGGGAAATTAGGGTGCGTGCACATTTGTTGCCATCGTTCCATTAGCATTATCTAAAGAAGTATCATAGCAAGAAGTATTTAAGTCATCCTTTGAACGAGTTTGGACATCTTCGAGCTTTGACTGTCATCTGACTAACTGAGAGCACATGTGCGGGTATCAGAAAAACAGATTTAAAACCATAAAACTGTCATTGTGTGTAACTTTGTACTGAGCAAATGATAGTAACTCACACGGATCGCATAACTTCTTAATTTTATCACGGGATTGATGTTCAATTCTCAAGAAATGAACTTACATTGCTATTATTTTTGTAGGTTTAGGTTAGGTTAGATTTAGGTTAGGTTAATTTTATTACGGGATTGACATTCAATTCTCAAGAAATGAACTTACATTGTTATTATTTTTGTAGGTTTAGGTTAGGTTAGGTTTAGGTTTAGGTTTAGGTTTAGGTTAGGTTAGGTTTAGGTTAGGTTAATTTTATTACGGGATTGATATTCAATTCTCAAGAAATGAACTTACATTGTTATTATTTTTGTAGGTTTAAGTTAGGTTTAGGTTAAGTTTAAGTTAGGTTAGGTTTAGGTTAGGTTAATTTTATTACGGGATTGATATTCAATTCTCAAGAAATGAACTTACATTGTTATTACTTTTGTAGGTTTGTAGGTTCTCGTGAAAATGATAAATTTCTAAGACAATTTGGAAAATAGTGTTTCTATAATAAGAGTGATAAATTAGCTTATTAATTTCATTATATATGTACAGGATATTCGGTTCTCGAGAAACGACTGACTTTTCCAAATTTATTCCTTACATGAGAATGATTCAAATTTGTAATATTCAGTATTTCATTGTATGTTTACTAATTCTTGATATTTTCTTCGCTATACCATGCAACAACAGATACGTTCATTTCCCGTATTCAGAGTACAATGCTCTTGGCAAGAAAATCACTCTCGATATTAAAAAATTTACATTGAGTCACAAAAGTCATACACATTCGCCCGCTGCTGCTAACTCTGAACAATTTATGTCCTTTTATGATCCAAGTTCCAAAATTCGTATCAATGAGAATGCGTGTCAATCTAATTGAATCCAATCGTTTTAACCTACACCCTCGCTCAAATGTATTTATTATAAATAAATAAATTATTATTATTTATAAATAAATACTAAAGGTATTTATTTCAAAATTTGGAAAATCAAACGATACTTTATATCACGAAAAGTCTGCAAAATATGAAGGCGTATTAAAACCTACACGTGCAATTAGAATTTCATTGTCCGCGATATAAATACTTTTGGGGGCGTGTGTCATCGCTGAGGAGAATTTTGAAATTTTTATCCTTGAAACAATGAAGTTTAAATAATTAGCATTCTCATTGATGCAAACTTTGGAATTTGTATTGTAAAAAGATGTCAATCGTTCAACGTTGGTAATTGTACGTACATCTTTGCGACTAACTGCATACGGCTTTCAAATATTTGCATTTAACGTTCAATATGATTTCACGATCTTTTTTCGTCCATTCTTTTTATATATATATATACATAAAAAAAAAAAAGAATTACGGGGTTAAATCCTAATTCGGTGAAAGGTTATAATTCCACATTCTACATTCGGCTATTTCAATCGTGCATCGAACCTAAATTTATCGCAAAGGTCGACATCACCATTCGAAATTTTTAATCTGCTGGCATTTTCATGTGTGCTTGGCAAATATTTTGAACTGTATTTTATTTGAATTTATGCAACGTACAATGCTGCGAATGGACTTTGCTTGCGTTCATCTGCGCGTGTCAAACGTCCAATTTCATTTTTTTTTCGAAAAAAAGGAAAAAAGAAAAAAAAAACGTTCTCTCAAAGGCACAACGAAAAATTTATATTCAACGAGAGGAGTGGTGCACATAACTGAAACAAGAATGACGTGTTTTATAAAAATTATTGGTAATCGTTGTACACGGTGGACGCTATTAAACATCAAAAAATTCATTTGTACCTCGAAATCTCGCCAAAGAAATAGACTAACGTCGTAATATTATCCACGAATGGAATGAACAATATAACATATTTGTAATAACATTCAATGACGTGGAAATGATTAAACGCCAAGCAATTGTAAACTAAAAGGTTTCCTAAAATTTTGAAAATCGGTGGCAGAATTCTTTCGTAGCGTGAAATATCTGCACACATTTTTATTTTCCAATTTTTTGACAGAATCGAATTTTTGTACTAATATATAAAACAAATGATGTTACATTTGACACTCGAATTTAATTAATCAACACGAAACCGTGTTGGCCTTTATCGACAACTGTGAAGTGTGAAGCTTGCATCGGAGAATTTGCAAGGAGAAGGATTGAGAAGTAGTTTGTCATACGAGTACGTCGTTGTAAATTGAAATCTTTCACTCTGACCACTTTGGTACTTCCAGCGTCGAAAGGTTGAAAGAAAAATTTCGTACAATATTGTGCACGATGAAAAGAAAATCCACTTCTAACATTTACAAATTTTGCTCTAGTTTTTGACTTTTGGCAGAGCGAGTGTAGTTGAATTGTCAGTGCCTAAAATGGTAAAAGTGGTTCTGAAAGATCACGGTAAAAAATATATTGGTAATACATAACACAAATTAAGGGGTTAATACCAAACCCATCTTCGACGATCATGAATTCCACATTACGTCCACGCCAGCAATCTCTCAGTTAAAAAAAGAAATCGTCATCCTCTCAACAAATACCATCAAACCCTTCCGATCTTGCCTCGGTCCTCCCTTCTTCAATCCCTTTTAAACACCGTGCAGAGCAGAATACGGTAGCAATACCGAAGGGGGGTGGCAGATCCAGCGGAGGACAGAGAGAGAGAGAGAGAGAAAGAGAGAGTGGCCCGCGGTCCGCGGTTATTTCGTCGATTGGTTTTATCGCGTTGGCAACGGAATATATGCGCGTACATGCGACGTGTAGCATAGTACCTATATGCGTGCGTACATATATGCACGCTGGCCCCAGCGACGTCAGGCCGGGTCCGGCTGTCGCATTCCCGTCCCAGGCTCGTACTCGTATCCGCGGACGTATTCGGACGCGTGGGACGTACAGACGGCCGCGCGTGAATGTGCATACAAATTCGTCAAATACTGGCTGGCGTATCGGTGGCCTTCGCTGGCTGGCCCGCTGGAAAACCGGCGAAAATGGAACGCGGTCGCGTACCGCGGTGCCTACCCCGCGAGCTGTTTGTCCACGATGACGCCGTGCCCTTTTTCCCCGGCCCCTACCCCCCTCCCCCCCTTCCCGCCTTCGCTCTCGCCTGGCCTCGTCCTCCGCTCTGCCCTGCGCTGCTGGCCGCGCTATCGATTTTCCTTTTCCGTTTTTGCCCAACGAACGAAATGCTACTGTGTTTTTGGCGCCGCGCTGCGTTGCAGCTTTAATGCGACCCGACTGCTATGGTGCGCGGAGTGGGAAGGGCACGGGGGTGTGTATATATATACACACACACACACACATATACACATATATATCGTTTCTATCGCGTGTCTCGTCGCGTGTTATGCCTCTTAGCGCGTTGGGAGGGTGGGAGGGGGTGGAGGCGAGTGGCCTGCTTGATAAATAGGTAGACTTGGCTCGTTGGGCCGAGAGGGATCGGTGGTTTCGCGGGGTTAATTGTTTTTAACCCTTAACCGCTCACGGTGGAGCGAAGTATAACGGGGTTGGAGGCACCTTGAAAAGTTCAAGTCGGAATCTGCACTTCCGCGAAGGTGTTCGAACAATGATTTTTGAGAAACCTTTCACTCGCGATTGAAAACTCGAGGAAAGTGTTTGCGATTTCCTGTCCCGTGACATACTGTATGTCACTTTGAAAGTAAAGGTTTCAAGCTTTGAAGCTAGCCTAGGTTTATTGTCGTACGAAATTATTAGAAATGTCGACGATTCTTCGAAGATCGGAAATTTGGTACTTGCGATTTGCAATTTCCCATCTCGTGACACACAGCGTGAAAACGTCTCGGAGTATAGTGAACGGAGGAAGCTTCAAAACAGGAGTTTAAGTTTATCATTGCGCGATTTCTTCTTTCATTGCGAAATTACAACAGTTCAAATGTCGATTATTTTTCGAAAGTCAAAAATTTAGTGTTCCAATAGCGAACTTTCGCAAGTGACTATATTCGCAATTGAAAGGGATATAAATTTGATAGTACGGTGGATATTTTGAATTAGAAATTTGGACTGTACACTTAACTAAATAATTAACTAAAAATCAGTAAGTCAATTCACCTTGTGTTCTTGATTTTCTAAGACGATTTCCCATTGAAAATACCAACTAATTTTGAGTTGTGGTTCTATCCGTACGTGTCCGAGGAATTTTTCGTATTTTCTAGTTCTCCTTGCAATTGCAACGTATTTGCAATTTGTACGATGCAGTTGTAATATGTTTTCGAGAATGACCAACATTAACCAGCTCTATTTGACTTTTGTTGAACTGGCAAAAACTCTCTTTGGGAATCTGTACAAATTTTGAAATTCTGTGCAACGCGTATGTTGTGCATGTACGCCGCGTGTCCCAGTTCGGTGCAATGAAGTTTCGAGAAAGGTTGGTTTCACGTGCGAAAAATGAACCAGAAACGTAGAATGAAATCTTTTTTTGCGTGACACTTCGTTTCCGCGGGAAATACCTCTTATCAAATTAAAGTTCAAACTGGACAAGATCAATAGACGTGCAAAAATTCCTTTCGCAGGAAGTTTCACTTCTGAGGAAGTGAAATTAAATTTATCAGTCTATTTGATCGAGCCTTAAATAAACAAATTTTATTCTACATTTTCCACTTAATTTTATACTCGGAATAACTTTCGACGGGTTATTCGTCTCTGAATAGTCCGGAATTGACCAAATTCGAATATGTGCTTGATAAATTTTGACGACTTGACTTCCACGAAATTAAGTTTTGAAAAGGAAATGTATCATTCCTTCTTTTTGGCTTATCCTTTCCAGTTACATCGTGAAAGTATTATTGTATTATTGAAATTAAAATTAAACGATAATACTAGAAATATATCACGCCGAAATACATTAATTTTTAAAACAGAAAAATGACCAATTTCACACATTAAAAATTGTCGGTACTCCAAATACTAACAAAATAACTTGCTCCATTGCAGAGTGAAAAGTCAAAGACTCGAGAAATCGGGATTTCCTTAAATTTTCCCGATTTCTTCGTCCCTCTGCGAACGGCAAATTGGCGAACTATCGAATTTCGAATTTTTCGCGGTGACTTCGCGGAGACTCATCTACCCAGATCAGCTGCACCGTGCCCCAAAACGTAAAGGCGCCCCGAATCTGGAGCGTTCGTAATACCTTTCACCATTTGCGCAGTGCGGAACAGCTTGCCGAGTTTGTGTCATCGCTGCTTTTGCCAGAAAGACGCTACCTTTCCAAACGTAGCCAACGTAACTTGTCTCTTAGGGATGTAAAGTCATCAATAATATTGTTTTACCATCTCTTCGGGTTGACTTTCGAGATCGATAAAGCCATACATATGGCAGACGTAACTTGTAATTTTCAGATATAGTAATTATTATTATTATATATATTTTAATTATATTTTCAGATATAGTAATTATTATTATTATGTATATTTTAATTATATTTTCAGATATAGTAATTATTATTATTATATATATTTTAATTATATTTGTCTTGGTATAGTAGTTATTTTCTTAAGTACATGTGAAAAACGCTATACTTTAGAGGGTGTATAAATTTTTTCGTATTACGTTGCATTCTGTGCAATTGCACGTTTTAATACATTTCGCATAAATGTATAAAAATCCTGAGTCTGGCAATTACAATAGAATCTGTTGCATTTGAATCCTTATTATTCGAACATTCTGTTATTTCGAGATATTTGTTAATAATAGATGCCTTCTCCTGTGCGAAACCAGTATGTTATTATTATATGCCGTGGAAATTCGAACAAATAAAATATGAGATATAAAATTTTATTGGAAACAATACTGACTGATCGTGTAGGTACTTAATTAGGACGTATTATTTCTCATTATATAAAATTATTTTGTCACACATTTCGAAGTTTGATTAGAATTGTAACGAAACACGACTGTAGTTGAGCAAGATATATTAGTTACGATAAATTATGACTTAATCGATCAGAAAAAGTTTGGCGATTCGGTAGCAGCCCGAAATATCGAAACGAGCGAACAGTTTTTTCGATTTCCATAAAAGTTTCATACGTGAAATGTAATATTACAATTATGTTCTATTAACCAAACATTTCTGCGGTACGAAAGGCTTCTGTGATACTTCAACTTGTTTTCTTTTATTTATAATTTAAAAATTAAAAGACCGAGGTATACGATTCCAAAGGTTCTTTAATTCACGTTTGATTCAAAGACCTCTCTACACCTCTCTACAAATTCCCATTCGATTACGTTCGATTACACGAGAAAGGAAAAATCCGGAATATTATATATTCCATTAAAATAATCTTCGTGGCGACTAATGAACGATTCTCGTTTCACCGTCGCTTTTGTCCAAAGCTGTCTTTGGTTCACGTTCAAAAATTTTCTTTGTGCCTCTGCAAGCATAACAAATGACAAAAGGAAAAAAAGAACGTACGTCTTTGTCAAAAATATCATACAATTTCTAAGAAGTACCTAAAATAATTCCCATCGCGAATAACGAATCGTCACTTTCAGTTTACCCTCAATTCGACGTCGCTCTTGCTCAAAGCATAGTTCTTAGCTCACGTTCAAAAACTTTCTTTGCACCTCTGCGCAAGTTCTCGCTCAAATATATACATACATATATCAAACAACGAACGAAAAAAAAAAGAAAACAAAAAATACGACTTCATCAAAATATCATATACCCTACTAAAATAATTTCCACGTCGCGAATATAGCGAGCGAGCAGCGAACGAATCAAATTTGCTCGTTATCATTTTACCCGCGGTAATTCGATATCGCTCTTGCTCAGCCTCGCTTGCAGCGGGTGCAATACGTATTTACGTATGTATCTACATTTTGCGAAATTTTCATACGCGGCTCTCTCACCCTTCATTAGCAGGAGGCTGGAAAAGCCTGGCAGGGTGTGCGTACATGTTTGTGTATGTGTGCGTGTGTGTGTGCGTGTATCGCGGCGAATGAGCCGGACGCGATTCGACGAATTCTGACAGATTACATCAGTTACCGGTGCTTATTAATGCCGTCGTAAATGCTGCTCCTGACAGATTTACGAACGGCAAGGCGGCCCCTCGCGCGTGCAATCGTTTATGGTGGTTCGCGAAGAGTGCATCCTCGGCGCGCTGCGGTGCATCGTTGCACGCACGACGTAACACACGCGTACGTGCGCACACCGAGCCCTGGCTAGATCACTCTCCGCGTTAAGGTACGTCGTACCCTCTGCCTGTGACCGCTTGATTAAATTTCACTTTTTCATCGTTTTTTGTTCACCTCCCCCGCCCCCGCCCTCCTCGCGCTCCTCCGCGCGCGCGCGCAGACGTTTCAGAGTCTAGTTTTACGGTCAATTAAACGCAGGGCTGACTTTCCTCCTGTTGTCCCCGTGATTTTGAGAGAGAGAGAGAGAGAGAAGGTGAGTAATCGAAAGTTGGTTATTTGTGAATTGATTCTGACTCTCTCCACCTCGAGTCGAAGATGCAGAATCTATTCGTAGGAACGGTGTTTTTAATTATTTTGAACGGTGTTTGGTATTGAAAGATTGTACTTGTATTAAACAGCATTAAATGTCAGAGTTGGATGGTACAGATTGATTGGAAGAAACAGCGAACGAGATGTTGCGTTAACAATCTGGTCTTTTAATTGGTCTTGGTTTTGTATGAAACATTCTCAAACTTTATGAATACCGTAGTAAGCTTCAAATATTGGGCATGTTTGAGACAAATCTAGATTATACATAGAAATTACCAGCATTAAATGTCAGAGTTGGATGGTACAGATTGATTGGAAGAAACAGCGAACGAGATGTTGCGTTAACAATCTGGTCTTTTAGTTGGTCTTGGTTTTATAGGAAACATTCTCAAACTTCATGAATACCGTAGTAAGCTTCAAATATTGGGCATGTTTGAGACAAATCTAGATTATACATAGAAATTACCAGCATTAAATGTCAGAGTTGGATGGTACAGATTGATTGGAAGAAACAGCGAACGAGATGTTGCGTTAACAATCTGGTCTTTTAATTGGTCTTGGTTTTGTATGAAACATTCTCAAACTTCATGAATACCGTAGTAAGCTTCAAATATTGGGCAAGTTTGAGACAAATCTAGAAATGTACATAGAAATTACCAGCATTAAATGTCAGAGTTGGATGGTATAGAGTGATTGGAAGAAACAGCGAACGAGATGTTGCGTTAACACAATCTGGTCTTTTAGTTGGTCTTGGTTTTATAGGAAACATTCTCAAACTTCATGAATACCGTAGTAATCTTCAAATATTGGGCATGTTTGAGACAAATCTAGAAAATATACATAGAAATTGCCAGCATTAAATGTATTTCGTACATTTATAGAAAAAATATATGCACATACAAATATACGAACATAGATATAAAATATTAAAATGAAAGTTAAACATTCCATCCAACAATCGATCCTAGACAAATATAACAAAATCGTGCCAGATGATTGAATTCCTCATTTGGCAAATGAACGAAGATTCCTTTTCTCAATGTTGCCAAAATTGGACTTTTGTGTGATACTTTGTAACAGATCAAGGACAGAATGCAGCGTTGTTGCAAGGAAGGAATAGCATGATGACATAACTTGAAAAAGTAACTACATTTCTTTCAATGAATAATCAAGTGTCGTTTACTTACGATGCAAACATCTAGTCTTGCTTTTTCATCAAAAACAAGTATTTTCAATACTTGTTGCTTCCATCTCTAATAAACTCATTGGACTTGCGCCACATGAGGGTTAACCAATAAGCAACTCGGTTGTATCAATGTTTCACTATTCCTGGCAAGAAATTTTCTGTCAAACGCAAGTATTCGTAGACATTTAAGAACGTTGAAAACTCAAAATTAGTGACTACGATTGGATTTACAAAAGATTTTCAAAAAATACGTTCAAGTGCTTGCGTTTGATCGGGAAGAACTATTCGTGGTAACCAAAAGTGGTAACGATCGTTCCCCGTGCGACGCAATATGGGACAGCAACGTGCAAAAGAGAAGAGAAAAATCCCGAAAAAAAGAAGCAACGTCGACCGAACGAACGACCAATTTCACGCGTAGCAAAACCAAAAGCCAGATCCCCCGTTGCAGCGACGCGTCTGACCAAGAGATTGGAACATCTTCTCCATGATTTGGATAGCCGGCCGCGAGCCGGGAGAACGGCCGTGGCGACGGCGGCTCCCATTCGTGGCAATTGAACGTTCCAGCTAAGCCGTTTATGCCGGTCCACGGAGTGCATTCTCCGTACGGTTCGGGATGCAGCTCGGGATGCGTCGTGTGCAACGCGCTCGTGTGCAAGAACGTGGCCATTGCCCGTTGGTCGCCTGCACCAAAGGGGAGTCGTGGGCTCCGGCCGGTGGCTTTGCGTTTAGTGGGTGGTACCACCACACACCGCGTTGCTGCACGCACACGCGTAACGTGCACACACGCCACGCACACCCTGCGTGCGTGCGTGCGTGCGTGCGTGCACGCGTGTCATCGAGGACACGCCAGCGTGTTTCGCGTCCCTCTCTGCTCCGATCGGAGCAAACCGAGGTGGCGCGACGTTTCGCGATAAGCTGGATTCCCCGGTGGGTCTGATCGTGCAGAGACGTGAAACTCTCGGTCGAACGTGAAAAAAAACGACGCAAGAGACAGAGAGAGAGAGAGAGAGTGTGTGTGTGTATAGAGTCCATTTTTTTTAATAAAACTTCGGTGTACATTGTACATTTGGCTGTGTCGCGAGTTGCAACAGTCCAGCACATTTACGCTGGGATTATAACAAAACCGAAATATCGTTGTTGCTCCTGATCTTTGAAGAATATTATATAGATTTCTTTTAAATTTCGCCAATATTATCGTGGCGCTTGAGTCTCGGGGATATTGATCGTGAAATTTCAATATGTTTTATATAATGCATACAATACATATTAAAATCTCCGTGATTGCTCTTGAATACTTTCGTGAACGTCTACACAGGAACTGGGTATTATCGTAGAAATTTTTTAATAAAATTGTTAAGATATCGGTAACACGGCGAATCTTTTTCTTAGACTGCGTATTTGTCGTGTAAATTTTGTGGCACAGTGATATTATCACTGAAAGTGATTTTAGCGAGGCTAACCGAGAAAATCGGGCCTCTTCAGGTGCAACGCTACTGCAACGAAAATTAGCGATTGGTTGATTTGGGTCACGTGATTCGCGAGGGGGCGTGGAGTAGAACCCGAGTAGGAGTGGCGTTGCCTGTAATTTGTTTTGTGTCGATTCAAATGTTTGCACATCAATAAAATTTTATGGCAAAAAAATCATCTTCGTACTGGATGATAGTTTCTTAATCAGTGCTTTTACTCATTTACACTCACGTACGTTTAAACATTTCATTTATATTTATATTATTCGTAATTAGTAGATATTTTTCGTGTTGGTATTTAGTACTTTCGAAAATGTCACTATTCCAAAATCTGCTAAATACGATCCCATTAAATTTGCCGTAGAGAAAGGTACTTGAAATCAATATTGTACTTTTTTTCAATTGCTGATTGTAAATGTCCAACGTTCAAGCAGTAACGCGATCTAACGCGTGTGCCGCTAAACAGTTCATCGATATCGCAAACATGTATCTCGCGCTGTCTCCGCCGGCGTTCACAATTATACCGCAATTTTTCGGAATAACAATGACGATCGCATTAATGATCACCGCGAAATATACGGGAACGGGGCAGCGGCCGCAGCGCGATATAATTAATGGTCAAGTTTCGAAATATTAATTATAGAAATAATTACGTATGATACTACGCCGCTTAACGGCGGATAGAATAAACTCTACACGCGTCCGTAAATCTTACGCGCGATGAAACATTTCGATACACCGATAATTTCACTTTTTAATGGGCCACGACGCGACTAATTGTCGAAATGACCCCGCGTATGATATTTAATGACATCAATGGACAGATATCTGATGAAATTGGTCAATGAATTGTGATGAAAATGTGATGGAAACTGGCGATTCGGGGTAATTTGAACTGAATACGAAAGAGGAGGAAACGATTTTCGTAGTTCCGTAATACGGTTTTTGTGTTGCGGTTTGTTCGAGAGTTTTTTTGGACATTTATCGCGGAAGAAGTTTCACGCATGCGTCGTTTGCTTTATGCGAAATGTTCTGAAATTACATAAATTATAATATTGGTATAATACTTGGAACCAAATTGAAAATGTACGAAAGAAGTCGTGCAAAACTTACGCAGAAATATTTAAACAGCCATTGCGCGAATAAATTTTGAATATTACATGAAATCATTTTTAACACGTGTTATCTATACGTTCAATTCTTAATTGATATCATCGAACATCGGAGACAACGACAATTAATCAATTTTAGAATTTTATTAACATGCTTGATTCATTTATACGAATAATTTTATTAATAATATATTTTAATTAATTTATGTAATTCATTATATAATATATATATGCCAATTCTGGAATTTTGGAATTTAATTTAATCTTGGAGCCCGTCGCGGTGGACACAAAATAGAAAATAAAATTAAATATCCCTAACATTTTTAATATTTCTCTTTTTCTCGAAATTTCATTCGCTATGTATGAAAAGGAGCCAGAGTCTATCTAGATTTTGGCTCATTTTTTATTCAATAATCAACTCGAAGAATAATTAAATACTGAAAAACATCTCTGCTCTATAAAACACAAAAAGACTCTGCTCTAGACAATTTTTATTAACAATAGGATCATCGTCATGTAAATAGTACGTTTGAGCACATTTCCTCAATAATTTTTCCAAACAACTAGAAACCAAAAAACTTGATCTTCTACTCTATACTTCCAATCAAACTTCATCCTTACGTTACTTCAAAAAAAGAGAGAGAAAGCAATAGGAAGTGAGTAGAAACAATTCACGAGTGATCACCGGCAAAACCGAGCAATTGCTAGTCACGTCATGCATCCGATCATCGAAACCCCTTCGTTCGAGCAATCGTCCCTGGAATCACTGTCCACACGGATCCAGATCTATCCGGCTGCACGACTAGCTAGCCGGCTAATTGAGAACGATGAGCAACTCCACGTTCTCTTGCCGGACGGATGTCTTCGTCCAGTGGGCGAACTTTGGGGTATTCCCCCGGCGACGCGGCTCCAAGACACGGATGGACAGGGGCTCCTGGAATTCGACGGTGCGTCAAATTGATCCTTGCTTATCCCTGATTCCACTTTGGGATAAGATACATACGTTTATGAAAACGGTGGTAACTACGTCGTCCGCTGGGAGATCGGCGAGAGGCGCTGTGCAAACGATGGCCTCGTTATCTACACGTTTGCGCCGTGCATAGGGTATTAATTACGGTGGACGCCGTCGGGTTTAATCGAGTATCGCGACGTGAAACGGATGCTGCTCCAGGTGTGTAGACTCACTACTGGCGGATCAAGTATATGCGTCACGGACTTTTACCTACGTTCGGGTTTGTTCGTGTTTGCATTGAGTTTTAGCCTTCAGCCTTGCTGGAATAAACGAATCGTAAGATACGATTAGATCTCGCTTTAAGAAAATCGAGTTGTTAGTGCATTCTGTTGTTTTAATTATTCCAATTATCAGTACTACTGTTATTGTTATTTCTTTAGAATTCTATGTTTGTTTTGTTTCTTATGATCATTTTTCGTAGCAAATTCAACTTTTTCTTATTGATGCTATTAATTGCGGTAATGTCTCGTTAGGAAAATACAGCGGTGTGAAATTAATGTTAAATAGAGTTACACGTGATAATTTTCGTAATTACCGCAAAGGAGAAGGAATTGGATTATTCAGAGAAGGAATTAGCGTGTGTACAAATTTGGTCAATATGGTAAAGTTAAAATAGAATAAACGACATCTTCTGAGAGTCTTCGTAGAGATCTAGTATTAAGCTTCATAGGTTCAAGAATGTCAAACTGTTGCAATTGTCCATTATTTTGAACTTAATAACAATAAACTTGAGCCTGCGCTGTTTTAGCTGAATCACTATTATGTCAAAACAGGCTTCCGAAGATTCCAAATTGGTGATTCCAGAGGAGAATATTTTAAACAATATTTGACGCGTGAATTTTTCCCACATGAATGAAGACCTCAGTTCACAATGCTTATTTATTATATTTGTTTTCAACAAAAGACACGGTACAACTACGCTCAACAACAACACACGCACACACACTCACGCGAGAACTCTAAATGGCATCTAAACGGTATCTCACCAAAATCGATATGATCGAGTCGAAAGCCAAGTACGTATCGCGAAATCGAAACCCGCGGCGCTAATGCCGCCGGTCGAATTCAAAACTGGGCCGTCTATTCCCAATCCGAATCTCGCTGGAAACCACCGGCCTCCTGCGAGCCTTTCTAATTTCCCAAGAAACCTCGAAATCCAGCCGCGTCTAACCATCCTCCGGCTCGGAGTAACGAGCAACGAGGAAGGACAAAGGGCCCTCTCTAAGCAAGGCACAAAAGACATCCATAAAATCAACGAAGGAGAAAAAAAACGCGGCGTGAGCTGAAAGTCATGCCTCGGCGTGGCGCGCGCGCGCGCGCGTCCTCGTGAAAGCCGCGGATCCTGTTCTAGCCACTATTAAAAGAAGCCTCTCACCCCCTGGGAGAGGTAAGACTAGCGATGGGACCAAGTACGCGCTAAGTATAACCGATATCGCATGAACCAAACGTGGAAAGTAAAATTTGTTAAATGATTTGCGTCTGAATCCTTTGCCAATAACTTAACAAGTACGTGTGCTCAAACTAAATTCATTTACCTGTGTCACTTTGATTACAAGTATGTTTAAATTAAATTTAACAAGTTAACAAACCTATATTTAAATTAAATTAATTTACCTAGTTTACCTATGTTACCTTAGTACCCTATATTAAATTAAATTACCTATATTTAGATAATATAAATTACCTATATTTAAATAATATAAATTACCTATATTTAGATAATATAAATTACCTATATTTAGATAATATAAATTACCTATATTTAAATAATACCTATATCTTTTTGTCTCTGACAATCTTGCATGAAACACTCGTTGAATTGATTTGATTTAACGTGCTAAATGCGTAATACATGATACATAATGGGTTGTCATAGTATTTACACTCTGAGATAAAATTTCCTTCAAACTGCTCGCGTGAGATATTGCAAATTGCGAGCGGTTCTAATTCAATCGGGATCAGAAGCCAGCATAATACGTGCAATTAATTGAATTTGTCATCTTTGACGACACTCGAAGCAATCGAATCCCCGCCTGTTACGAGCTTTTCGCGTTACTTGCAACTGGACCAATATCGATAAAATTGGACTGAATGAATTTTCGGGGTACACGTCGAACTTGATCACATCGCTAGGTGCGAGAGATGCAAGAACGCGCGAGTGCGTCGCACACGGGACAGAGACAGAGACGAGTGAACGTCGACTGGGAGACGGGCACCGTCTTTGCACGTGTGATGGAGACAGAACGGCCTCGGTGAGTCTTCCCCGGGTATTAACGCCGGGGAATACATTAGAGGTGGTGGCGAGGAGCGGTGCGCCGAGGAGGCGGCAACGTGGCCACCATGTGTGATGGCAAAGTTGAACGTTTCTTTCTCGGCTCGTAGCCGGACATATATCTGCGCCCCGCCACGTCCTGCATATAAGAGAGGGACTACGCAGCGGAGCCGGGAGATGCTTCTGCCGGCTGACTCGTACCTGGCCGCAGAGACCACGGATACGCTTCTCCTCTTCTTCTTCTTCTTCTTCTTCTTCTTCTTCCACTTCTTCTTCTTCGTCTTCTTCGTTTTCGTTTTCGTTTTCGTCTTTTTCCCTTTGTGTGCACGTTGCTTTATGGTTTTTGAAAGAACCGGCCAGGAATTTCAGACGACGAGGCAACGGTTCGTTCTTCTCCGGCTCGTGACGATGGGACGGTTTGGAGAGGACCGTGGGTAAGTTCTGGGAACGGGGGTGGCTGGGCAAATTGGACGGTTTCGGGTGTTTTATTTCTTTTAGACTCTTTGGGGATTTGGGAAGGAGCGGGGGAGGGGGGGATTGAGAGGTCAGGCTGTTGTTGTCAGTGTGCGTGGAATTAATAACGATCGTCTGCACTTTGCATCCTGTTTTCGGCCAGGGGGGGGAACGTGAAATTCAATTTTCGCGGCGGCAGTGTTACTTCGAGGTTGGACAGTTTCAGGTAGATTTTATTTTTCGTATTATTTACTGAAAGCGTCGATTGTTTATATAGAGAAATGAACTTTGTAAAAGTGAATATTACCGTGTCACGAGGAAAGAAGAAGGACGATGGACCGAACGTGTTTGAAAAGAGCGGGACGCTGCGGAATCGGACAATTTAATATCCGTGACAATTTTATAACCCATTCAAGATTCATTCGGAGGTGTAATAAAAAGCTTAAAGGGTGAAAAGGGAAAGAGGGGAGAGAGAGAGAAAAAAAAATCGCTGGAAAAAGCCGCCGGCTCTCTCTGTATGACAGCAACGCGGGAATAATTGGACAATGTAACGGGGGGGATGGGCAAACAAAAATATTTGACGAAGCAAAGGGTGAAATACTGCCGCCGTTCGACTTTTTTTTTTTCAATACAACACGGGCGATATCCTGTATCGAAACGAGGGAAATTCGAACGAAGACGGAGGGAAGGACAGAGGGTCTCGATGTAATTCGAGTTGGTGGGAACAGCTTGAAAAACCTTAAGAATGAACCTGATGAAAGAGAGTTGTTCCCAATGGCAAATAACAATTCGTCGTGTGTACTCGCGATTCCGCGGGCATCGCAAATTGCTGATTAAAAAGAACTGGCGTCCAATTATCATACGGAAAATAAATTTCTGACGCGTAGCGCGCACAAGGGAATTGCCGGCAAAATGAACGAATATGCCATTCGTTAGACCCATTACGCGAAACAAGGTTCCAAGTGTGCGAGGCAAATGGATTTTCGCTCGCGATTTTTCTTTTTTTTCGCAAGGAGGAAATTTCTTGGGCAAATCGTGCTCGAAACTCGAGCGAATATCGAGTGAAAATTGAAAAAGGACGTATCTGAATGATTGAAAATTCTCAGTCTCTGTGATCATTTGGATTACAAGAGTATCGCTCGTGTTTTTGCTTGAAACTATTGACGTCAAAGATTCGAAAAGATCTTGCTTGTCTTTCACACGACAGTGTCTATAAAATTAAAGCTAACGTTTGCCAAACTAGCGGGTTTTCCAGATCAATAGGCTAACATTAACATTTTTTATCACTGAAAGTGATTTTAGCGGGGGTAACCCAGAAAATCGGGCCTCTTCAGGTGCAACGCTGATGCAACGAAAATTAGCGATTGGTTGAGGGGGCGTGGCGTAGACCTCGAGTAGGAGTGGCGTTGTCTGATACTGAGCTATCGCGCCTGTACCTTTGTTTTGTATCGATTCAAATGTTTGCGTATCGATAAAATTTTATGGCAAAAAAGTCGTCTTCATTTCCTAGTCGGAACAGTGAGACGAATCGTACTGGGGTACAAGTCGTGCAGCTTTTTTATAGAAAGTGGATCTACCAAAGCGTCGGAAGTAATATGTATAATTTCACTTGAAGAAACGACGAAACTTGTAAAAATTATGTCGAACAATTTCAGTCTGAAAAAAAAACACTCTGATATTCAGGTGTTCCAGTTATCTACGTTATTTTTCAAATATGGTTCGCAAGTTTCATCATACCTTTTACTCTGTAAATAAAGTACTTGCAGACGAGAGACAAACCAAGTATGCACTGCTGCCTCTAGTTGCTCATCGATGGAAAATCATCCACTTTCGAACTTGTTGATCCATTCACGGATACACAGCCCCGCACTGCGTTACAAAATGAACATATCATATATATATATTACCTCGGATTTTCTCCCCTATCCAAACTAATAAGAAACGACCGACTGGAGAGTACGTCGAACGAAACTCCATCATCGAAACGGTTATCAAGCCCAGCCCTTCTCCGTGTTCGAATAAACGGAAGTTCCACTACGAACACAGCGTTTGCAACGTTGACCAAGTTACGGTCAAATGGCGACGTATCGATAATTCCCACGAAGCTAACTCGAAAACTACACGTATAGAGAGAGGGGGGGGGGGGGGGAGGGTAGAGAGGAGCAAAAAAAAAAACGAATCGTTAAAAGCTAGTCACATGACGGGACAGTTAAACACGGTTCGTAGATCGCATCGGCGCGATACAGCCATCGAGAGTAATCGCGGGTATCTCATTTTTGCCCGCGCAAATGGAACAAGGTAATAAGAGGCAAAAGGGAGTGGTTGCAGTTTCGAGACGAGAGCGTTGCATCGCATGCGACCCATCCACGATAATTTACCAACGTGTCGGCTTTTACGAGCGCGAAACGTGCCCCGTTCACCGGCCGATTCTTCGTCCGTCCTAATGGGATTATCCCGATTAAATACCGATTCGTCTTAACGGTACGGGATAACGCGTTCCAGCCCGATGTCCAATCTCCCGACGCTCGGTCCCGTTAATCCTTTATACAGCGTAACCTCGTGCCGTAACTTGAAACTACCTGTCCACGTATCTATATTTTGTAAAATCATGTTCGCCTTACTTGTTGCTTTTGCAAGTGCAAATTAATTTGCGGACCTGACGATTCCAGAATCTTGCGAACGAGTATCGTCGTGTAGTTTTGAAAAATGGTATCGAACGTGGCACTGCAGTGTCGTTACGTTTCAGTTTCAAGTAACACAGTGTGGCTATATTCGTCAGATCTAGCACCTTCCAAATTACGCTTGTTTCAGCTTCGACAATATCTACTTTGAGACACCCAAAGGGATTACTTTTGTATCTTCTTCAGAGAGAAGATCCAACAATGAACGAACTTGCGAGAATGTATTTCGATCTTTTGTGAAAATACCGAACAACTTGTTCATGACAGATCATAAATTGAATAAGTATAAATAAAACTGTTACGACTAAGTATAAATATAAACAGGTACGATCAGACTACAATCATTTTCTTAATCTTTCTGTGAGTAAAGTGGAGTATTGTTTTGTTGACTTCCAAACAAGAATCAAACACGTTTATACCGATACAATTGAGCGGAACGTTTCCTCTTTCTCACACGTAATTTTCAACTGTTGCCTTCGCATTGGGCGTTAGAAAAATTTCTGGCGTCGAGACACGTACGCCCGAGGTTTACAGGAAGTCCCACGTCCACGAATCAGTTTTCGCCTCCCTTTGCATGACAAACAATGAAACGGCTGGTTCGGCGACTAGAACGTCCCTGTTTCACCGCCAAAGATCCTCTTTTTGCCGGTTAGGCGAACTGCCTGCGAGCGCTGGACGCGCAACGTGTCTTGAAATGCTCGATGCAGCTTCGCGCGTGCGTTACATGTTTAATCGCACGGTGAAATATTAGCACCGCGGATAATTGTAATCATTCTTGGATCTGGTAAACACTCGTTTCCTAGAGGTTTCCGCTGCACCGAGCGGCACGACTGAAGTTTCTGAACCGGGATTGCGATTTTTACGGTAATTGAAGTAACGTTAACTTGCGATTAGGTTTCACCGTGCATCTTTATGAATTTTCACGTTTCCACGGAGATGAAGTTTTCTAGAAAACTGAAAAAATCACTGAGCTTCAGTAACATTTCGTTCGTGGTTGTTTTCAATTGTCAGATTCTACACTTTTTATCACTATACGCATCATGTTGTGCGCTAACGTTGTCTTTTTCTTTTTCATCCTTATATTTTATATAATTTAGGAAATTTAAAGTATCATGGTGATATTCTGTATCACATTCTTTGGATTTTTGGAATGTTCCCAAATTTCCCAAAAATGCGCACGATCAAAATAGTCTAGTAAATTACGGTATAGTGAAAAATCTTGAAAATAAAACAACGCGAAGAGATGATTATAATAAAAATTACTGGGGAACGGAAGAAATGCCTAAAATGTAACTTTAGTAGTCAACCCGCGAAGAAACTATTGTCAGGCACAGTTTTTCAATTTCAAGGTATCATCTTCGTCTCGACAATAGTTGCAACGCACGATGCGCGATCTAATTTTAGAAGCTTACACAGTATTTCGCACTTACGAGTCGAGCGTATTCTCCTCCGCTCTTCGCGATCGTTAAAAGTCAATTAGATTCAAAAACGATTAAATCGACACCGTCGTTATTGATAAAAATCTTACGTGCGCGCGTGCAGAGTCATTAATAAGAAACCGGAGCTCGTTCCCGGTTCTTTCGCGAGAAGTTGCGACAAGAATTACAACGCAGGGGGAGAAGTGAGTCGCCGAGCGTACTCAAAGAAGACAAAAAAACGATTTCGCGAATCCACACGGAAATTATAAAAGTAATCGATTCGTAGTAGTTTTACGTAGTTAGAAATTTGAATGATGAAATATGCGTGAACTACATTTTCCTATCCCTCGCACTTTTATTTTTTTATCTCTCTAGCGTGAGCTGTAACATTGGGCGATTCTGTTCGATCACTCCCGAGTCTTCTCTCTTTCTATAATAAATGAAAACGTTCGGATCGACGAGACAGGGGAAAGACAACGATCTTTGCACACGTGGTATGTACTTGCCCTGCCATTTAATTCCCCCTTCAATAAAATTATTACCATCGCGTCGTCGCTGTTATTACCATCATCCGTATCATCAATATTATTATCATTCACGATAGGACGTTTCTAAGCGCGATAACGCAATTCCCCTGGCCAGATGACGCGGTTTATGTGCCACCGAGCACCCCTTGTGCCGTTTGTAGGAGAACAGACGAGGCTCGCTTATTTTTAATCCCAATGACGGAAGTTTGTTGAAAAGTTCAGGATACGAACTCGATCCTCGAAGATCCAGAGCGAGAACAAGGCGGGACAAATTCAAATTACCCGACTCGAAGAACATGACTCGAAGCTTGAAATTCTCGGGTTTCGAAAGCCTCGAAGGATCCGAGGATTCTCTCGTTGATCGCGCGACGAGCGTGTCCGATTCGTAAAGTGTTCGAGAGAGTTCGGAAAGATTGAAATTATCACAAATAAGAAGTACATTCGCCGTCTGTTCGTTCCTGTAACGACACGACCGAGGTGATTCGAATTTCCCGCCGTGTGTGATACAGATTCGAATCGTCAATGGACCGAGGGACTTCTTCGAAAGTTTGCAACAACCTTCCAGTTTCAGCAAGTTGTCTCCCGCTGAAACGAGTCCTAGAGTCATCGACTGACGTAGGTTGAGAGTCACTATCCGGCAGGCCGAAAGACAGGCAGCGAGAGGGAAGGAACGTCAGAGTGTCAGCGTAACTCGGATAGAGGGACCGAGGGAGAGAAAAAGAGAAGGCAGCGATAAAGCGAGAGAGAGAGAGAGAGAGAAGGAGAGAGAGCAGAAAAGGGAGCCCACGGAACGATCGGTCTAAGGTATAGAGAGCATGATGAGACTTGGCTTGGAAGAGGGACAGAAACGGGAACGTAGGAGGAGGGAGGGGAAGAGGCGCGCGGAGCGTAGCTCAGCCCGGGGGAGAGAGCGGCGGAGGCGAAGGAGGAACGACGTACGATGGGAAGAGGGTAAAAGAAGGCGAAGGGAGAAACCCCCCGTTGCGCCTACACTGGACTTGGGTTTTTTGTGAAGGAGCAGAGCGTGCTGGCGACCGGTGGAAGACGCAGGAGGAGGGGAGGGCGACCGTGAGGAGCGGCAGTGCCGTCAGAGAGAACCCCGGGGGGGGGGCGGCGGCGGCGGCGGCGGCGGCGGCGGACGAGCGAGGGGACAGGGCAGGGCGGCGGCGAGGGGGATCAGCCGGGGGCTGTGGGGCGGGGGAGAGGGAGAGACAGAACTGGCAGCAGGCAGGGGCTGCTCTAGGGAACGAGAAACATAGATAGAGGATGGAAGGGGTCGCTCGCGCAAGAGAGAGAGTGAGAGAGTGAGAGAGTGAGAGAGTGAGAGAGGGCGGGAGGGAGAGGGAGAGGGAGGGAGAGGGAGAGGGAGGGTTAGGGTGAAGGCGGTGAAGGTGGATGGTGGTCGAGAGGGGAAGGAGGGTCGTTGCGCTCAGGGGGGAAGGTTGTGAGTCGGGTGGAGAGAGATACATAGGGGTGCTGGCAAAGGGTAGGGGACTACCGCCCAAGGCTTCAGAAACCAAGGGTGTCTAATGCCGAGTGGACTTTGTTCGCTCGCGAGATGACACACTGTGTACACACAAGCGCGCGCACCGAGCTGTGTGTGACACACGGGCGGAAGACAGCACACACGCACGCACGCACGTTGCGGAACACGAACACAGGAGGCAGGCACGGGCAGGCAGGTTGCACGCGTCGCGTAAACGCGCGTGTTCCGCCGTATATGCCGGTGCTTTCGTGCTCGTGTACGGCGCGTACCGGCTCGCGTGTGTGCGGATGGAACGCTGCGCGAAATGCACGCGCGTATCTTGCGTCGATAGCGGCGTAAATGGATCCAGTACATGGTGCGACGAGCTGCCGCTCGTATTAGGTACGAGTACCGACCAAACGTCAGGCCGGCGTTGCATTATGGTCGCATCGGAAAACGGGACACACGTATACAGGCGGGCGGCATGGCACCGGGGGGGGGGTGTAGGATGGGGTGGGGCGGGAGAGAGGGAGAGCGGCCTGGGTCTGGGTATTATAGATCTAATTCGACCGCTTTCAGACACGGACGGGACGTAGTTTTTTGTCGAGGACGGAGGGGTCGGTGGGGCGTGGGAGGCGGCGCGGTTCGATGCTTCTGAAAGTATGCGGGGGTGTGCGGGGGTGTGCGATGGGTCGAGTGGTCTTTGTTCCCTCGTGGGATGACACGTTGCGACACGAGGGCGCGAGCGCGAGCGCGCCGCTTGCATCGCGAACGCGGATATATGGTATACGTATATACGTATATACGTATGTATGTATCTATATATATGTATATATATATATATATATATATAATACATATCCGTGTATGTACGTGTAGTATACACGGTTAGACGAAGAAACGCAGCTCCACTCGTGGCTTTTTGCGCCTTGAGAAAGTTCGTTTGGCGTGCTGCCTGGCTAACTCGTTCCGCTCCTAACTGCGCCTCGCTGTTCCCTAGAACGGCAGAAGCCAGCGGTGGAGCTACGAAAGCTTGCGCAAATGAAGATATTTGATGGGAGATTGAAGTCGGTCGTGGGAGTTGCGAGATGTTCAGAGTGGAAAATGGTTGAAACGTACGGGGCACGTGAGAGTTGTACGTTGATTCGCCGACAAGTCGAAACCGAGATGTACATCTTGTACAGATGTAAGAGCATATGCAAGATTGTATACAGCAGTGTTACATAATAAATGGACGTTTATTACACGGAGTGTGTAATATGGCTTAATCGTTGAAAGAATAAAATAAGTATTTAACGCATGCATGCACTAATTATCTCGTACGTATTAGCACGGTATTTTACTCGAGAATCGTGCAATCGATCTTGAACGTAAATCATCGTATCGGAACCCTTTTGTAAGGGTTCTACGACGTCGTACATCCGGCTCAAACGATTCGTAAAAAGTGTGACGGGAGAAGGCTCTTTCACTGTTCCGTCTCGTTCTTGTGGATTGCCGTCAGAAGTTTCGGCGATCGAATATTCCGATATACATTCAGAGGAACGCTGCGATTCATTGCTATGTAAAAACATTACGGTACGGTACTCAGGATTGGATCGAAGCAACAGATTGTTACAAGAACAATACAGCTATGTACATCTATTAACACGTTGACTGCCATGAATTTTACATACTGAAATATATACCATTCCACGATGTTTAATTTTAAAACATAACATTGCATTTGATTTTATTTAAATTGTTGAACATTTTCTTAAAAATATCTGTAATAATCTTCGAGTAATTTTTTTTATATAAAATTCAAGTCTCTGCTCTACCAATGTAAAAGTTTCATTGACAGAACAGACATTTCTGATTTCAATTGAAATTATGATAAACTTTTTACAGTCAAAGTTCGATCAATACTATTCCCACACGAGAACCACAAACGTTGAAACGTCTTCCAAGAATCACGGTACGCACACTCTTCGTGCAGCCGAAATTCTTTTAACCCGCATCGGAGATACGAAGGCGTCGTAACGAAGAAGAAGCATAAAAGCAATCGCGTAAAACAATCGATGAACTCGGCAAGCGAGCTAAAGCGCAAAAAGCGGTCGATCGAACGCGCAATTTCTCGTACGTACACAGCGGGCGGTAGTAGTTTCAGTAGGGGTGGCGGTGGGTGTCGTCCCTTCCCACCGACAGCGGTGGCAGTCGAATCGAAAGCGGAAGATCGCACTTTCACCGGAAAGTTTCCAGCTTTTTTATGCGCCGCCGTGTCCCGAAGTTTTCCGCCCCCGCGGCAAACTGTTGCTTAGATCGTTATCGCGTGTACGGCCGCCGGCCGATAAGCCACCCCGCCGCCCCTATCGGTGCGCGGCTGCAAGAATTAGAAACAATCTCGCGCGTGGGGACGCGGCTTTATGCCTGCCTGCCTGCCTGCCTGCCTGCCTCTGCCGCGACTTTTCAATTCACCGGCTAATGAGCGCCGTTTAAAAAGGGTACCGCAGACACGCTTTAATCTGATTATCGATATAAAGAGAGACGGGAGGGGGAGAGAGGGGCTTCGTTTCGTCGGGAGATGGTCGCGAATGAAATATGAACTCGCTAATAAAACGGTGGATGCCCTTTACCGGAGCGAAGCCGACAGCCCTGTTACGCGAAACGTCGCGCGACGTAACGCGTAAAAAGCGGGGGGGGGGGAGGGCGAAGAGGGGAAGGCGCGAATCGGGCTTCCGACTCGATTGGTCTCATTCGTCGAAACGGGAATTGATAGGGGCGGTAATTCCCGCGGTTCGTTAGGTGTCTGACGGAAGGTAGACGACGCGGCACGACGTTCCTGTCGTTGACGGCAGACGAAAATAACTAACGGCAAAACTTCGAGTGCCAATTCCCGACAGCCCGACTATGCCAAAGAGATTATAGACCACGGGCAAGATGCTTGACCGTAAGTGTAGAGCCTGCGGAGGTGTTACGTGTTGACAGGAAATATATCAAGTTTCTACGAACTGTCACTTGCCACGCTACATATTTTACGCTGCCGCTCCGATATGCTCGGATCTCGATAAAAGAACATAACGTGTGAGAGAGTTTCGAGAGCACGTGGTAAGTTATATATATATATATATATGTATTACTCGAATCGAAACCGGCTCTGGAAAAAGTTTCTCTCTTTCTTTCTTTCTAGTTTGAGAAATTGTTTCTTACCCAACATGTAGGTAAACCATACGAGGAGTAGAATTATTCGTATATCCGCTCTGATCGATAAACTGGCATGCCAGTTCGGGAAGGGAACGTGTTTGAAATAATAAATCGAGTTTAATTAACTACGTTTCGTGTCCTTCCCCCTCTTGACGAATCGTTCTTACGGCGATTTCTATTGAAAACGCGGCATCCTCGGAAGAGATGAAACCGTAGAATGGCACACAGTCTCTCTCCGTCCTAAGAAGAGTACGGTTCCCTACGTACGTATTCCAGGCATCGAGAACAAAGTCTTCGTTGTGAAAACCATCGGTTGCCGCACGTTCCCCGGAGACCGGTGCCGCTAGAGTCAAAGCAGGACACCCTCACGGACGTGTATCCTCCCTTATCGAGCCCGCAGGTGGTCGAGGCAGAGGCCGTTAGCTCGGTCGGCTAATAACTCGAAAGACGGACCATTAAAGAACCGTGGTCGTGGAACACGTACTCGAGACTCGCCTCTCGGATGACTCGTCATCATCAGCGGCGTGCGTGTAAGTCGTGGTGCGCGCACACACGAGGAGAGCGGAACCGCGCGCAACGATATTGCACACAGCAGCGATGTGCCACGAGAGAGAGAGAGAGAGAGAGAGAGAGAGAGAGGGCAGGGGACAGAGATGGACATACAGATAGACGGCTAGCAACGGAGAGCACGGATCCCGTGTACGTCCGTCCACGTATCCATACAGACACGCGGGGACGTGTCCATACAGAGCGAGAGAGAGCGAGAAACAGAGAGAGAGAGAGAGAGAGAGAGAGAGAGAGGCGAGTAGCAGTGGCGTGCACATACCCTCCTAAGCACAAGCCTAACACACCCGTGGAAGCCCCTTCGGCCGATGAGTGCTGGCGTCCCTTGCCCCTCGCGCGCAACACTCCTGCCTGTCCCCCTTCACCCCAACACCCAGAGCCAAAGGTACTCTCTCTCGATTCTCCCTTCCTCCCCCCCGTCCCACTCTCCCATCCACCCCCCCATCAGAAAGCCCTGTGTGGATGCTCGTGTGCGGCCCCTTGCGCCCCTTTCGATCCCTCCTTTCCCTTGGAGAGTTTACCCGTCCACCGGCCCCTTCGGTGTTCTGATGGTGACAGACCCTACCTTACCGCCGCCGCCGCCACTGCCGCCGCCGCCGCCGCTGCCGCCGCCGCCGCCGCCGCCGCCGCCGCCGCCGCCGCCGTGGGCCGGGGAGGGTCGAGGCGAACCGGCGAGGGCGCTGGAACGGTGGAAAGGAAGGACCGAGACGGACAGTTGGCTGAATAGAGCGAAAGAGAGAGAGAGAGAGGGCAATGGACAGATAGAGGGAGAGAAGGAGACAGGTGGTGTGGATCAGGGAGCGAACGAGCGAAAGAGAGACGGAGACAGCGGACAGAAAGGAATAGCAAGGGGTGAAGGAGAGAGGGTTGACGCGTTCGAGGAGGACCGCTCTGGGGAGTGAGAGCGGTACGGGTCATAGCAGGGCGCGGCATTAGGGAGAGACAGAGACGGGACGAGGGAATGGGAATGGGGACCGGGGTACGGCGGGGAGGGGGTGTGACAGAGAGCGAGAAAGGGAGAGGGACAGAGAGAGAGAAAGAGAGAAAGCCGTGAACGGAGTACCGGTGCGAGGAGAAAGAGAAGGAAAGAGAGAGATGGTGGGAGAGGAAGAGAGGAAGAGAGGAAGAGAGGAAGAGAGGAAGAGAGGAAGAGAGGAAGAGAGGGAGAGAGTGAGAGAGTGAGTGGGGTATGGGTGAAACGTGGAGTGAGGTTGGCGTGGTTGGGGTGAGGAGACGTGGGGGAGTTGAGAGGAACAGGGGAGCGGCGCGGAGGCGGTGTGGAGAGTGGTGGATAGGGTGAGGCGATTGAGGGGAGGGGGGTCGCCGCCGCGTCGCCAGTCGCCAGTTTGCCGTGAGCGCTCGTGATGTGAGGACGTTCTATGATTTCGTCTAGCAGCGTGGCGCTGTTTCAGCACTCGCACTAGCAAGTCGGGGGAAGAACGCGTTTGTTTTGCACGCAACCCGCGCTCCCTTGTCCGCGTACAGACGGACAGAGAGGACAAGGTTTGTCGATCGATCGTCCGAGTGATATCGACGATTATTTCATCCAGGAGGAGGAGAGACACTCTGAGATCGTGTGGATCGTCAGGCCATGAATAATTGACTGTGTATTTACTACTCGGACTACGATATTTCGACAGTCGAAAAACCCGCGTTGTGCGCGGGCACGCCACGTTCACACGAGGAACACGAGCGTCCCTCGCGCGACAAGGAGCACCATAGATAGCATCTCTCTCTCTTTCTCTCTCTCTTATTCGCTATCGTTCTCGCTACCGTGCGTCTCGCAAGGCTCGTCCTTGGTTCATTCGTGGGCACTCTGTGTTTGCCACTGTGTGTGTGTGACGTTTCCAGAGACTGGAGGCTACTGATTAACGTGTTCACTCACCAAAGACGATCTTTGTTGGAACGTTGGCGCGGCGTGGGGGTTAGGTTATCCGTCGTCCCAGTCGGTGTGTCAGTGTCCCCGCGTGATGCACGAACATTTCGATCGACCAGCTGATCGTGATTCTGGCAGTGTTGCATCGGCTCGATGGACTTTATAGAGTCAGCTCGTCCGTGGAGTATCGCGTACGTGAGCGGAAGATCGAATCGCCGTTGGACGAGGGGGAGACAGTTTCCGCGCGCGGGCACACACACCGCACGGCCCTTTTTTTCCTCGTTCGCGGCCATCTACGGCCGACACCTGCGGCAACCGCGGGAATTTTATCGCGGCGGTTCGCGGCGCCGCTGCTGCGTGGTGTTGTGTGCGCGAGCTTAAAGTTCGCGGATTGTGCGCGGGACAAGGACAGTGGCGCGCGTTGTGCGTACGCGTCTAACTAAACGGCGACGGAGGCGCGGGTGTCAGACAGAGACGCAGCCAAAGCCGAGAACTCTGAGGAAAATTTCGCGGGTAAAACGTGCCCAGCGTGACGTGTACGCAAAGCATCTCGCAGCTTCGTTTATATTTCTCTTCTCTCCCCGTCTCTCTGTGCACGACTCTGTGTTATCGTTTCGCGGTTGAATCGAGGATACAAGTCGCACCGAGAGTTGCGAGAATCGCGTGGAAAGTAAAAAAACGGAACAAAGAAAACGTAAGAACTGGTCAAAACCGCGTTCGCGTGAAATCGCAGATCCGTGTGTTTACCGTTCGAGTGTTCCGAGCTCGTCGTCGTCGTCGTCGTCGTCGTTCGCCATCAGTCACAAGGGTGAACGCCGATAACGCCGCGCGCGTGACGGAGGAGCCTAACCGCGGAACGGCGGCAAGAAGGAGACACGAGCTGCCACGAGGGGAAGAAAGACAGGCTCGCCGGGACTGAATAATGTCCGCCAAGCGAAAGGCCACTGCCATCATGCAGCATCACAAGGTGAGTCGAACGATTGCCACCGTATCGCCACGTGATCGGCCACTCTTTTTTCCTTCGCAAAGTCGCGTCGTCGATGCGCCAAGTCGTCCGGCAAAAACTCGTCGCTAGAGTCAAAGTTTAACTCGCCGGCTATAACGGCTCGAGGTTCAAGGTTGTCGTTTTCCTTTGCCATCCGAGTGTGTTGCTGCGTGCGCGGCGACGTCGTGGATCGCGACACGATAAAAACCGTGGTAATCGGCGGAGAGAGCGGACGAAGCGTTCGTTGCGTGAGCGGAGAGACTCAAAGGAGTTGAGGAGGGGGGGGGGGCGAGGGGATAGGGGACAGAGGAAAATTCTGACGTTGTTGGAGGCTCTGGGAAAATTGGAGTTTTCTGCCGCTAGGTTGCGTTCGTCCCTCGTGCAACTCATTATTCCGTTGCCCACTCTAATTTTCTCCCCACTCCGTGATTTTTTTCTCTCTCTCTTTTTTTTTTTTTTTTGGAGCGGCGAACGAGGCAGTCGTGACGGATGGCGGTGATGTCGCCGGTGGAGGGGGAGGGAGGGAAGATGAACCGCGCGCGAAAGTTTTAATTGAAAGAGTTACACGAATTTTCGTCGCGAGGGAACGCGAGCGCGGAAAAGTTGCGAGGGGTAACACTTAACGCGTATTGACTCATTAACCGTTGCGCTGCGTCGTTATTCCCGATTTTTGTTTTTCCCGACTGCCGGAAACTGGTACGCACGCGTCCGCGTACGAGTGCCTGCTCCAATTCTCTCCTGTCTTTTTTCCCCCGCGGCATATTGGTACTTTCGACTTGACCGGGGATTTAGCGGCAACGCAGCGTGAATTCGATTTTCGATCTCGTTGTACGTTCTAATGGATACTATTTTTCTTCTTTTTTCTTTTTTTCTTCTTTTTTTTCTGAAGTATTTTGTACTTTCCGCAGTGCGACAAGTGTGTACCACGTGTTTTAACAATTTTGCGATGCGAGTGAGTATCTCATGTTCAAAAATGAATAGCCTTCCAATGGGAGAAAAAGTAGCATATACGCTATAGTGACAATCCTGTAGTCTTTTTTACCATCGATATATCGATGGGAGAAACTGAAACAAAGTAGCGAACAATTCTATTTTCGATTCACGCTGTTTTTGCAGTGGAAAACTTATGTCGGTCTTCTGACCGTTCTATAGTTGTTGCAATACCAAGGGAAGATTAGAAATAATTTGTATGAACTTTTCAGAGTCATTCTATCAAAATGTATCGTACCTGTTTAGAAAAATATGCAAATTTACGAATTCGTTTTAAATTTTGGAGCCGCGCAAAGGCTGCTGCTCGTTACAATTATAAATATACGTATTATTAACAATTTCGAATCACAAATTAATACAGTTTAAATAACTTTGTGTAATTAACTCTTTGTACTGCGATTTACACTTCACTTGGCGCCACCAAGTATAATGTTACAACGAACAACTCTGATTATTCATGCAGAGTATAAAATATTTTACAAACGGTATAAAGTACCCTCCTTTTCGTTTCAAGAGTACAAAAGATTTTCCTTTTTACTTTCTAATAAATCTAATTATCGTTCTCGTTCCTTTAAATCAAATGGCGTTGTAATATTTTTTATTTTTTCACTTGTCGATGAGAAAACACCAGAAGTGTTTCATTTTGTTACTCTGGACACTTAGAATAATTAGATTTATGTAGATTTGTGATATTCCAAATTCCAAAAACGCAGCATATAATGTATACAAATTCTGCTTGATGTTTATGTATTTACAGAAAATTAAAATACACGCACTATGCAAAAATATGAAAATTTATTTAAAATAGATATTTTATAACATTTTATAACATAGATATTTTATAATATAATTTATAATATAGATATTATAATATAATTTATAATATAGATATTATAATATAATTTATAATATAGATATTATAATATAATTTATAATATATATATTATAATATAATTTATAATAATATTTTTAATATAGATATTTTATAATATTTAGTAAGCGAAAGAGACGTATACTCAGGTCCTATTTTTCCATAAAAATATAAATTCTACATGTCCATAAGCGATCTATTTGTAAAGATATAAAATTCAGTAAATGTCCCTGGTCTGTACATTTTAATGAAACAAACTTTGTCGCAATTAGTTTTAGATTTTTCCTCGGCAATTTATATAAAACGAGAGAGAACGTCGCAAAATTCGCCGGGTATTCACTTGGCGACACGCGAATCGCAGAAATCGACGATAATCAATGACGAACTTGTCGGATGGGGCTTATCGCGACACTTTTTCTTCTCCTCGGTTAGATTAGACCTGTGTATCTTGCACGAAAGATAATCCACGGATCGCGTTTCTACGGAGCTCGATCGGGCACGTGCTCGATTCAAGAATCTTCGTGACTAGGCGCATCGACGTGGAATTACATTCGTTTCGTTCGTACGTTGTTCAAATTTTCATGCGCGCGAGGGTTTCTCGATTTTTCAGAAATAGACGGCGGATTTTCGTGCGTTTCGCGGGCAATCGGCAGTTGCAAAAATGCACAGGATGCGTGGAAACACACGAGATATTCAGAACCAAGTATTTAGGTTCCGTTTCTGTAGCTTTGTTCGTCAAAAAGTGCACAGAAATTCGCAGTCTATCTGTAAATAATAAATCTTTTTTGGGTATTGTGCTTCGCGAATTGAATAATATATTTAATTCTCAATTGAAAGCCGTAATAATGTTATGACGACATTGTTCAATTTTGGAATTTTATTACTAACATTCATTTTATATTCTCACCACAGAAATCAAACGTCCTAAATTTTAGTTCATGTAACGTGAATTTTTCTACACGATCTACAACCGAACGATGCCAACGTGAAAAATTTAACGCAACAACATAAAAAGTATAGTAGAACAGACGTACGTATATTCTTTCCTGAATAAAACAATATTTCTCACGCGTTTTATGGCGAACGTTCTAATTCTGCGTTAGGATCTTACGGCGTATGAATATTATAGTTGTACGGAACTCGAGAATATTTTTAACAATATAGATGCTTATGTAGATGTTTATTAACACACAATCGCGTAAAGAAAGTGGGAGATTTTAATGATTTCATTATTTGCAAATAATATCTTCGTCCGCTTGTTAATTCACGCACGGATATAATTTTCGCATTCCAATTTCAAAACGTTGCGTGACTCTATTCGTATCGAAATTTACCAAATTTTTAATATCGCTGTTTATCGCATCGTCCGTTATATAGAAAACTATTCGTCGACTAAAAATACGAACGTAGAAAATAAAACGAAACGAATCGCACGTACGTGTGTTTGAATTCATTGTCGCCCGTATTTTTCTGCCAATTCATTAATATTTGAAGCTGCAGAAGCGTTAAAAGTGGCGCCGATCGTAATCGGGCGTTATTTTATTATTATATTTGCATATTTTCGATTCGTTCCCCGGATATCTATTCTAATTATTCGTGCCTGGGGTAATTGACGCGGAAATGTAATTTTGAGGGTGGCGTGCAGATAGGGTGACCGAAACATCGTTAAAATCCGCGATTAATTGCATATGTTGCGGCGACGGCGTTCGGGAAAATGTTTTGGGACGGAGCGAAAGAAACGAGAAAACATCGATCAAAAAAGAAAAAAAAAAAAAAAAAAAAAAAAGAAAGAAAGAAAGAAAGAGGAAAAAAAAAGAGGGGAAAGAAAAATACTTCGTTCTTCGACAAAACATGTTTTCCCCAATATTTTCTTGTTTCTGCTATTTTCCGGTCTGCAATTCACTCCCACCATTGACTGCCGCTTTTTGTTTCGTCCATCACTCCATTGCCGCGAATTTCTTTCTAAAAACACGATCCTTTTGCTTGACTGAAGATCGCTCCATTTTTCATCCCTTTCATCTTTGATCCCCGTTTAATCACTTATCTCGTTGAAAGCACTTTAAGCATTTTTTATTAATCGTTTCCATAATTAGCGGAACCGTAATAGCGTGCATTTAGGATCCACTCTCCTCTTCCTCTCCCTTTTTTTTTCTATGGTTAACCTTTAACGGGCCGGTTGGCTACTTTTGAAGCCCCGTGCGAATCTTCAAATTCTTCGTAACCAATGTTCGGTACCATTCGAGAGTCTTGGAGCAGCTTTTATTTTTAACATTCCGTACTTGTCGGGGATGTAATAAGATTTTTTAATTTCATGCATATTTTAACGCGTGTTGACAGGTTGTGGATTTTTTGTTATAAAAAGTATCGTTCTGCTTGATATCGGGGAAAACGTAGGTAAACGAAGATACACAATGTCAGTGTAATTATTTTATTCATCACGTTGCTTTTAAATATATATTCAAATTCAAGATAGCGGTTCTTCAAGAACTAAAAAAAAAAAAAAAAAAATAATAAAAGAGAGATGTGATATTTCAAACGTTGAAAAACGCGATCGGCGCGGAATAATTTTTCGAGAAACAAGTCGCTTTTATCTCTTTTATAGGTATATATATATATATATTACCGGGGGCCGGGTCGGAACGAAATAAAATTCGTGGAAAACGATCGCGAGGCCAGGCCTTCTGGATATATTCAACACCGCGAACTCCATTAGCCGATCGATCGTCCAGTTGCATAAATTAATTCCAGCGATGCCGGCCGTATTTAGCTCCAAAAACCATACACCCGTGCCTTCGCAACGGTGTAACAATGATCGATTCGAAAAGTGTACTCGTTTTGCCTTTGAATCTTTCGCGCGGCTGCAGTGCCCGCTTTTGTCCGGCGTTGAAACGCTGAATTTCGAACAATACCGGCCGGTCGGGAAATTTCGCTAGATAATTCAGAACAAAATCGAGCCCCGGCCGTTTGTCGGCCGGAACAAATGTTTTGGTTTTGCGTTACAATTAGAATTAACAGCGTCGCTGGTCCATTCCGCGCACGGGTCCTATTTTTACGGCCTTTTTCCACGCGGGTAAGAGGTTATAAAAGAGGGATTTCGATGCACTTTGTATTCAGCCGAGTGCCGGCGTACGATTTCGCATCGAGGACGGTGCCAGCGCGGAAAAAGCGGTTTGTTCGAGGACCGAAAATTTGTCGAAAATGATCGTACTAATTTTCGCCGCGTCGTCCGCAGTTTGCGATTTGTAAAAGAGACGACGCGAGAGAAAGTTTGGGTCTTCTGATCTTTTTTTTATTAAATTATTCAGTCTCGGGTCTACTTCTGTAAAAATTTCGGTATAAAACGAAAAGATTGTAAAATTTTCACAAATCAATGTTGCAAAAGTAAAACGGAAAGAAATTCTGTATTATTGTAGAAATGAAAAATTATGTAATTACGTAACAACACTTTGACGTCTCGTTTTTAATTTGTGTTTTACCTTCTCCGTGATAGATAATTGATAATAAAATTAAATTCGACAAGATGTGCGATTCGAAAGGGTTGGAATTCATTCTGTAATTTTGGGAAAACGTGCGTACAGCGTGAACTATTGATCGGTCGGAGCAACAATGAAAAATCGCGCGAGTTGCGTTACGCTGGAAATAAAAATTTCACGCGATTTTCCCTAAAACGGTATCGAGAAGAATTTCAGTGGGCGATAGTTTTGATATTTCTAATATTTAATTGAATTTAAGCGCTCGATAGTCGATGCTCGAGAAACTTTTTTTCCGCGGTACTCTGTGTTATAATTTTTCCTTTTTCCTTTTTTTTTTTTGCAAATTTCCCCCCTTTTTTTTTTTTTTTTTAAATTCTACGAGTTTCACATCGTCAAATTAAAAACGTTAAACGCGTGGAACTTTTATTTCACGCAGTACCAGCGTGTACCTATGACTACATATGTATATCTCTTGCAGCATCTATAGGAACTTACAAATAGGATATATGTATCTACGGTTGTAGAAAGTTTGAAAATCTGTTTCCGCTTTTACACACATACACATACACATACATATACAGAGAGAGAGAGAGGGAGAGAGATCGTTGTCTCGTTGTAAAAAAAGCGCGATGAATCATTCGAAGTCAAAAACAATTACAGAATTTTTCGTTTCCCATGATACTCCAATTATACCCGATTCCCTGGCAAAAAGCAAAGTTCCGAATAATATTTTTTACTCGCACTTTGTCAATTTGAATCTACAGAGATGTAATCGAACTGTCTATAAACCGAAAGCGCAGCTACAATACCGTTGAAACGTTCGTAGCAACTCGTTAATTTTGGATAGAATCGTATTTTTTAGAGTTTACTTGTACACAAACTGTTTAAATTGTACTTAGTTGTTTAATAAATAACAGTTCATTTTGTTTACAGGATATTTTAAAATAAAAAAATTCACAGAATTTAATATGAAAAAAAAAAAACAAATTTTTTCATTATTCTCACGAAAATGTAAATTTGCAGAAAAGTTGGAAGTATGTAAATTCAAATTTTCTCACAATAAACTTGGACATCGTACAAAATTTAATAGATCCCGTATCTGACACAATTTGTGAATTGTATAAAGTAAAAGTGAAACGCTCAAAGACTAATTTTGCCCAAAGACACTTTCGCAGAAATGTGACGTCCAATATAGACGTTTAAATTTCCACGGAAACTACGAGCAGCTGAACGATCGCTTCGTTCGGTTGCCCAATTCCCCGGTCGCGACCTAAAAGCACAGCGACGGGGAGAACGAAGGCCAAGAAGAAATTAAAAAGGAAAAAAAAAAGGGAAGAAGGGAAGAGGAGAAAGAAAAATGGCAAAAGGAAGGACAAATGGTCCCGGTTGAAGAACGATCGTGGCTCGCGCCGATCGAACGCGATGCAACACATGATAAACGGGCGGCGAAGGCGCGCGAGGGAGCGAGGCGAGGCGAGCGTTCGGCGCGAGAGCGACGAAGAGAGCAACACGGTAAATACCGGTGGCTGGTTTGCTCGCCGGCGCGCTAGTTAGATCGATCCGATCAGAATCGAACCGCGAAAGTCAAGTTGTAGTTGAGGCAGGTTCGGGACGTCTGCGTCCTTCTCCCTCCCCTCAGCGCCTCGCCGTGTCCTCTCCTCCCTCTCTTTCTCCTTCGCGAGCCCTCGCTCTTCCAGTTTCCCCTCTTCTTGAACTAACTAGAGCCTGTCCCGCTCTGCCGCCTCTCTTTTCTTCTCTTTCTCGCTGTCGTTCGCTGAATCGTTCGTCCTGTTCATCGCGTCTGCGCCCTCACTTTCTCTCTCTCTCTCTCTCTATCGCTCACGGTCCAACAGGTTATATTTTTCCAGCTCTCTCGCTCGACCCGGTCTCTTCCTTCGCCCGTCTTTTTCTGCCCCTCTTCCTTCCTTCGGCCTGCTTCAACCTCCACCCTCTTGTTTCTCTCTTTCGTACTCCGGCCGCGGCCAATCAATCTTCCCCCCGTCTCTCTCTCTCTCTCTGGACTCGCTTTCGTTTCGTTGTCGCCTCCGCGAACGACCCGAGTCGACCCATCGACCGAGCCGGTCAGACCCCACGGCCCTTCTTCCCGCTACGTTCGAAACTTTTTCACGCTTGCGCCCGCTCGACTCACGCGCCGCTCCGGACTCACCCTCCGCGAGACCAGTCGAGCACCCTCTCGGCCGCGTCGATCGCGCGTACGGAGAACCAGGTAATTAGGGGCAGCTGCGCGAGTGTTCTCGCGAGCTCGGCTTCGGAGAACCGCGACTTTTCCTCCGATCGAATTTTTCGGGGACAAGTTCCGATTTTTCGTTTAATCAGATTTCAGCGCGGAACTATCTTTGTTCGAAGTTTGGCCAACCGAAGGGATCGCAGATGGAGTAAAGTAAACAGTTTGTCGAATCGTACGCCGGATCGTATCGGTTAAATTTAATTCATTAGCTTTGTTTTTCCATCCGTTAATGCGTTTGGGTTCGTGTTTCAATTTATGCGAGAAGCAGTCGAAACGAGTAGTAACTTTCTGTGTGACACGACGTGTCCTGGCAAAGAGAGAGAAGCTGCGTACCTTCACTTTATTTTCGAGGAGAATTAAAATTTTTCGTTTTTTAAAAGCGTTTAATTTTGAACTGTGGTGTCGATAATCGAACTAAATTATTATCCAATTTTCAAAACCCAAATTTCTATGCAGAGTAAAATAAAATACCGCGAAAACGAGAATCGAATTTTTTCTCAAAAAGTATCTACTTTTGTGTTTTCGCCATTAAATTACTATCATGAAACTGAAAATAATTTTTTAAAAAACGTCACAGAGTGTAAAGTATCATAAGGACAAGCGTCGAATTGTAGAGTCTGGAGAACAGACGTCTAGAGGACGCTCTAAGAAACTGACGTGCGTCTCGTTACGAAAAGAAAGCATTGCAAAACTGATAAAGATACTGAAACAATACTTTGTGTAACACCAGATCTATTGCAATTAAAAATTTTTCTTAAACGTCAAAGATAAGAAGCGTTTAGCCACAAACTCTAAATTTTAATTCCTCGCTCTTTCACACGTTTACGCATTTTTGTAGCGATAAAAACGGCGATTCGTACTTTCAAACGACCAAATTACGCCTCATTATGAGCGATCCAGATCTTAATAACGCAACAGCTGTTTTTCCGGAACTTTTTCATTGCCCGTCACGCTCCTTCTGTTCCCAGCGCAAACTCATTAGGTCTGATTCACGTTATCCGTTTCCACTGACGTCAGGCGATTATGTTCTGACAAAATATCCATCTACACGGTGACATTTTCAGCGGAATCGATGGTCCCAGGTAAATGACGCACGGTGTAAATTTCATAAGAGAAAAAGTGGTGTTAACATTTATTTTCCTTCATCGCGAACACATTGCCAGCGACGTGTGTACTTGGTACAAAGGAACTGTTCTCCAGACTCTACAATTCGACGCTCGTCCTTGTGATATTTTACACTCTGTGACGTTTCAAAATTATTTTCAGTTTCACGATAGTAATTTGATCGAGAAATGTAAAAGAGTAGATACTTTTTGAGAAAAAATTCGATTCTCGTTTTCGTAGGAATTTGGTTTCTTTTTTTTGATAGTAATTTAGTTCAGCGACACAAAGGCGTACATTACAATTGTTCTCTATAATACATATTTTCCAGGAATGAATCGGTCTCCCGGATTTCGTAGTCTGTGACAAAAATTTGTGTTTTATGGCAATAATTTAATTCGAAAATATAAAATTTCTCCAAGAGAAAATTGTATTCCCGTTATTGCGTTCAAAGATATAAAATTATTGTTCTTATTTCCTCTAGATACTTTCGAAGAAGAACTTGAATATTTTCGCATAGAAATTTTTAGTTTAGGTAACGATTCAATTCAAACGTAAAAATACGAATGTTACAGTTCAACAGTGATACGCACAATCTTGCTTATTAGATTATTCTTAACCTCGCCATTTGCCCCGTCAAATGATGCAGAGGAACGTGCGCGTTTTTCATTTAACGCGAATTGTATTAGTATAGCAAATACGCGTCGCGCGTTAACCACGACGTTGCTTAAAAAAATTATTACCTTTTACGTGGCCGCCTGGCCGCCATCCGCGGATATGGAATTTTTAAAAACACCGGAGAAGATAATCAAAAAACCGTGCTTCCGAAAAATCGCCGGGGATGAAGAGCCGAGGCGAATGGAGCGTGCCCGTGCTTTGTGAAAATTTGTCGCCCGGATGTACACTCACGCTCGAAAATTTGAATTTGAAAAGAAATAACGAAATAGGTATTCTGTTTGTAGTGCCATCCTTTTGTTCACATATTCACGTATTCGCATATCTACGTGTTCGAGTAATTTAAAATTTAGAATATGTTGTAACGAAATTCTACTTCGGCGGGAGGCCTTTATTCTTTCCGAAACCTTTCTGAAGATTTGCTCCAAAAATTGATTGCAAGATACAATAAAAATTTCGGTGGGTAATGGAAAATTTTTTTAAGCGAAACCTTGCTATAAACAATTGCAAAAAAAAAAAAAATTAAATATAAATATATCATAAATGATATGCAACGCAAATACGGTATTTTGATAGTTATTTATTCATTTACGTCATGTTTAAAAACGGATACCCTTATTTTCCAAAAAATTTGTTTCGTTCAAAGAGCAAAGGGTGTGTCCAAATTTCGAGCAAGAGTGTATAGCGTTCTATATAGTGCTAGAAAAAAGAGGCTTTTTCAGATTAGCGGTATTTGTATTCATAAAATGGTAACATTTGCGAGTCCCGCGATGATAATCATGCGCGCTGACAGAGCCGCAACATTAGCGATTAACCTGTATTAATATTTGTTGTTACGAACGGGCAATATCTCGAATCGTAAAATGGTACGTTATGAATGGAAGATCACAGCGTCAGCGGCCGCGAAATAATGACCCTAGAGATTACGGAATAGCATTTGCGCACACGCGTGCTCCCAACGTAAATTCGTGGGTGATTGCAACACGGTGACATTTGCCCGGGCTTTATTAGTTGCGCCGACTATTTTCTACGCTTAACATTCCCACCTGTGTGCAACAGCAACCGCAGCGTAGACGCGATGGTGCTTTTAGAAGCGTGTAGTTTCTCATCGAAGGTATTCGAGCATTCGTAGAAACTTTCAACGAACATATTGCGCGTGTTGTGCCAGAGATTTTGAAAAAACCGATGAGACACGATTATTACGATCGCGTCGATTAAATTTCAAATTTAGTAATAATTTGGTACAAGTACATTTGCTCGTGAAAATGTTCAAACCTGTGGAAACTTTCTTTTTGGATACGTTGTGTAATATTTTGAAATTTTAATAACGCTTTAGCGAAACACGACTATCACGATATTGGGCAAGTTTGAAACAAATCTAAAAGTACATATAGAAATTGTAACAAACAGAGTTTCTGAATATTTGAATACCACTTGTAACACATATTATATGGAACATTTTGACAATTTCAAAATATTTTATAGTAGCACATACGAGTGTCTGAATATTTTCAGAAATCATTGTAATTGCTCTCAGTAAGCCAAATTGTGAAGACGAATGAACAGAATTTTCACAATTGGCCTTTGCAATAGATAATTTGTAATTTCTACACGTGCGTGTTTTTAATTTTGTTGGAAACCAACGCAATCACAAGAATTAAGTCTTACCGTGTAAAACAATTTTTCAATGAAGTTTCAAGATTTTTTCATATACCTCAATGCGTTGACAGAAAGCTGCTGCAAGTTTTTCACGCAAGAAATACTCCAAAATATTTTAAAATGTCACCGCGTTCACCGGCTGGATATTTGACCATTACGAAGGAAGAATTCTGCTTCGAAAATATCCGCGGGAACAGTGGAACAAACAAAATCAAACATTCAACACTATAAATCAACAAAATTCCAACGAACCTTTAACGGCTCCGTGTTACACACACACACACACACACATCGGCCACGTATGAAAAAAATTTCACTCCATATTTTTCACTCTCGCATCGCGTACGTTATATCACGTGGCAGGGACACGTCGCCTTCCATCTTCCTTCTTTTTCCTCTCTTCTTTCCTTCTTCCTTCTCTTTTTTTTCTGTTTCTTTTTCCATCGTCTTTTTTAACCAAGGAATAACGACGCAAATAAATAGCACGTTACACGACTACGGTGCAAGTAGGCGAGCGGGCAAGGACACAGAGTAAATATTACATCGCGAACAGGCGGGAATAATACGCTAAAAGCGTCCCAGTTACAAACGTTTCTTGCTGTTTCCTTTTAAACGCGTCGTCCATTCCCGGCTAATCCGGCTTAACTTTTGCCGCGTTACTTGCCCGAAACACAAGGGGAAAACGATAATCGCGTAATGCATTCTCGCGCCGAACACGTCGTCATCGAATTACGCGTTCGTCTTTCGCTCTGGTTCGTTTCGCTGTTGCTTCGGCGTGACGGTGATCTGGCAATCTAGTTGGACAAAATTCGAGTTGAACAATTTCGTTTCAGTTGATGTACTATACTATACTTGGAATCGTATCAAACGCGAATGATGATTATATTTTTTCCTTCGACTAATTGGTATTATAATTAAATATAAAATATCGAATATAGTGATAGATAAAATAGGTAGACAGATATAATGGAAAATAAAAGTGGTAACAGTGAAAAGAGATGAAGCAGAAAGATAAAACCGCACTGTTCCGACTAGGAAATGAAGACGACTTTTTTGCCATACAATTTTATTAATATGCAAACATTTGAATCGATAGAAAACAAATTACAAGCGCGATCGCTCAGTACCACGCCACTCCTACTCGAGATCTACTCCACGCCCTCTCGCGAATCACGTGACCCAAATCAACCAATCGCTAATTTTCGTTGCACTAGCGTTGCATTTGAAGACGCCCGATTTTCTGGGTTACCTCCGCTAAAATCACTTTCAGTGATAAAAAAAATATTACTGCATCCTTTTCATTTAGGGATTGAAAGCTTGGTCAAGACACTATGGAAACTATCATCGTTTATTCGTTACATGTAAAGAGATAACCTATTTATAAATGATCTGCTCTATTTATTAAATTGAAATACCTACGTTTACACAAAATTCATATATTTTTCCTGTGAGGGGCATTAAAAGAAATATTTACATTATAAAACAATGTAATATTTCAAATACATTTAAAAAAAAAATAAATCACAAAAATGTAACTCACCAATTTTAAACACAGAGTTCTTTGTGCAAGTATAAGTGATCAACTTTGGTCAGATTATTTGGTTTTATTTTCCGATCGTCGCAGACTTTCCTCGACAACTTGCAATGAAAATGAAAAGATTTCACGTTCACAGTCACCAAAGTGACTTTCGTCCAGCTAGATTGGCAATGTGCGAGGCTGATTCACAGCAGTCGTGCTCGGTCATGTGCTAAATATTTTTCAATTCGCTGCTCCGTGACAGATACATCCGTATTATCGTGGACGGACCGCACGAACGACGCCGATAAGAAATTTTGATATGCCATGCACGGTATACGTACATACGTTCTCGACAACGCGACGACACGTCGGGAAATACCCAACTGTCGATCAATCAGCGAAAAAGAAACACACACATTTGCATCATTTTTTTGATGCTTTTATCGGTCTGTTCAGAGGAATAACATGAAAACCTTATTCGTGTTTAATTTGTTATTTTCATGGGCATTCTTTTACGTAGGAATTAAGTTTCTGGTATTTTGTCTCACGTTAAATTGACGAGGACAATAAAAATATTATTTTTTGACGCTACAGTGGTTCATTAAAATGTTTGAACTTGTTGCAAATACATAAATTATATATATAAAAATGTATCACATCACAGTCATCATCCAAACAGTGTAATGAAACACAAGTTTGGACCAAATCTAAAAATATATGTTAAACAACTATAATAAACGTTATTATATGCTTTTACTAAATAAATATTCCTACATCACTAGACTGCAAACTTGTATGTGTTCATGGGGAATTTAAAGTGTACAAATGCAGAGAATGCACACTCTGTATAAATATTAAAATAGAATATTTATTGTACTATTTGTGTTTAGAAAAGTATGAAATCACACAGAAATCAACAGGTCCATTTTCTTAATGCGTAAAATTTCCTTTCTTTCTTCTAAAAAACAAGGAAATTTTCTCATAACAACTAATAATAAAAAGAATATAATGTATTATTAAATAACTAATAATAAAGAGAAGATAAAAATAATCTTTTGTAAGATATAAAATGACTTTTAACTTGAATTCATAAAGATGAATGATTAAAATAAGTAAAATAACTGTAACAATGATATTAATTAAATTTATATATCACTTGTATGTGTTAAGTAGTCATTGAAATCTCAGAATGTTTTTCTTTTTATATAAGACATAATATCACATACAAAAGTTTTTAGCAAGTATATATGTTTTTCATTGGTAAGCACAACAGTTGTCTAAAGACTTGTGTATATACACAAGTACACATCATTCGCAGTGAAGGGTTAATAAAGAATTGCTTGAAGTATTTAGAAAGAGCGACAACATAGAGAAGGTGAAAAGTAGAATGGAAAAGTAGATGTAAAATTACATTTGAAAGAATTATTCTCTCTCTCTTTTTCTGTCTACTGGAGTGACTCTTTGAGGAAAGGTAAACACTCGAGGTTGTCTTACTCGAAAGAAAGTGACTCGAGGTTTTTATGAAAATTAGATGCAAAGCAACAGCATTTCCAGTCTTATTTTTCTCGCGAGCGCGGGTGTAAGTAGCTGAATTCGGTTAGTCCAGGCGCGGGGAATTTATGCAAATTTACGAAACAAATTTGCCCGATCGCGCGAACTGCGATGTATGTATGTCGGAAATTGATGACTTGAGTAAGTTTCAAGTTTCGCGAGTTAATTTGAATATAAAATTTACTTAATCGCGTGGAACTTGCTGGATTACACGAAAGTGTAAAATCCACTTAATTAGGCGCGATCTGAAGTTCACTATTGTCTAAAATGTGTCTTGTTGCTTTAACATTGACGCGTCGTAGATACGTACAGAAGTGTGCATCAATTCGTAGACAGGTTTATTTCGTTTTCGTTCTGCAATACGAGTCGTCTAATTGTACCACTTGAAATTACTCGAAATTCATTTGTTACACGAAAAAACTATTTCAGAGCAGAAGTTGCATGGGATTAAGAGAGTCGGTGCAACCGAATAACAGATTAATTCTGTTTATCATATACAACTTTTGCTTGAAACATTTTTTCGTGTAACAAATGTTTTACGAGTTATTCCATGTGAAAAGTTGGAGACGAGAATTTTTAAATTCGGCCATTATTCAATACAAACAAGAGGGTGTAGATTAGAGTAGACAAAAATCTGCGTTTCTAGCAACTGAAAGAAGTATTTGAATGTATTAGAAAACAATTAATTCAGTAAGATTACTATAAATAAATGTACAGAGCAATAACCTCTCGAATATCGTAATAACCGAATGTAGAAGTTGTAGGTTAGGTACTCATGTTAGAATATTATGTGAAGAATAGAATAGAAAATGATTAATATAATAATATAATAATATATTAATATGATTAATATAATAATATATTAATGTACAGAGCAATAACCTTTCGAATATAGTAATAACCAAATGTAGAAGTTGTAGGTTAGGTACTCATGTTAGAATATTATGTGAAGAATAGAATAGAAAATGATTAATATAATAATATAATAATACATTAATATGATTAATATAATAATATATTAATGTACAGAGCAATAACCTTTCGAATATAGTAATAACCAAATGTAGAAGTTGTAGGTTAGGTACTCATGTTAGAATATTGTGTGAAGAATAGAATAGAAAATGATTAATATAATAATATAATAATATATTAATATGATTAATATAATAATATATTAATGTACAGAGCAATAACCTTTCGAATATAGTAATAACCAAATGTAGAAGTTGTAGGTTAGGTACTCATGTTAGAATATTATGTGAAGAATAGAATAGAAAATTATTAATATAATAATATTTTAATATAATATATTACATTACAGTAAAATAATAGTAAACTAATGTATTACAATTAATAATAGTCTATAATACGTACAATTTAATATCAGTAAAATGATCTATGACTCCCTGTTGGTTTGGTACTGCGTTAATAAGTAACAAATCCACATTTTCAACATAGTTTTTCCTTTGTCTTTCGGTAAGATCAATTAATTGATCGTTACTTTGTCGGATCGAACGGGAGTGTATACAAAATTCAGTTCTCTCAGACAGCCGGTGGCAGTATGAATTCTTGAAATCCTGCAGACAGAACTGCTTAAAGGCTGGTTTTACAAGGCTCTTGTTCCGTAGAAGGCGCGTGGAATCCTGGGGCGCCTAATGAGGCGTGCGATTCTCTCGTTAAAGGATTAAATTACTGGACGTGGAAAGTCGTGGCAAAAGGCTGAAGGTTTGGCATAAGAGGGGGACGTTTCGTTCTTTAACGACGATCTCGAGGACTTAATGGAGCTTGTAAATGACGGAAAATCGATTTGCCAGCAAAACGCTATTTTTCAATATGTCCGCTTTCTCTGTTCCTTTCTTCTGCCCGGAGCTATTGTGCTTTCTGCTGAAACACGCATTTGATATTTTGTTTTTAATTTTAGAATTAAGATCAATAAGGTTTGCGTCATAAACATTGAAAAGCAGTGGGCAGAGAAAGAGACAGAGAGAGAGAGAGAAAAGGTAGCAGTTTGCTTTATTAATTTGTTAATACAACGTGATTTAGAAACAAAGAATTTTGTGCGTTAATTAAATTTTAATTGTATCCCTATCGAATTTTAATCGTGTTTGCAGATGTATAAATAAATACTAGAACATTGCATACTCTCCAAATCTGTATGTTGTAGTTTCAACAAAATGGAAATTTTCTTAACTTTTGTGTATTTTCATCATTTTCAGGGTATGCAAAGTATTTAGAGGAAATACACGAGTCAAGAATGTTCAAGATATTCAGATTTCGACGATCGAGGTGGATTAAGGATTAAAGGGTTGAAACGAGCTTCGATTTTTATTCTGACGTATGTCTGTTTGTCGAAATAATAGCCCTAATCGCACCGCTGATACATCATCGCTTTCAATCGGTCGGGAAAGATGCTTCTACCATCGACTTCGAAGTCTCTGGTTTATCATTCACACGATCGTTTCCATTCGTTCGGGCAATTAACTCACCTACGTACGCGCCAGCCTGGCACGCAACTGGTGATGGGCGTTCTCTCTGTCTTGCGAATTTGCGAGCGGCTTGATACTGTGTACAAGTGCGCCAATCACACGATTGTTCGATACCGAGATATAAACGAAAACGATTATTTGATATCGGGATGTAAATAAAATTATTACACGCACTCGAGTCAATCCTTGTCGGAATTGCCGAAGATTTCTAATTTCTTAAACGACTCTTTCTTTTGACAAAAATCTTGCGTAATTATAGGATTAAAAGGTAATAAAAGCAACTTGTTAGCTGGATTAATTCCACTTTTTATAGACGTAAATTACGATAAGATTGATTTTTGAAGTGTGAAAGTTCTTCAAAGTTCACGAGCAATCTCCGCATCACCAAAAGCAAATAATCCTAGACAATTCTAGCTCAATTTGAACTCTTCTAACTATTTTAGATTTATCGTAGTACAACAAAGTGATGAAATTCTATTTATTTCATTTCACGATCCATTTACGAACGAAAGTTTTCCAAACTTTGCAACATCTTCATCTCTGGAAAATACGCGACTCTTGCGCAATTGCAAATCAAATAATGACGTGTAATGAAGTGAAAAATATTTTTGCGCGACTGGGCAGTTTCATCAGTGACAGGAGGTGTTCGTAGCACAGCGTTACAAAACAGGAGAAGGGAAAGAGTTTGAGAGCGAGGGGTGTCTGGCACCCCTCGTATTCCCAGCGAGGTAAGGGCCAGTATGGATTTCCCATAAGATCAGGTATGCTGGTGCCTGGAACCGACAATAAGGGTGTGCCAGTGTGCTCGTTCGCTGTACCTGGTGGAAAGGAGCAGGCGTAAAGGGACGAAGAGGGAAGAACTAATCTTCTCTGGACCCTTTCCTTAAACATTTTAGCAACGAAGCTGTTTGCAAGACCGTCTGTGATATCAGCAAAATGAATATTTCTTATTTCTACATTAATGCATTGATAAATGAAACGAAGAAGATATTATTTTCTATTATATTTGTTCACTTTTACACTTTCATAAATCTAATTAAAGAAAGGTAGCTCAATATGAACTCGATCCAACTCCGTTTTGGAACGAGTGCGCGCATTTGTTTATCAAATATTCTCCTTGCACCCAACAGTGCGATTCTTAATACAACATATATTTTTGGCACCTGGCTCACTTTTAAATAATAAACTGGAAAAACACGTTTCTTTCGTTAATGAAAGTTTCGCCTTTGGCATTTATCACGACACTGCAGAAAATGTATTAACCGATTTTCCAAAAGCAACGGCGCAATCGATGGACGCTTTTGTTCGTATCCATGACACGAGCACGCGAAATGGAGTACATAGAGAGAGCGAGAGAGAGAGAGAGAGGGAGGAGGTTGTTTCCACCCCTTCGACAGCAGACGCTACCCCCAAAAGCGGGAGCAGCCAGCGTTCCAAAAATATACTCGCCGGTAATGCACTCCAGGGTGCAACCACGCCCTCTCATTCTTCTTTCGCGAGTGAATCGCCTAGCCACGTTGTTCACGTTCCAAGATCGCCTCTAACCGTGGCTCCTTGGCAGAGTTGCTTTTGCGGTTACCTTTATAGTCCGTCGGTGCTGCGGTAAAGATTCTGGGTTTACGTACCGTGAATTCCGCGCGCGAAGTATTAATAGGCAGGCCGATCTTGGGGGTCGTCATTGGGCTGTGCGGCTTTTGTGAAATCTCCTCTCAACTCGTTTCCACTGCGCTAGCTTCGCTGCTTAAGAATTAAAATTCGAATGGGGATTCTCCTTCTCGGGACGAGAAATTGTAGAATCTCTTACCTCGCTTGTCAAGTTGGAATAATTCCTTTTGAGAACGAATACGAGTGCATCGTATTTTCGATGTGCTAGATGATTCACGATCCTCGTTGAAATCGGAAATTAGGTAGAACAATGCCAATTCCACTTTCAACTTGTAACATTTAGGCAATTTGAGTGTATATTATTGTTTGAAAATACGTTGCAATGGCTATGTTAAATAAATGGACGATGATAATTATTTCAATGAAAAATACTTTCGATATGTATGACAACTGATTATACTAGTGCAGGCAATATGCACTTTGCTAAATGATATTTATTTACACGTCTACGTGTTTAGCTCTCTTAGAATCTAGCTACGTACTATAGTATGGTCGTGCTCTTGAGATTATCGTATCTGTACTAGAATTCGCAACTTTATTTGGACTTTTAAATTAAATACTAGTTACAGTATTGACTTTTGAATTATACAATAATATTCTACATCGTTAGACTGCGAATTTTCCTGCAAATCGATACTTTTCGGAATATAGTGAAAAAAGTAGAAATAGAAGTGCCATATTTCGTTCAAAACCAGCTGTAAACGTATCAACGCATTAAGTTGCGGTATAAATTAAATTTCGTTATCCAAAAATTGGGCTTTTAAACACGAAGGTGTAATTTTTCATATATTTTTCAAAGCTTGCACGAGCGAAAATTATTTGTCTCACACTGCTCGTTTCACGAACAATATCTCGCTGAATCTTGGTGGAAAGCACCGACGCATAAAGTTAGACCCGTCATCCTGATTATGGATGAACGCCGCTACGTCCAGGAAGGATTCACCTACGAACGAATCCTTGGTGGGCCGATGTAATATCAACGGTTCTGGTCGCGGCTCGAGGAAATGGAATTTCCTACGGAGGCAGCGGCGCGATGGTCGTGCGCTCGTCGTCGTCGTTGGCCAGCCTGATGACGAGCTTATCGGCGCCGTTCGTCAACCGACGCGGCGTACACGCACGCATACCCGCAATGCCAGCGAGTAGAGATGGGATCAAGTCCAACACGTACGAATCCGAGTCAAGTTCGACGTTCGATTCGACGAGTTTCGAATGCTTATATCGTATACTCGAAAGTAAAAATGTTTCAACGATTACGCTCGCAGTGTAATTTCGTTTCATGCACGCTGTGTCATCTGTAAAACATACTGATATTTGGCATTTGTGAAATTCGAAACTTTTACGAGTGGTTCTCGAGTTTTAGAAATTAGCATTCTACAGATTGATCTTTAGGCTCATTTAAAGGGAAATTGATCTTTTTTCTTCAGTTTTTTACACATGGAACGATCGAACTGATAGCTTCTGCTTTGGTAGAAAGAGAAATTTCTCATGAACGTCAAACGTATTCACGTATGAGATGTGTTTGTGTTGGTTGCGTTGTCGAATTGACAAAATCTCAGTCATTAAAAATCGTCTGTTGTCAAATATCGTTTTCTTTATTAATTGCCAAATTAAATTGTGGTTCCCATTTCCTATATGCAAAAGAGTCTAAAATTTCCGCGTTGAAAGATTCAAACTTGATCACGAGCTACTCGATCCCATCTCTACCTGAGTTTGTTTTGGAAGTATTCTGTTCGTAAAACGTTCGAAACTTTCATTCTTTGCAACTCGACTGTGCTTGAGTATCGTAAAGTTGCAAAGACTTCCGATCCAACAGCTAAATGTTCAAATCTGCTCGCGAGACACTCGATCCCATCCCTACCAGCGGACATACGGTCGTATACGGTCGGTAGGCGTGTGTGATAGCGAGGTGATGTTTGTTGCTAGCTGTCGGCTGATTCAGGGAGCCATCCGTGTCAAGGTACACCACATCGACGTCCACATGCAACATCCTCTGTTCTTTTTGCACCAGTCACGTGCACACGTACCGACAACACGATCGACTCTGTCGCTTGCACCGAGCTAAGCCAAAGCTTGCCTCTCGCCGGTGTACAAGGTGGGCTCGAAATCGGGCTGCAATTAGGGGTGGGAAGGGAAATGGTTGGACGTTGGAGTCTGATGGAGGATGATCGAGTTGGAGTGGTCTCGAAAGAGTGCAAAGTGATTACTGGTACTTCGATCAGAGACGATGAGAGCTGAAGTACGAGAAGAGGTTGAGATTTTAAAATCGTACATATTGGGCGTGTTAGATACATTGTAGAGACTCACTGTTCACCATTGACGTTCGAGGAGTGGAGGAAATTTTTTGTGAATGTATCACGTGCAATATTGTATAATATGTAAAACATTTTTACTTCAAGTTTGATCGACATGAAACGTATTTGTTTCAAATTAGCCGATAGACTAATAAGATATAATACCCGAGTCTCGTTACAACGTTAATGATATTCGGCATGTTTTGCAGAATACACACGATGTTATACATAACAGTTTTTTCCACTGTAAGCGTTCGAGTATTTGTACCGCTGTATTTTGAAATTAAAATTGCTTTCAAATTAATTAGACTGGAATCGAAATGCCGTAGATATCTCATCGTTGCGTTTCGAGGCTCTTAAACGATCTTGGATCGTGTACAAAGAGCTAGAAAAATCATAATATTATCTGTTATTACCTTAAATTACAGGTATCGTTCGTTACCTTTAAGGTGTATCATTAAGTTGTTACACTTCAGACGTTCAATTGAAAAGATGTAATTGGCTGGATTCGGTGCAACGTTTCCTCGTTCTTATCATCCGCAAGCGTTTGATACTGAATATTTTGTACATCTACATAATAAAACAGTTTTGTGAGTATCAGTACTTTTCAACGATCGTAAACGATGATTTCTTTATTAACTGGTAGTCTACCTCTTACCAGGGATATCATTTGGCTTGGAGAGGAAGCAAGCAATTATAAGTGGCAATTAAATTCCATTGCTGAGCCTCCTCTTTCTCAACTATAAAATAATTACTATAAGAAAGGACGCCTATCCTGTTATTTAAGTTTCTTTAACTCCGAAATTCTCTCGCACCAACTTTCATAGATTTCCTAAATTAATTGATTGATCGAAATACCAATTTTTCCTTTTCAGAAAGTAAATAGTAGAAGCAAAATAAATGGACTGCGTAAAATCAGTAATAATAGCAAAAAAAATTAATAATACTATCATTCATTCGTAATTAGTTGACGAACTTAATAAAATTTTCACATAAAATTGTTAACGAATCTTAGTTATTAGTGCAAGTAATAATAGTAATAAATTTCTTGATATACTCATCAAAATCATCGTATTGACAATATGCAACTTTGAAGACAAATTTCAAATGCCACTCTGATAAAATATTCACTGTAAAAACTATAAAAACTACGATATAAATGGAAAAAACTGCACGACTTTTACGCTCAGTACCAGACAACGCCACTCCCACTCGAGGTCTACTCCACGCCCCCTCACGAATCACGTGATCCAAACCAACCAATCGCTAATTTTCGTTGCATTAGCGTTGCACCTGAAGAGGCTCGATTTTCTCCGTTACCTCCGCTAAAATCACTTTCAGTGATAAAAAAAAAAAGAAAATAAAAGACCTAAATAAAAAGAAATTCGAAAAAACTTCCGCAAGGCACGAAAAGTAACGAAGAGACGAACGAATTACGTACTCGCGTACTCGAGATAATCTCGCCCCGTAGGAAACACTTTCTTTCTCTTTCTTTCTTTCTCTTTTTTTTTCTCGAACGACGATTCTATTAGCTGGGACACGCGATTCATCGATAAATTACGTGGAACGCGCCGCGCCGGAAGGAAATTACGAGGCGATCGAGAGCTAGGCCGTAGGACAGGCCTGCGTTTTCTGTGTTGTTGCGAAAACGTATCGACACTTGGAATGCAGCCGATCGATATAATCGCGCGGCTGGTGACATTGTGAAATAAGGCTCGACCTGACGCGTAATTTTAGTCGCGCGCTCGAGCAGATAATTAAGGTAACCACGAGCCGATGAGTTATGTCGTTTCTGAATCGTGAACCACGACGGCTCGACCTGACCAGTTCGACGTTTTCCCTTCCAGCTTTTACTTGCTTTCCATATTTTTTCGCATTTCGAGCGTCGAAGCCGTATGTTCGCGGAAAATTTTGGTACGTACAAATTGCAAGTTGGGAGCTTCGAGTATACATCTCGTCTTATCGCGAAACGAATTATTCTTGCGCAGACGAAAATTAATCGTGTTGATACGACTTTTGGTTCCATCTTTGTTTATGCGTGTACGTGATTGATTTTTATTTTGACCAGTAGTCTTTCGATTACTTGTAATTAATACTATAAATTTATCTCGCATCCACTCGTCATTTTTCATCGTTGTTATCGTTTCGTTTTTCAATATATCACATTTATATTTATATGTTATATCAGTTTTAAAAATTACAAAATTACTTTCCCACTAAAATCAGTGAAAAAAAAAAAAATGGATCAGTTCTTGGATCTAAAAAGACCCATCAATGTCAACATACGAGTGCCAAAGAATTTCGCAATTTCGTAAGTTCTAAATGTACCTAACAGCTACCAGTCTGCGCAATTTTTTACGATTTCGAATAACTTTCGATTGAACGAAACACTAACGCGTAACGCGTATCGTTCGCGCCTTCGCGAGGGTGATATTGAAGCAATAACCGAATTATTGCTCGGGTCGGAGGTCACCCACTGAGAATCTACCTGACCTGCCTCGTGCATAATTCAATCAGACCGCCCTCTCTCTCAGCTCTCGTGAAACACCAGACTGACAACGTTGTTTGTAATCCTCGGATAGCCGAAACTGGCTAACGACTGCCGGTCAGCTCGTTACCTGAACGCCATAAACGCGGCTTAAAAGATACGTCGTTCGAATTTATGTAACAGTACTCCTCGACTCCAGTCTTGAGCCGGAGGTCCTCGGATTTTTACGGTCCTCTGCCAGGAACACGATTATACGAGGGGACTCGCTTTGTGCTGTTTGTAACGATGCACTTCAGCAATCACCCTAAGCGCAGTTTCAAAGTTCTGTCTTTAGTTTTAGATTTAGTTTAGGGAATATAGAACGAGAGGATAGAGAACTGTAGGTATAAATTGTTAGAGTTGATATATTAGTCTTAGGCGCTGGGTATTCGAGAAATTATGGTTCGTGAAACGTTAAATGCTATCGATCAGCTTCCACCATTTCTAGCAAAGAAGGATAATCCTTTGTAGCAAAATGTTCTTAAAGGCAGAAGAATTTTATTCGTGAAATATCTTATTTTAGAAATTTAATTGACCGACTCACCGCTTTTTGTAAAATCACACGTTGTCTAACGTTTGATATTTTAAGAAACTTTATCTGTAACTAATCAAAGATGAGTATAAAAGTAACTTATTCGTTCATTTAGTCCAGATACATACGACCCATTGTGATACACGACTCGGTTTGAAGTAAATCCAAAGATCCGTGCAGAGAAATTATCAATCGTGCGTACTTTCGTACGTCGCGGACTCTGTCACAGATTACGGGTCCAACCTCTCCATGAAACGCAAAACTCATCACAGGTACGCGCGTATACAGACGTACGGCCTTTGAACCCATCAGTTTCGGACAGACGAAAAATTCATCATCGACGAGAGAACGCGAAAACAAAAGAATCGATTGCGTCCCGGCTGCTGTGGCAAATTCGTTTTGACATTCGGTAGGGAACGCTCCCGTTTTACTTCAATTACCGTGCAACCAGAGAGAGGCATTCTCCGGCTGATCCTCTCCCTACCCTGATCCACCCTGTCGCCCTTTCTCCGCAGCTATTTGTCTCTCTGGCCGAGTCGCTTGTCAGTCAAGCAGAGTGGCGCGAATCGGCTGGAGCCATGAAACTTTTACTCGCGATTACTCCCGGAGTCAATTAGTGGCGAGTGGATTCGATTATCGTCGAGTAATCCCGGACCTAGGGTAAGCGGAGTGCCCTTGTCTCTGTCGGGGATCCGCTGATCCCGGTCGAACCGCCGCGCACTGCCACCGCCAGCCGACTCTTTCAAAATTCTCGATCCAAAGATACCGCACCGACGCTATGCGACTTTCTGTCGATTAATCCAATTCTCGTCTCCTTCCTCCCTTCCCTCCGCTTTTACCGTTGGTAAAAATAAGCTGGACGGCACACAAATGAATTCCCGACCTGTAATAGGTCGTAGTCAACGGAAATTAGCTTCGTGTAATATTTATGGAGTGTGTCACTGAGAAAAAGAAGGAAGGAAGGGAAAAAGAACTCTGTCGAACTAAAACTAGAACTCTGTAATATTCAGAAATTCGATGAACTAGTAGGTACATTAAGAGATACGTGTAATATGTAAAAATATAATATTACATATTACATATTTTTTAATATGTAAAAATACAGAATAATGATATTATGATATCATTATTATTTTTTATATATAATAACATTATAATGTATAATGTATAATACATTATTGTGTAAATATATGTCCAATTATATAAGTAGACACATATATAATGTATAATACATTATTGTGTATTATACATTATATATTATAATATTATTATATATTGAAAATATTAATTATATATATACATAATATACAATATTGTAACATACAAAAATACACAAACCGAATATTATAATATACAATATTGTAACACACAAAAATACAAAAATCTAATATTATAATATATAATATTGTAACATACAAAAGTACTAAAATCTAATATTATAATATATAATATTATATATAAAATCACAATATTATAAATACTAGATTTACAAAAATCTAATATTATAATATACAATATTGTAATATACAAAAATCTAATATTATAATATACAATATTGTAACACACAAAAATACAAAAATCTAATATTATAATATATAATATTGTAACACACAAAAATACAAAAATCTAGTATTATGATATACAATATTGTAACATATAAAAATACAAAAATCTAATATTATAATATACAATATTATAACACAAAAATACAAAAATCTAATATTATAATATATAATATTGTAACATACAAAAATACAAAACTCGAATATTATGATATACAATATTGTAACATATAAAAATACAAAAATCGAATATTATAATATATAATATTGTAACATACAAAAGTACTAAAATCTAATATTATAATATATAATATTATATGTAAAATCACAATATTATAAATATTAGATTTACATAAAATCTAATATTATAATATGCAATATTGTAACCCACAAAAATACAAAAATCTAATATTATAATATACAATATTGTAACACACAAAAATACAAAAATCTAGTATTATGATATACAATATTGTAACATATAAAAATACAAAAATCTAATATTATAATATACAATATTATAACACAAAAATACAAAAATCTAATATTATAATATATAATATTGTAACATACAAAAGTACTAAAATCTAATATTATAATATATAATATTATATATAAAATCACAATATTATAAATACTAGATCTACAAAAATCTAATATTATAATATACAATATTGTAATATACAAAAATCTAATATTATAATATACAATATTGTAACACACAAAAATACAAAAATCTAGTATTATAATATACAATATTGTAACATATAAAAATACAAAAATCTAATATTATAATATACAATATTGTAACACACAAAAATACAAAAATCTAGTATTATGATATACAATATTGTAACATACAAAAATACAAAAATCGAATATTATAATATACAATATTGTAACATACAAAAATACAGAAATCTAATATTACAATATACAATATTGTAACATACAAAAATACAAAACTCGAATATTATAATATTGTAACATACAAAAATACAAAAATCTAATATTAATGCTAAATCCTCGTTGCACGAGTGACGCGTACGTGTGTTTAGTATACGTTTCGAAACCGCGGTTTCCAATAGCGATGCCCCCCTTTTGTTCGCTCGGTGGTCGAAAATCGAAAAGCTCGCGCGACTATGATCGCCCTGAATCGAGGCCGGATGCGACGCGCTCCGCCGGTAATTATACCGAGTCTGTGGATTTTCATTATTCATGCACGTAGGTGCACGGCCGTGCTCCGAGGTTGCTCGCCCACCTTTTCATTTCGCGGGACAGAGAGGATCCAGGAAATTACCGATGAAACCGGCCTGTCAGGGCCTCGACTGGGAGTCGAGAGGTAGGGGTGGCGGTCACGTGCGGAAACGTTATTTTTTTCACGTAGAGAACCACGCCGCTGCCCGGAACTCCCCGTGTTCCTCCCCACGTTCGTCGAGCTTTTAATCTTTTTTAAACCTGGTTAAACGCGGTTGCCGTGATTTCTTCGCTGGCGATTGATTCGGCCTCGTGGGAACATTGTCGGTTGTCCTACTGGTGATCGTTCCTTAATTAAAGAGAATCGAGTAGAGTTTTGCGAATTTTTCTCACAAGTAATCGCTAAATAAAGAATTGCAATTTCCTTGAGATGTGCAAATTATAACTCTTGGTTTTACGTTGCTTTCGTATCTAAGAAAATTCGTCGAACTTTGATGATATTTCAAAATGTTTAAATACTTTAATATCTCAATAGAGAACTATAGATAGCCCTATATATTTCCTCTGGAAAAAAAAAAAACAGCTATGTTCGTAAAAATCATCCACGCGAATTTCTTGTCGATGATCCAGTTGTGTACAGTTTCAAGGATCAGAAAAAAGAAACCGAAGACAAAACCGAAAGACAAAACGTAAGACTACGTTGTGTCGCCGTTGTGTTCGTTTCCAACGAAGATTCGGTTTTAGACCACCGCGGCGGGATAAAAACATCGGGAAAAATTTATTGCGAGCATTCGCGACAGCGGTTTGTAGAACGCCACCCGGTACCCAGGCGCATATATGCGCATGCATCGCGCATATACGTGTACACATACCTGTCCGATTTCCAACAAGGGAGGACACAAAAGGGGTCGACGGTGGCGGGCTACATTGGGGGTTGCGGTGTCAATAATACATCGTGCTGTTCGTATGTAGGTGACTTTTGCTAGCGGCTATTCGAGCCGCGCCCGAACAAGAACAAAACGTATCGAAAAAATATCGTTTCTTATTTTCCGCGAAAGAGGATATCCTTTGTGGAAATTTACAGATCTCACCCTTCGATTCGTCTCGGTTATAGGTTATGTGTGAAATTTCATACATGAAAGTATTTGTTGAAGTTTCGACTGAAAGGTGAATGTTATTGTACACAATCTGAGTATATTTGTTGATAGTTTAGTGAGAGTTTAGGTTAGGTTTAGGTTTAGGTTAGGTTTAAGTTAGGTTTAGGTTAGGTTAGGTTAGGTTTAGGTTAGGTTTAGGTTTAAATTAGGTTTAGGTTTAGGTTAGGTTTGCATTTATAGGGAATTTTTAATTGTGGAATTTTGTAGAATGTGTACGATACGAGAAAATTTATGAATCATGCAAAGTATAATAGCTAGTAGTAAAAGAAATCAGTTCAACTGTCCAAAGTTTTGCAGTTTTTATAATACAAACGTAATAAATAATAGTTTAGAAAGAGATATCAAAAATACAGTAATTTTTATAATATTCATAATATTATACAATATTATAATATTATAATTTTTATAATATTTATAATATTTATGATATTATAATTTGTAATACATCTATAATCTACTTGAGGAATTTATAATTTTTGTAATATTATAATTTTTATAGTATTTATAATATTATAATTTTTATAATATTTATTATATTTATACATAAAACCAATAATATTCCACTTGAAATATGAACTTGCATAAAAATTCATGGCGTAACAATGATCTTTATAAATTCAAATATTTCAAATAGGAGATTATTTTATCCAAATGTTACAGCATCGTGTATTTTAGATCTTCAGATTTTGTTGCATTTAATTATCATATTATTAATTGCGTTATAATTGTTGCACATTAACGTATTATTATTATAGAGAGCGCTTTGTATGTTTCCTACGGTTTTTCACGTTACGCGTAATCTGTGCAATTCCGAACTTTGAAATTCCCTACAAAACACGTCAAAATCCGCAAAATCTTCGAGTCATTAATATTCCACAACCGGGCACGTCACGCTTCTTTGTGATAATTTCGAATCAAATTCAACTCTGGCCGGATTTAAATAATCCTCCGACAGAGTGCGAAATACTCAGCAACGTTCCACGTGCGAATAAATACTAAGCGGATACAGTGTCGTCTTTATCGCCAAATATTGCGTATCCAGCGAGAAATTTTATCGAACTCTCCACTCCAGTCACTTCCTTTGTACGCTTCCTCGTTCGATCAGATGTCCAAAATATGTCCTGTCACGGTTCCGCTGACTGTGTCCTTATAAATAGACTGCGAGATTTTATGCAGATTTCTACTTTTCATCAGCACGTCCGAAGAAATAGAACTTGAGAGAGAGAGAGAGAGAGGAATTTTTTTCATTTCATCCTGTCGAAAATTTGAATATAGAAGACAAAAAGTTTGCTTCGTTATGAATTTTATTTTATTTTTATTCGTCACAAATTTTATTTTTATTATAAATGGAATAAATTTTCTACGATGTTAGAAATATATGCAAAGTGATGTCACAGAATTATCGATTGAAAATTAGATTTGTATGGATTAAAATTGGCGAATTATCGATTTGAGATTAATCGTGGATCTCAATAATCTACTTGAGGAAATTTCACAAATTTCATAAATATGGGAGAACTCGCTCTCTATTTATGAGGGAATAACACCAAATCGCGTGACGTCGACTTGGATCGACGTAACAACATCTCCGAAGAAACAAGAACGCAATAACTATCGCGAGATATCCAAATATATATTGCACCATTGTTCGTTGGTTCTCGGGAGTCTGTTACAATTTTCCCTGGCCATTCTATCGCCACAAATTTCGCAGTTTCATCCGAAGCCGTCCGCGTCGTCCAATCGCCGAGTATCCATACGCTGTCCATACGCATTCGACCCATTTACATTTTCCGTCGGTTTCGCAAAATATCGTGGTTATTTGCACGGAGGTATCGACACGTTCGTGGCTGGTGGAGAAAGGTCGTCGCGCGGTGCAATTTCCACCGGCGGAATTTCGAGCGTGGACAGCGACGCGGCGCAACAAAATTATTATTTTATTCGCGGAACTTTACTCATTTCCTCGGTTGTAGTCATCGTTGTATCTCCCTGGTGGCTGCTCTCTCTGGTCGAGTTTACGGCTGTTCTCCGCCTCTATCCTCGGGTATGGTTTCTCGCAGACACACACACATATGTGCGCGTATATAAATATTCGTGTGCACGAGGAGGTATGTATTCGGAGAACACGCTTCGACGATAAATAATATGTTTAAAAAATGAATTGAATAATTAAGTAACAAGTCGCAAAGTAGCTTTTTATCGAAAGGTGTATTGATATTATTTTGGTGTAATTGTGTGAAGCAAATTTGATTATTCAAAAATAACGAATTCAATAATATATAGAAGGTAAAGTAAGAGACAAGAAAGCACAAACTATCTTTGTTGAGAGTCAAATTAATATTATTTCGACGTATTATTTATTTATATATTATATAAACGATGAATGATATATAAAAGCGAGGGATAAAAAGCAAGAAATGTCGCAAAATATTCTCTTTATTGAGAAATTAATATTATTTCGGTGCTTGTACGAAGCAAGCTTGGATATTATTCAAATAATATATTACAGGGATGACGAATTGAATAATATATAAAGGGCAAGGGTCGCAAAATGGCTTTATCGAGGGAAAAATTAATATTATTGAATGCGCTGCAACGAACGCGGAGAAATGTACAATCGGATTGACGACTCCTCTCCCTTCACCTTTATTCTTATAAATATGTGTGTGTGACGCATAAAATTTAGATAATAGGTAAATTAAATTTAAAATATATATTTGTATTTATATAGTATAATAGCATTTATATTATATATTGTACATATTCAACTCTATTTTATATTGTATATTGCATCTATTGTGTCTATATAAATATTTACGTATAATATACGTACTATTGCAAGTCTATGTTGTATCTGTTATATCTATCAAGTATTTATATAATATTACACAGTATACACATGCTATTGTGTATTTTATACACACGTTTTCTATGAAAAACAATCTTCACATATGCACTGTGAGTGCTACGAACAAGATTCTAGAACTAGTCGGCACATTACAAAAAAGCTGCACTTGTACCTCAGTAAACAAAATTATTACAGGCGCGATCGCTCAGTACCAGACAAGCCACTCCTCCTTGAGGTCTATCCCACGCCCTCTCGCGAATCACGTGACCCAAATCAACCAATCACTAATTTTCGTTGCACTAGCGTTGCACCTGAAGAGACCCGATTTTCTGAGTTACCCCCGCTAAAGTCACTTTCAGTGATAATACAAATACACGCTTGCTCTAAGACTTTTGAACGAAAGCGCGAGCGTCACTCCTTCCACGTTACGTCCGAAACAACAAGGACGATTCAATGAAAGCGATTCGTCGTCCCGAATGATTATTTCTCATTCTACTCCGAATAAAATTTGTACCCCTAGCCCCGAGTGCGGAACAGCGAGGAGAATGTAGGAAGCTCGTGCAGCCGCGCCTGCGGTACATATATTAGCACGTTCAAACGCACACAATCGCGCCGGGACAGCGTTGCACGCGCGCGCACTCCATACTCGCGCGTTGATATATGTCTGGCTGTACGTGGCGGTTGAGTGGAGTTGTGGTGGACGGGTGGGTGGCCGTGTGGGCGGGCGGACGATAGTTTATTCAGCGGATTATTGACGGGTGGTGTGTTCGGGTCCTACATGCCGTACGGCGCACTCAAAATAGCCCCCGGTTAACCCCTGACGCTGGCATTTGAAATATCGACCTTTTGCGAATTTAGTGGGAATATGCGGTCGCGCCGCGGCTGGATATCGATCCGAGCCATCGAGCGGCGCGGCGCGACTCGCTCGATCGCGGTTTCGATCTCGTTCTCCTTCCGTGTCTTTCGACTTTCTTCCTTCTCCTTTCAAATTCTCTTTTATTCTCGGGCAGCTTTTGCCTAGTTTTCTATGCCCTCTCGCGTACGCGATGCTCCTCGTATTCTTTCGTTTTCAGTTCTTTTACTGCCCAGTTAGAATTTAGGGTTTTTTTTTTTGGAAAGTTGGAACTGCAAGGAAGTTTCCTGTTGATTCTTTTTGGGACTGGTCTGTTCAGGGATTTCGTTTCTTGCTTTTTCATTTCTGTTTCCTTCCTTTTTTTATGTTGATCGATATAGCGAGCTTTCGAAACAGTAAATTACAATAATAATTTATTTATTTGTAATTGATATTATTGTTAATGTACATCCATGAAGAAAAATCATAAACTGGACGATAAAAATAACATATTACTGTTAATTAAATGGCACTCATTTAGCGTTTGTCACAATGATTGAAAAGTTCTCTAACATCCACTAATAAATTATTTGTTTCTAATTCTAAACAAATTTCTAATTTCTTTGTTGCTATCTTATTATTATGCAAGTTCCATCCAAACTAAAATGTTTACGATCGGAAACTTACAATACGAGAAAATTCGTTTTCTCGAATGGAACCTATTTAAAAAGTTCCATAACACCTTCGATCACCGGTTAACGCGAAGATCGCCAACGCTAAGCAGCATAACAGCGACACTTCATTCTCGATCGATGGATTAGTTAATTTCGTTTCGTTTAGGCGATTAACCCGATAATGGTAATTAATCGGCGATCAATTTGAAATGCACGTACGCGCGCAGCGTGGAAAGTATTAACTGAAATTCGTACAATTGAACGTCGTATCGATTCTCATGAAGTGCCGAGCGCGCAATCAATTTTTAATGAAATTTTCACAGATTTCTATTGCGTCCCGGGGTGAAATGAATTTTGCAACGGCGCGCGAGAGTAGTAACGGCGCATTGGTTATTAAACTAAAAGCGTTGCCGCGTATGTACTCCATACGCGGCTGGGAGAGGTCGAATTTTTAATTTTTCAAAATTGTTTATGCCGCGCATGCAACATTTCGCCGGTGCGGCTCTCGCTCTCGATTGTTTCGCTTCGATAGGTTTAATAATTCCTCGAATGTAATCCTTCTTTTTCCAGGAGGAACACTTACGCTCTATGAATATTTGCATGTCGAGCATTGATCACGCGATTTCACGAGCATTTTCGTAAATGGTTATATGTTTCCTGTAACTTGATGAGCTTCAAGATGAGGTGCGATCTGTAAAAGTGCGCAGAAAATGTAATCAACTAAAAAAAATATACTGATTACAAACAAATCATTATTTAATCAGTTTTAATTTAGGAATTTTACAATTTGAGCAACATATAAAAATGTGTAAAAAGTAAATATACATGTATATATGTGTTTAATCTTTTATAAACAATTTAAAATCTGAGAAATAACGTTGTGATATTTACTGATTTAATGATTTTTCTAATGACGTGTTTACGAAACGCAATATATATATGCATACAAAACACGACACGCAACACAGAGATGTTAGTATAGTTAACATAACCTATATTTTTACGATTCGAATGAAAGATGACAAACGTGTATATTTTTCAATCGTGAAACTTAAAAAATTCACATTAAAAATTCCTCTTCTGTCGTACCATTTCTTTACAAAGTTATCCCAATTTTTAAAGTCGGACAAACAATAAAAAGATGAGAAATAATATCTTTCACTCGTGGAGTCTGTTCCCTAACTAAGCTAAAAACCGAAGCGCGAAACAGCCAGGTACGAACCTTCTTCTCCGAGTTCAAATTTTCAACCTAACCTCCAAATTCGGGTTCAGCGAACCACAAGTTCAAATTTTCAACCTAACCTCCAAATTCGGGTTCACGCGCTCCTCGCATTAACTACTGTACAACCCTCGAACCGATCCACCTTACTGAGAATGAGGAAAATACGAAACCGAAAGGAGAAAACAAATTTCGCGACAGCGAAACCGCCGATACAACCGCGGTCGTGATATTTAAATTTCCCCGTGGCAGGCATATTCGCGCGAACCGCAGTGTTCAGTTACAGATATGTACCCACTGGCCTCTTCCCCTTCCCTGCTTCGCTGATTTTCCTTTTTTTTTCCCCTTCGTCTTCTTTTTCCTCTCCGTACACACTCGCTTGTTGTACGTACTCGCGTGATATCTCGCATTATCAAGGTGAGCTGACCGCGCCGGCAGGGAAGAAGAAGAAAAAGAAGAAGAAGAGAGAGAGAGAGAGAAAAAAAAGGAACGGCGCGCGCTTTTTTTCATCCGGTGAGGCTAGCCGCGGAGTTCGCGCGCCTAAAGCCGCGTTTACACTATCGTTGTCGCCAGTTGTCGCGCCGATAGCTCCGTATCGGCGCTGCCAATGGGTGTTATTGATAATTCGATCACGTCAAGTGTCGTGATGCAATTCGTACGGCTCTGTTTAACAGGGATTGCACAAGTTCTCGTTTGAATTGCGTAAGACGGGCGATTAAGCACAATTTTTCCTCTTTTTCTTTTTACGAAAGTAAAGCAATTTTCTTTGTTTTTTGTTTCGAGATGTAGGAAATTTTTGAAGTTAAAATTTTTATGTTAAAAATATACTGGTGTTGATACAGTGTCAGAATAATGAAATGGAATACACGTACTCAAATAATATTCTTTGGTTGTAATTTAGATCAGCGGAATCTAGAGTATTTCGTATCCCCTACGATTAAGATTGATATACATTAAAAAATTTAATTTTTAAAATAAAATTTTTAGTTATTATTACTATTTATTGCGAACTAAATTTAATTAACTACTTTTAAACGTAATTCAAAATCCTCAATTGTTGTACTTTCTGTTATGTCCAATAATACCAGTTAAAAGTCAGACAAACGAAATAAGTGCTATAGATTGAATCGAAGCAAAGTTCCAAGAGTGAATAGTTTAATATCGTTGCGATCTTCAACGTTCAATAATATCAACGAAGAATTTATTAAAAAGACACACCAATATGCGTTTTTCGAGTCACACAAAGTTGAAGGATTTTTCACTTATTACTATTTTGTTTAAGAATTTGATGGAAATTATCGAACGTGACACTTGCACTTCGACTCGAACGCTTCATCGAAGCAGGAAGAAGGCCATAAGAAAAATTGCATTCGACATATTTTCACCGTGTGTGAGCGAGACTTAAAGGAACACCGGAGAAGAAGTATGGCGCGCATGTGTGTGCGTGTTAACACACACACACACTGATTTCCCACACGGTCACGTGTGGACGAGCTGATAGGGATGGCCATGCAGGTCTGCGTAATTGCCGGCGCGGTGCTACCGACCACTTCCGGTCCACGTATCCGCTCCTGCAAGCACCTTCCTTTCGCCGGAAGGCAACACGCGCTTCCGCGAGAATGTAAAACGCTGCGAAGGACTCTGCAAACTCCTTGCCTTTGTAAATCCCCTTTTAACCGAAACGGTAACACGTTTCAGCTGGTTGTCCCGAGAAAAATCGAGGGAAATTTCTGACACATCTGATATTTTTTTTTGTACAATTATAAAACAAACATATACTGAGCATAATAGGAAGAAGAGAATGTCAAGTTTTAGCATTTTTTGGAAACTTATATTTTAATATTCTTCACTGCACAACGTCTCGTCAAATGTCGAAATAAACTAAAAAAAATAAAATTCGGAACATTTTAATTCACAGCCAATGACGAAAGAGCGCGCGTAAACAGCTAGCGGAAAAATGTTGAATTTGACATTCCTCTTTTTCCCCGTAGATCCTTCGTGTAACAAAGATCCTAACGTAATATAGCAGTACAATTTACATTACGCGTAATAGCGTAATGTAAAACTCTTCGTTCATATTTTTCGCGCGTATTTGCATATTTCCCGCGCTTGTATATCATACGCTTTTTGCATAATCAACGTGCGTTTATGCACTCGTAGGAAATTTTATTTTGGACGCACAAAATGTCCAAAACGAGTGTCCTGCCATTTTATAACGTTCGGTGTATAGAACGATTTTTCAAGGCTCTGCTTCTTTTCATTTATATTACCAAAAAAATGTGAATTTGTGTAAAAATTCGAAATTACAATCTAACGTGAAATCGGGGTTGAACACCTTGGTTAACATGAGTGAATCAATTATAGAATTATATCCCTCTGTAGTTAGAGGATTCAGATATCCTTCTCCAGTTTCTGATCCATGATTCAAAATTCGCACAATTCTATTCCTAGGCGTATTTTCATAATATTTCGTTCAATTTCTGTGATTACATTATGCGATAGATAGTTGACGAAAGAAAGAGGGACGTGATAAATTTACAAAGTGAGATTGTATTATCGGAGTGTTGTTAGTTGGAAGATCCAGAAACGCGCGTATAAGATATTAGATGCAACAATTTTCTAGTTTGCTTCCATTTTCATTAGTCGCGTTCGTGAAAGTGGCTAAGCTTTCACAAGTAGTCATCCAACGACAGCGCCATTTTGTGAAACGATCTGCTCTTGTCTACCACTACAAAATTCTATTAATTTTCTCCTTTAATTATAATTCCAATTTCAAATTTCTACTCCAACACAGCTCTATTAATTTTCCAACGCGTTTTCCAAAATGTCGGAGGAAAATAACGTTCGTTTTGTGAATGTTAGCAGAGTTGAGTTTTTTTTAGCGGCATGTCCGTCATGTAAACTCACCTTGAGACTGAATAATCTGCTTGCTTCTTAGTTTCGCTCTATAAAAAGGAGGCTACACGTATTTTCATCTTTGCCTGCTACGTGCAAGATGTGTACTTGCGACACGCGCGATCCGTTTCGAGTAAAGAGGTTATCTCCCGCGGCAAAATTGATTCACATATTTATATTTTGCTGCGTTTCGCTTATCGATGATGCGAGCTAGATGTGCAGAACTTGCCGCTGCGCTTGCGAATGCGGATGAAGTAGCAAGCCTATTACCAGTTTATTTCAATATAATTAGCACCGAAAGAAATGTAGAATTACGCTGTCAAATTTGTTAAAGAGATAAAATTAATTATCAGCGTGAAACAAAAATGGAGGACGCAATAATGAAGAGTCGGTATGAACGTCAGTTGAGATTGAAACGAGTTTTTAAGAAAAAAGGTTCTTGAGATGTAGCTGCTCGAGTTTATTATTATTATCATTACGTTGCAGTAAAAAAATTTTTATAGCTTCTAAACTAGTATATTATTCTACTTTTCTTGTATTAATCTCTAGGGTATATAATTTTATGAGTTTCTCAGAGACCAAAAAGTTGAACTTTATCTTTTGTACTTTATTACTAATTTTATGTTACTTTAGGTTTAGATGATTCAACATCTCGAAGAAGCATCTCGTATTCTCATAATTTTATTTATTGCGCAGAAATTGCGTAGAAGATTAACAAAAACAAGTTCGATGATCTGTCATTGAACAGAAATAAATTTCACTCAAATTGGTACTATTAGCCCTCTGTGTACTGTAATACCGTGCAACTTGACGTTCGATTTTGCACACTTGTTTCATCAACCTTTACAAAAATACCAGGCGATTATTAATCATCAGCTACGATTAATAGCTAGAAGAAACTAGCTGCAATTATTATTAGCTAGCTACAGTAGTATTATGTAACGATAATAGTAAACAAGTTACGAGATAAATGGCACATAATATTAATATTAACACTTCATCGATCGTGTATCGCAAGTATTCGAATACTATATAAAATACAGTTCAAACGAATCTTGACGTATACAGTTAAAGAAAATAATTAATATTATAGAGGATCTTCGTGATTGAAAAAGATTTATACAGCGTCAACAATTTGTTAACACTAGAACCACCGACGAGTGTAAAAGTGTAAAAGTGTATAGCATTTTAGAAATGGAAATTAGAGAGCAAAGAATAAGAAATGATACCAAAAAATATAAAATTAAAAATCAAAACATATAAAATTTAAAATACATGTTACAAAATGTAAAAATTATAGATCATTTTGACTGCGGTTCTAGGGAATATAAAAGTGAATATGAAACCAACAATAGAGAAAGGTTGGTCGATCGCAGAACGAGAGTAGGAATCGTCAAGCTTTCGATGGGATTGCGCCAAGTGCCAACGATTGTTTATGCAACGGAGCGGCGCGTATATCCCGCTAGCCCGTATCCACGTGGATTTCGTTGTACGCACGTGTCGTAAATCCGGAAGACTTGAACGCGTGTGTAGGACGTCTCTAAACAACCGTGGCGAGGCCGGTTGTACGCGTGCGCCTATGTACACGGAAACCGTGAAGAGAGGTAACTAGAGAGAAACGAGGTTCCGCGCGAATCGATGGCTAATAGCCTCCCCGCTGTAATTAATGCAACAAGTTGATACCTAACACTTATCTACGCTCCCGTGGCTTTCACGGTTAACCCGCCAGCGAGTTTCGAAGCGAGCCGGCTCGTATACGTGTCGTCGCCAATCGAATCCCCAACTTTTCAATTGCCTTTTGTTGCCGTACGGCTCCCCTCTTATTTCCCAGTTCTTTGAAATTCCTCCTTCAAACCTTGCCACGCTCCATCCTCGGGGCTTTTGCTCGTGTTTCTGGCGGACTAGCGTTCTTTTCATCGCGGATTGAATAACTCTGTTAATATTTGCTGGATGGCGGAGATTATCGAGAGTGCACAGTCGATGCGGGAATTTAGAAAGTTTTTGATCGGAAATGTGGTGTTAGAAAATGGGGAAATTTTTGTGGGAAGTGAAGGTATGGAAAAGTACGAACTAAGAGAGTATAGTAAGCAGAGTGTGAGGATATATTAACGCAACGTGTCAAAATTCTTGGAATTGTTTTAAAGTTGGAAAAATGGCACTTTACGTAACAAAGAAATCTGTAGTCTTAATATTTAAACAAATACTTGTATTACGAAATACTTTGTACAATTAATATTGAGTACAGAAAAAATAAAAAAGTAAAAATAATAGTAGTGATAATGAAAAAAAAAAAATTGAAGTAATTCTCTGATTATTGGTTAGTTTATTTCGATATTTTTATTTATTCTTAAATTTTGTTGTGTTTTTACTCTTTATTTATATTTCTATATTTTTTTATTTTGGATACGTAATCTTTTTATCTAGAGTTATATTCTTTTTGTGTGTTCTTTAAATTAAAATTATTTCATGTCAGCAGGTGTGTCTTTTTAGTAAAATCTCGTATCTCGTATTTTAATAACTTTTTTTTCGAAATATAAATAATATAAGAAGACAAATAATATGAAAAAACTGCACGACTTGTACTCCAGAAGCAACTGTTCCGAAAATGAAGACTTTTTTGCCATAACATTTTATCGATATATTGATACGATCGCTCAGTAGCAGACAACGCCACTCCTACTCGAGGTCTACCCCACGCCCCCTCGCGAGTCACGTGACCCAAATCAACCAATCGCTAATTTTCGTTGCATCAGCGTTGCGCCTGAAGACGCCCGATTTTCTAGGTTACCCCCGCTAAAGTCATTTTCAGTGATAACATTCAAAACATATTCGCTTTTAAATATAATTTCTTCCAAGATTCACTTATTAAATTGCATATTCGGAATCTGTTGATAAATATCTTCTTAAAATAACAGAATATTTGAATATTAAAGTAATCGTGTTACCACACCATTTATTCGAGTCGATTCAATTTTAAAAAATGAACGTCCATGTCGCCTGAATTCTGAACGAGGTAATTGTTTCAAAGGGTGGCAGATCGCGTTATCGAAAAGCTTGCAGTGTCAGCGAAGAGGGCTTAAAGACGAATGTGCGTGACGATCGTTTAGAGTTTCGTTTACGACTCCGATGGGGGATGTACGAGTTGTCATTAGGGGTGAGAACCCCTCTGATCTCCGTCCGAAGTGTTTTATGATTCCGTTCAGTTTTATTAACCCCTCTTTACAGCTTCCGTTACAACGCGTCGCGACAATTTAATCTTTTAATACTTCCACCTACAATCTCGCGTTAAATTTTACGAATGCGCGTAGTTTCGCGGTACGAGATGCTATCGTTCAAATTTAACAGCTGGTTAATTGGATTAATCTGATCGAACGCGAATTCCCCGCGAATGAATTTCAAGTTTCGTTTGTTTCAGTGAATTTGATCGATCTTGCGACAATCTTTGGTTAGATTGACTCTGAATTTTGCATTCATATCCAAATTTCAAAATCGTACAAAAAATCCATAAAATGGAATTACATTTAATGAAAATATTATGATATTGTAATAAAGTGTCGAAAATAAAACAATTTCTATATATATTAATTATTATTAATTCTCGTATGTATATGCGAACGTAGGGTACATTGAGAATAATTCAAAATTCTAAGTGACCTTCAAAGTCTCGATAAAAATGGTCTCACTAAATATAGAGTCACATTGTAACAATTTAACTATTTCTGTGAAAAATAACGCAGTGAAAAATAAATACGTAACAGAATCTTATAGTAAATATTTTATTTATCGTAGAATTTCATGTGCGATCGAATATTTTCGTGGGCGACTCTATTTGCACGAAATATTTTGCAATTGCAAGTGTATTTTTACATTTATTTCAAACTTGATCAATATAATCGCGATAGTTGAGATATTTTTTTAAATGTTTCGTACAACATCGCACGGTGTTGCACTCGCGAAAAGTTTCGCGAGCAATTGTATGCGGTGAATCGGAGGTCTGATGAATCATTTACCAATGATTTTTATTTTTTATTTTTCTACATTTTTTTCTCTCTCCGATTTTTTTTTTTTTTTCGCCCGTTTGGAAGTTTCGTTTTCCATTGGATAAAAGTCTCTTTTCTCTTTCCATTGAACTCAAAAAATGAAGCGCGTTACTAAAAAAATTGTCAAAAAATCATTCGAGAGCCGTGGCGCACTTGTTATTGCGACAGAGAGTAAATAGGAATATAAATCTGGAAATATTCTCGTATTTATTGCAACGCTCGTATTTCACGGAAATTTCGGGACCGTTGTATCGTTACACGAAATAAAATGTGGAAAGGAGTATAAATTTCGAAATTTCATCAAGATCTGCCGTTGCTAAATTCCTGTTAGTTTTGCGCTTTTCATAGTGTTCGAGCCGTTTTCAACGTTGACTAATTCTATTGTTTAACAGAGAAGAGCTTGCGTCGAACAAAAATCGCGAAACGCTACAAAACCTCTGATTGTTATTTTTAACGAAGAAACTTTTCGATCTCTATTGCCATTCGTACTGTTATGCATATTTCTAAATCATCTTCATTTTAAATCTTACCGAGACATTTGCAACTATAGCAGTGGAAGATTAAATTACTTGATAAGAAAATTTTTAATTTCAATTACACAAAAAGTAATGAAATACACTATGAAATTAAATTGCTACAGGTATTTGATCAATGATGCTGCTTTAGTGTTAATTTATGTATGGACAAGAACATTTTATAGTGCATAGTAGGAAAATTGTGTAATACAAACCGTAATGATGTTTTATATTAAAACATTAAAACAATTTTAATATTAATGACGTAATCTCACGTAATTGTATCCATACAACATGAGTTAATATACATAGTTCGAAGAATTACGTAATAGAGTAGATAAGTAATAAGTAGACTGGAGATTTTCACGCGATTTTACAAACAGATTGCAAACTTTTACATCATGTATTTTTATAAAATCACGTTTTCGACAATATAATGGAAAAAAATAAAAGTTTCGTAGATATTTGTTTTATTAAATATCGTAGAGAGCACTGTATTTTGGATATTTTATAAACTTTTTCATATTCATTCATCAATATATATATATATATACATTTGTATCGTACTTTAAACAATTTCCTATAAACGCGCGGTCTAGCGTTTAATAAAGTAGAATCGCAGCAGAAAATTAAAAACCAAATGTGACTGATATACTCCGAACTAGACTCGCTGCTGAAATTAAATGTATTTTGGATATTTCATACATTTTCTCACGTTACACGCGTACTCTGCGTAATTTTCCACCCCGGAAAAATTTCAGACAAATTCCAATAATTTTGAACAATTGCAATAACTTTATATATTTTGACGAATATATCGAACAACGACTAATATTCAGTTAGATGACAACAAATTGTTATACTATTGCATATTAAATATTATATTAAATATTATATATTAAACATTATGTTAAATATTAAATATTATACTATCACATATTAGACAGTTTTACATCCCTGATTCACGACGCTGCTAAAAACTATTCGTTACGTCTCACCAACACACGTTTTTTCCAACCAAACGATCAAACGTCGAGCGCGAGTCTCTCGATCGCGAGATGGAAATAAAGGATCCGGTCTGTCAGCGCCGGGATAGAACTTAAGGATAAAAGGATGCGCAAATAGAAACGTGGCACGATCCCGAGTACACCTAGCTTTCGGGGGGTGGGCCAGCGCGTGGCGGGAAACGAATGTGTTTTGTAAACGCGATGAAAAGGTATTCTGACGGTCGTTCCCCGTTTTTTCGATTACGCAGGATTGGTAAATATTCGACGAATTCCGGGCCGGGCGACTGCTGCCGAGCAGATACACACACACACACACACACACACATACACATACACACATACGCGGGGCATAGTTATTGGTTACGCGTTTATAATTGATATTACACCCCCGCGCGCGCGGAAGAGTGGCCGCTCGTGAAATTTACTGACGATTGCCGGCCGTTGTTTCGGCCGTTCGTTCGTGTTTGCCCTGGCAAAAAATATTTCCGATTTTAAAAGCTCGATGCCGGTTAAATGAAAAATATCCGCGCGAGCCGTAGCAACGACCGGGCCGTTGTTAATCTGCCGTTTCGGCGAGCGTGGACCAGTTAGGACTCTGTTTTTTTTCCTTTTTTCTTTTTTTTTTCTTTTTTTGTTTTTTCCCTCGATACTCTTTTTTTTTTTTCTTTTTTTCCATTTTTTTGCCCGGCATTTTATTTTATTTTATATCACCCTTTAATTTCGGCGCGAAGGTGGGGCAGCGATGGGGATATCTGTTGCGTTTAAATAGCAATTTTTCTTACCGCTACCGGTCGTATTTCTCTGCGATCTTTTTTCCTCTTTCGCGTGTTTTATTTTATTTCTCTCTCTTTCTCCTTCTTTTTGATGACGCAGTTTATTAGTATTTTATAATCGCGAAACGCGGCGTGCAGTAAATCTTTCAGGGCTTTTTTTTTGTTAGGAATATTTGAAATTACGCTGATGTCGGTGGCAAAAAAAGAGATGAATTATTACGAATGGAAGTTCGTTTCGAGAGAATCGCAATACGAATTCATCGATTCGAATTTCTTGTGGCTGCAAAAGTACTTTTTACTCGAAATTTCACAAAATGTATCACCAAAGGAATCCTCCTCGAACTCATCAACAATCATTTATAATATTTTTACACTATCAAATTCTACTCTTAATATTACCATATTCCCAGAGAAATTCCAAGGCCAGTATAAACAATATTTTTGGTATACATCTTAGCCTATTTTCTACAATTTTATAACATTGAATCAAAATTAAAGTACTTGTGTCAGTATTATAACAAATGTTACAATAATTCGTCCCTAAATTTCTACAATATCACAACAAATCAAAGTACATACAATTGCTATCAAATTCCTATCAAATGACCAAATTAATCGCCATATCGGAAAAGAAGGGAAAAAGCGAGCAACGTATCGCGTATCTCGACCGCGGGCAAACTTTCCCCCTGCCCGATCGGAATTCCACCCCTAATTACGCAACGCGGCGGTAATTCACGGACAAGGGTTGGAAGGGCCTTTTATCGCGACGGGTGGAAAGAAAGGTCTACCTTAACCGAGCTTAAGATTCGACAGAGGTTGGCAGCCAGCCCTGATCCAATCCTCCGGGATAAAAGCCGGGGACCCAACCCAGCTCCGCAAACTCTGCGGACACACAATTAGGGGATCGTGCAGCCGTGGATATTCCTGCCAATTCTTGAGAACCTTCCGCCGGTATTAAATGCAAACCCCCTTTGCTCGAGGTGGCTACGGGCTAGCGGTAGCACACGGGAAGAAAGAAAAATCGTGGGTGAGGAGGAGGAGGAAAAGGAGGAGGCTATAGGAGAATAGATTTGAAAGAGAGAGAGAGAGACAAAGAGAAAGATGGTTGGTTGCTGCCTAGTTTTACCCGTGGAAATGGGACTTGGTAGGAAGTTTCTGGCAGCCAGTGCTTCGTGCATCGTCGATGCACCTGCACAAGAGGGTTGCAGGGGACCGATGGGTGAAAAGTAACGAGGGTTGGGTCGCCATATAATTACCGTTAATTGAATTCTTAGTGGCGGCCGTCCAACCGTGCTACCTACGAGAGACCTACCAGGTCTCTGTTCAAGTTTTCTGCTTGTTAGTGGCACACCGGCGTGTACAGTGCCGACTTCAAAGCTTCGAGATGCTTCTTTTTGTTTATTTTTTTGTCAATAAATTTTGTTGATGTGTAACACTATGGAAAGATCGTTCAGTCGTTAAGTAAAAGTAAATGTGGAATTTGTAAACGTGGACAAAATTAATGTAGAGTTAGAGCACTGGAGCTGTAAGTACGACATTCTTCGTGTTAACGAAATATGCAATAATCTTCTCTATTCATTCAATATAATGTATAATTAACGTAGTGTTATATTATATATTCAAATCATCATTACAGTATCTGTTGTAGTTTGTATTAATTCTCGATACCGTTATACTGTAGTCTCATTAAATATACCAAATCCTATATTGTAGCAGATTATATTAATTTTAAATGCAAATTAATCTTCAACACTGCTATATGTAGGTATACACAATATTTTTTGTATTAATTATTACTATCTATGCTATTAGCAATATTCACTGTGTATTTCATACTTTCATAATTTGCCACATAGTAATTTCCACACATCTCTTGACCGCGCTATATTCATTCCTCTGCTCTAAACAAGGGACTCGCAATTCACGTGTGCTAAAACTGTGTGCTGATATTGGAAGATCCATCGCACCTATCGTACGACACTCTCAACTTTTAACGTAACGCAACAATGCTACAACAGTAATATAATGTAATTAATAGATTATAAATTTCACACATGTACATTCGGATATGTGTTTCGTGTGGGTGTGTACGCACGCGACTCACGAGCTCGCGTGTACACCGGCGAACGTCTGTGACTCGACGTGCCTTAATGGATCGGGAAATTATTGCGCGAGATCCCTCCGGAGGACGAAATCGTTTTGCTGCTTGTGTTTCTTTCACCTGGAACTGGGTGGTGTTTCTCTCTTTCTCTCTCTTTCTGCATCTCTTATACGGGGTGTCGCGTTTTAATCTGTAAATGGAAGCGGCTTGGCTCGGGGAAATTGAACGTGTGGTCGGCTGATTGAAGAAACGCCCGGAGGAAAGGTGTTTTCTCCGGTAGTTGCTGTATATATTTTTTTTTTCTTTTTCACCGTTTCTTTTGCAACCGCGTGGAACAGTTGTACAGTCATTTTTTGATTAATGATGCCAAGCACGTGGGTAGTTTTTCAGCAGGGGATATTAAAATTAGAAAGAGAGTTGAATTCGTTGAAATTTTATTAGGCGGATTTTGAAAACGTCGACAACTCATTCGGAATTTAGCGACTGAAAGATTGTTAAATAATATTTATTAACGCTGGAACAAGACAATTAGAGTGGTTGAAATGCTCAGTTCGTAATTTTTCGTGGATAAAATTTTTAAAGATTTTTCGTATGTGTTTTTGTCTTTTTAGAGTATAAAATTTTTCTGACTCTAAAAAAAAGTAGTCTAGTGTTAAATATCAACGTAGAACAAATAGAACAAAATATTACAAATATATCCTAATAGTATGTTGCGTTGCAAATATTAAAATGAATATTCGAACATGATCTATAGCGATCAATTGATTTAATGTAACGAAAGTTGAATATAAATTTACACAAGTCATTGGCCAGAAGATTCGTCAAACTTCAATTTTATGGACAGTATTTTCAAGAATGTTACAAACTGTTGAAAGTTTCATTGAGAAGTCATCGGTCGTAAAAATTTATCATAAATTTCATTAAAAGATCAACTTGATCGACAATATGTTGCAAACGTTTGAGAAGAATTAATTAGAAAGTCATGATACGAAGAATGTCACGAAAGTTTCATTGAGAAGAATCAACTAGAAAGTCATCGATCATAAAAGTTTATCAGAAATTTCATTAAAAGTTCCATTAAGGATTCATGGATTCTGTAGATGACCGAGAGCTCATCGACCGAACGGAATCCTTAAAAAAAAAAAAAAACGAAAGAAATACCATTTATTCGCTTGTACCTCGCGCAAGAATCATGCTTTGCACGTGACTGCTGCAAAGCATTTCAGCTTGCATTTCAGCTTCGTTTCGAACTTTCCCGGGAGTTTTGCGACGTGAAGAGGAGCAGAGGATACGCCGTAACAGATACAGAATCGAATGTTCATAATTAGCGCGCGTGGCCGTCGATTTGCCAGAGCGAAAAATCAATCGCGATAAAATCGGCACAGATCGGCGTTTCAATCGCGAGCGGCGAGTCGCGGGTGTTTAGCCGCACGAATTCAATAACGGAGATTAAAACGCTTCGCCATCGGCCTTATTATGCCAAATTACAAGCGAGCGACAAACGTTAATAGCCGGCACACGTTATTCCTCTTTTCCATTAACGAGTGTAAGTTGGCGCTCGCTTCGAACGTGACAACCGAGTGCTCGAACGTTCGTCAATTAAGGCTGCGTCCTAATTGGATGTCTCGACGAAACTATAAAAATCGTTCGACAACGTCCGATAGGCCGGAGAATCGTGGATCTGACTCTTGGAGAACGTGAAACTGACTCGCGAGAAAGTTCGAGATCCGCGAACTGGTGCAAGTAACAATTCCATTATGGGGAATTTTCAATGCACAGTTTTATATAGTTAATAAAAAAAACTGCACGACTTGTACGATTCGTCTCACTGAAAGGCCCAGAAACAACTGTTCTAACTAGGAAATGAAGACGACTTTTTTGCTATAAAATTTTATTGATACGCAAACATTTGAATCGATAGAAAACAAATTACAGGCGCGATCGCTCGGTACCAGACAACGCCACTTCTACTAGAGGTCTACTCCACGCCCCCTCGCGAATCACGTGACCCAAATCAACCAATCGTTAATTTTCGTTGCATTAGCGTTGCACCTGAAGAGCATCTTTCAGTGATAATAAGGTTTGTGTAATGTGTATGGAGTGTATTATTGTGAAACTGGAACAAAGAAAGACCAGACGAAGATGGTAATATGGGTTCCTACTTTTAGACTTCTTCTTGAAGTCTGCTTTCGTTGCTTTGCGGACGAACTAATGAGATTGCGTTAAATGTTAAAAGGTGGAAGCAGAACTGGGACCCTTTAATTGAATTTCATATATTTAACAAAAGTCAGTCATTTGAGGAACTCGAGCAAAAATGGCAAAATATGGTTTAACGAAAATAGTACGAAATAATTCTTTAAAGTAACTTTAAATTAGATCTGTTATTTTCGACAGGATTAATTCATTTTACTCGAGCTCTGTGGACTTTTTAAATTTAAAAACACACGAATAATGTTTGTCGCTTGGCAATAGATTAACACGTCATTAATACAGACAACATTATTGCAGATAGATAAATCAACACTTTGAAACTTTCTATAAACAATTCGTACAGATCTTTGCAATCACGAGGAACGGTCAGGCCATTTCTCAAATATAAATCGCAACTACGTTTTAATTTCACTGAATATACCCGCTGATTGATGGACACGGGAATATAAGTTAGAATTACTAACCAAAATAAGAGGAAGGTGCGACCAATCCATAGGTTCGGACGATCTAACTTAACCTGACTGGTGCGTCTACCGATGCTGAATCGCCGTGTAACTCAATTATCATTTCAATTAAACGAATTGTTTTAATTGATTTAATTTTTTGATGCTGGCCGGCGCGCGATGATGCCGGCCGAGTTTAAATCATCGAGCGCGCCCGGGCACCGTCCGATGGAAAATGTAAAATATCGTTGCGAACCATCGACCGGTTTCGAGGGTAGGTAGGAAAATTTAATTTATTTGCCGGCGCATCGGCGAAAAACACGCGCGAGCGTGTGCGTGAGTCGCGGTACGCTTCGTCTAGGGGATGATTTTTGAAATTGTACACCTCCCCCTCCCTCCGGTCTGGGGTGTGGCGGGTTGCGGCTCGATGATTGCGGCTCCCGTTGAGTTTTATGCGCGCGTGGATATTTGCAAGAGTCACGGAAAGTGAGAGAGGGGAAAGACCTTTGAAGCAACTTTGAAATAATATCGTAAATATTCGTTTGCTCGAGGGAGTCGTTGTGTTTCTTCTGAAACTCGAGCGTGCTTCGAAATTTCGAACACGGGAGTCTTGTTATGCCACGGTTTCGGTGCGAGCTTTGTGTTAATTAATATCGAGGATAATATTTATTATCGAGGAGCAAGTACGTTAGAATATCTGCTGGTACAAAAATAATTTTCCAGTTACTAGCTTAAAAATATTGAACCTTCGAATAGTAAAATTGTTTGATAATTGATTTATTCGAGTGGTAAATTATTTAAAAAAATTCCGCGAATGAAGGACTTGTTTCAACTTATCTTTCATCAGTCCAATAATAATGTTATAATCGAAATAATCGGAAAACGCAACATTCGGGATTTAGACGCGATCAAAGAAAAAAAACTGCACGTCTCACTGAAAGGCCTAGAAGCAGCTGTTCTAACTAGAAAATGAAGACGACTTTTTTGCCATAAAATTTTACTGATATGCAAACATTTGAATCGAATTACATAGAAAACAAATTACAGGCGCGATCGCTCAGTACCATACAACGCCACTCCTACTCGAGGTCTACGCCACGCCCCCTTACGATCACGTGACCCAAATCAACCAATCGCTAATTTTCGTTGCATTAGCGTTGCACCTAAATATCACTTTCAGTGATAAAAAAGAGACTTTTTGCCGCGAATTTAAAAGATAGTTAAAAAACGGCACTCCATTTATCGCGTCATTGTCGAAACGATCATCTTCATCCGCGCGTCATCTCAAAAAGTAATAAAGCAGAATCAATTAGCAGTTAAACGAGTCCTTCGAAAGAGACGGGCTTCTCCTCTTTCAGCTGTAGTCCCTTTCCCTTCTCCTCTTTCTCGCCGTGGCGATGCTTTCGACGGCTTTCATATCTCCGCTTCCCGGCTCCGTATCGCGCACGAAGCGTACTCGCGAAGGCGAAAAACCGTCAGCGAGGCACGGCTGCAACGACGGTTACCTCTGACATTCGCCGAGCGAAATGCACCGGCTCGGTTGTAACGTCGGGAAAGAAATCGAGATACGGGTCCGCGATGGGATCGTAAACCGACTCTCGATGGAATTGCGCCGGGAAAGAGCGAGAATTCGGTTGAACCTTTTCACTTCCATCTTGTTTCCCCGTTATTTCAACCCGCCGTCCAACGAGTACCCACACGCTGCCACCAACTTCGAACGGTTTCTGCGATTCGACGAGAAGATTAATTTCAGTTTTGTTAATACGTTCTCGTAATGGACGAATGTTTCTTTAATATTATCTTTAATATTTTCTTTAATATTTAATATTAATCGTTTGCTTCTAAGAACGATTTTTGCCTGATTGAGAACGAAACTGGAAGAACGTAAATTGTGACGTTTGCAGAAATTTCTAGATATTTCAGATATTTTGGAACAATCACTGTAATCGCTGTAATGTCCTCGATGATCAAACTGAATAATTTTTCCATTATAAAAATATATTGCACAAAGAAAAGTTTGCGTCCTTTGTATAATATAATACAATATAAACATTTTCCTATTTCTTGTACGCTATTTTCTCTGATACTAATTTCATACTTTAAACGTCTGTCAGAGAGAGACACGATCGTACAGACTTATTTATTTTAATTATTATTATTTAAATTATAATAGGGTATAATCTTGGTGCGTGTTAGAAACCGATGGTTCTAGTATTAAATATTTGAAATTTGCAGTTGCATGTCGACTAGTATTCTGTGACTAATTGTAATTCATGGAATTTCAAAATGTTTCACACAACACATAATGTATTTATAATTATAAATTTAATATGTACACGAAGTAAAATTTAATATTTACTGTACCGTATACATAATATATTAAAAATGATATAAATATTTAATGTATTTGTAATATTAAATTAATTTAACATTATGTAATTGTACAATTGTAAATAATTATTACAACATATATAATTTCACATATGTATATGTATTAATATAATTATAAAATTAATATAATATAATACAACTATATATACAATATGTTTATATTTAATATTTTGTTTAAACGTTTATATTTAATATTTTATATAATTTTATATTTATCATATTTAACGTGTACGCGAAAATCCTTCTACGGACGAGTTTCACAAATAATTTCACGAGCCATCACGCACAAAGCCGTCCGTTGTTATCAATTAAATCTACACAACGCAGTGGTTAATTTACACAACACTTTGCATTTCTCATTGGAAGGAAAGGTTAAACGACTCCTCCAAGGATCAATGATGCGCACGCCGACGTAATCGCGTCCTACTCCTGTCTCGGTGTTCTTCGTTAGATCTCGTAGATCAGGGAACCTTGACGGACGTAACGCGGGAGATTATCGATGTTGAGCGATGAATTTTAGCTCAAGATACACCTCGGCGACCTTTCCTCCATCCATCCGCTCCGTTACCTTCGCCGGAGAATCCTGAAGCCGATCTTCACCGTTACTTCTTGCTGCGGTGGCGAGCCAACAGACGCGAGCAAAACGAGCCAACGAAACTGCGTCAAATCGCCTCGTTTATCGAGCGCAATTTAGGACGCGCGCTTTCTGCACGCGTGTGTCGCCTCTTTGTTTTTCTTTTTCTTCTCTTTTTAGTTTCAGTCTCTCTCTCTCTCTCTCTCTCTTTTTTCTTCTTCGCTCTTTCCTCTCACTGGGGAATTCACCGCGACGAAAGGAGGTTCGCTGGCGAGGATTTGACGACTCGGTTAAATTGACCGCGCAAATCCGACGACCGACGCGCAAAAACGCGTGTTTGTATGCGGAATTTTTGTATTCTTACGGTTGAATGCTCCTTCTTTCTTTATTTCTCTGTGTGTTTTTTTATATTTTCTTACTCGGCGGTGTATATTCAGAGTGATTCTTTTATACGCAATTGAAAAATCATTCAATCACTATATTATGTTATATATAAAAATTATTATAAAGAATGTGCTATATTTTTGTACAAGCATTTCAATTGTTATAATGAAATTACACTGCACATAAAACGTTTACTTTTGAAGAAAATGCAAGATAGATGTACCGTGTAGTAATTTGTAAAAAATACACATATGCAGATCGTTTGAAACTGAAACAAGTGTGGATGGACCGACAAACACATAAAACTGTGAAACTTTTTTCCTCAACATTGCCTCGAGAAGAAACTGGATTCCCATCCGTTTTATCATTTTTTAATTACGTTTCATTAAAGAATTAAAACGCTTTTCAAAGATAAACGAGTTAATTACACTCGCCACGTCTATAATTGTATTTTGCCTAATTAAAAGTTGTTCTCTATTTCTTTGCAGGTGAGTTGTAATTACTGAATTCATCTCTACGCGGTACACGAATCTTTGGAGGGAAAGCGAAGAGAAACAGTTTCAAGGTAGTTCCGATTCATTCCAATTGTAACATTTTTCTCTTTTTTTTAATATTATTATTATTAATACCTTTTAATATTTCCTTCCCTTTTTTTTTCATGTCGGTTTAATTCCGCTTTGAGACACCTTATTATTCGTTGCATCAAAAAATTACACTCGTTCTCAGTCTCCCTTGCTTCGTGTAAATTTTACGATATCACGAGGTTGATTAAGTTTCATTTTCCTTTCGCGATTAAAAATGCATTCGCACTATCCTGCCTTTAAAGCAAAAGCTCGGAAAGTTAAACGAATAATTTTAACTTATCTCGTGCAGAAGCGCGATGCGAAAGTGCGAAAATATTTGGAAAGATCGGAGACACGAGGTATAATGAAATATTCGACATATTCCGAAACTTTTTGCATTCTGAAATTTGCTCTGTCGCTGTAGTTCGACTTATTCAAACTAATTTCGATATATTTTTATTGTAATTGTACGGTAAAAATATTTTTTCAAATACTTTGAATAATTCTCATAACGAAAGACTATATTTATTTTCAATCTCACTTGCTTCACGTAAATTTCGCAGTGTAAAATATAAGATAGACGTACCAACTTCCTCTTAAAATAATTATATACGAAAATAGAAATTCTCAAAGTTGATTCAACAATTCCAATTTAAGTAGAAACGAAAACATTTTGCCATAAAATTTTATCGATATGCAAACATTTGAATCGATAGAAAACAAATTACAGGCGCGATCGCTCAGACAACGCCACTCCTACTCGAGGTCTACGCCACGCCCCCTCGCGAATCACGTGACCCAAATCAACCAATCGTTAATTTTCGTTGCATTAGCGATTTTCTGGGTTACCCCTGCTAAAATCACTTTCAGTGATAATGAATAAACTGCGGATTTCTATGTATTTGCGCGAAATTTTAAACTGCAAAATTTCAGGGAATGCGTATAATGTGAAAATGAAATATCTAAAATATTGTAACATTTGGAATTTTTTTTATTTGGGACGTAAATCGATTTTCTATTTGGATTTCGTTCAAAATTATATCTTCGATCGATACGCAAATCCGCGGTGTAATGACAAAACGCTGAACTTCTCTTGGAAGCTCGCTCTTGCAACCAGAATTGGCGCCCCTTTTTTGCGTCGATCAATTTCTTTTTGCATCGATACATTCAGACCATGGGAAGGAATTCTTACCAGCGTATGACGTCTGGCTGATTTTTCCTCGGCCGGCGGAGGTAGTCGAGTCATTGAGAGTGGGGTCGATTGAGAGCGCGGCAAAATTGAAAATTGCTATAATCCAGCGGGCAGTTACGGTAATACCCGGTAATATCTGCACGCGCGCTCATACGGCATCGTTTCAAGGCGATTTTTATGCTAAACTCACCGGCCATACGTTCCCGACGATGCACGTAACACCTAGAGTTTCGTGGTTCGAGAGCCGAGCCTCCCCTGCCCGGGAGAAAGTACAGTAATCAACCGATCGATTGCTCTCTAACGTACGGATGCTATGAAAGACTGCCACGTACATACTACCTGCGCTCTTGGTCATCGCGAACCTTCAATTTTTCATCTGCTCGATCGATCGTAGGCCTCTTTCCCCGATAATCTTTAATCAGTTTTTTTCGCGTCGATATTTCTCTTGACTAACGAGTTACGAAGGTGGATTTATTTGAACATGAGAGGAGAATGGAATTGTTTAATTATAAAATATACGGCAGATGAGTACATGAATTTGTATTTTATAATACATGAATATATATAATATATGCACGTACATTATGAAGTATATGAATATATGATTTAATTATGATATAATTATACAATATTTGTAAATATATTTTTCTGTTTCTCGAAGAAATATTTTATTCAGAATCATATTTTATTATATACGAACATTATACATATATATGTTCTTGGTAAAAGAGATCTTTAGTCGAGGAGAGAAATAAATTCAGATCAGTATGAATTAATGCATTAAATGTGTATGAATTAATAATACACTGAAAACATACCTATTTAACAGAAGAAAAATCAAAATTTACTTGAAAATTTACTTGAATATAGTTTGAACATTGGAATATTTTATAACTATAAGGTGGCCACTAAAGGGTTTGAAAAATACACAAAAAAAAAATTTTAATTCATAAAAATTCACACATAACACTGAAAAGAATTCATTAATTATGTTTTCAAATAAAATAACAAAAAATTAAAAAAACACGCGTTTGTAAAAGCTATTTTCGTTTTGTATCATTCAGTCTTTCAGTGACCACCCTGTATTTCGGCGGCTCTATAGAATACCTAATGTTCGAGTTGAAGAAAGTTCAAAACTGCGCACACCATCCAGTTTTTTAATTTCTTTGCTCATTGCGATTGCGCCAAGAATTCTCGAAAGACGCGAAACACCGGTCGAATTGAAAATCTCCCAGATCGTACCGCTCAGACCTGAAACTGCGCGGGCAGTACCAAGAAATCATGAACTCCAATGGAAAAGAGATAATGCTGAAGCCGAAAACCGATCGCTCAGCCGTTGGCCGTGCAGCTAGGGTAGAACGATAACGAATTAGGGGTGACAGGCGCGATTAATCGCGCAGACCCCGGGCACCAGTCTTATTCCGTGTACGACTGCATCAATCACGATCCCGCGGAGGCCCTTCCATTATCGCGACGAGTCGCAGATAAGCTATCACGGCTAATATCATCGATCCGGCCGGTTTGCATTTCGATTATAAGCGGCAGCGTACTCTGTCGTTGCCCATCTCTCACACACACACACACACACACACACACACACACACACTTGTGAACGTGAATGCTTCGATACACCGGTCAAGCTAATTGAAATCTACGACTTTGAACTTGCTCCCGATGCTCGTCGCGAAAGGGGGAGAAGAGTGATATTAACGAGCGAGCACGATGCACCACGCCGAAGCACCAATAACCGACGATTTGTCGCTCGATCACTAATCACTGATCGCAAGCGTCTCGGCTAACTATCGGGGCCAGCTCCTTCGACTGATTTGTTGGATACTGATACTGACTCGACGGTGCTCTTCTTGCGAGCATCGTCACGCGGTGAACAATATACGGTTCTTCGCGTGGTTTTCATATCCGAACGTTTGAGGTGGAGGGAAGTGACACTAAAGGGAACTCCTTTCTTAAAATGAAACAAGTAAAAATAATAAAAAAACTGAAGCTTACAGTGCTAAAAATGTATAATCGACGTCAGAAACGTAAAAAGGGACAATTTATTTCTCCAGCTTGTGAGAAGTTGTGACTCGTAAATATTGAAACAAATTAGCAATTTGCTTCGTCTTTACGGTTCAACATTAGAAAAGTGAAAAAGGAGGAACATTTTTGTTTCTCTATTAATTCAAATGCAGGAGACCCTGCTTATCGGTTGTGATACAATACAAGAGTCTCAACAATAATATGAATTTATTGATATAAACTCAAATTATAACGTTGCAAATATTGACAGTATTATTACGTTATAAATGCAACATGTAACAAATATTACGAGTCCCGGATATAAAATAAAATGATTGTACGTTTCACATTTCGACGATCCCTCGAAATAATCCTGTGGAATATTATTTTACACTTCTTCAACAACTAGCTTACTCTGTCTGCTGTACTATCCACTCGTGCCAGCGTTTTGATCCCCAGTCAAGCAAAAAGTAATTTGAAAGTCTTCGACGATATTCGCTGGGCGAAACGCGCGAAGAATCGCGACAACCGCGCTCGATAGATCGATCGATCTGCACGCGTGTGGTTTCGTTGAACAGTGTGGTAGCTACGACCGCGTTCAGATAGTATTCATGGCTGGATCGCGGCTGTGCCCGATGATTAAACTGTTGAGCTACAGCGAAGAACGTACATAAGTATTGGAACAATTTTAAATTGTACATCGCGAGTGTACAAAATACATTTTTCAATCTTTTTAATTTAGTTGTAAAATATACAATATATACGATTAATAAAATTATCAATATCAATTAATACGAATGAGAAAACAGTAATTGAAGGTTCGTTCAGCGTTGAGATATTGGAAGGATTGAAATATTTTTAATCGCATTCAAAAAGTTTATGAAAATTTTATAAAGCGTCGGTTATTTATTAGAAATCAGAAACTGATAAATTTAGCAGAACGTTCGAGTTTAGTTGTAACAAGAAAAGTGTAAATATCAATCTCCTTTTAATTTTCTTGATTAAATTACACTATGTGTTACAATAGCGTAATTGAATTAGTATTCTATAGATTTCGAGTAAATTATTCGTCTTTGTCATTAATGTTAAAATATACAATATATATATATTGCGAATATTTATTGTTTGCTATAATGAAAAACATTCGTTCATTATACTAAGTTTTATTATATTAAATGAACCAATACACGCATAAAGATATTTAACTCTCACATAGTTGGATTACAGATAATTGTAAAAAAATGTAAGAATCATGTCAATTAAAATTTCAATATTGCATACTCTCTAACAGAGATTTCGCTAATAAATTTAAATCAAACTAAAAATTCTAAAATCACGTCAAAATTATTAAAAAAAGGCAAAGATATTCGAAAAATTTAATTGGAGAATAATCGTTCGTTATATCAAACAGAAAACTTTGAAAAATTATTCAGACTGGCAATTTCGATTACTCAAAATGTCCTCTGCGTATGTTGATATCGACGACGATGAAAAAAGATTCAAACAATTTTTGTATCTAGTTATGTTTTAAATTGTACGTATATATCTACGCAGTTCGCAAGCTCGCAACCAGAGGCGGTGACGCAGGTCACCGCGCATTTTTCGAACACCGGGTACATCGACCTGGCCGTGCCAGACGACGCACCGGTCGAGTGCAATTTGCAGACAATCCGCGACGATGCCACGGTGGGGGACAAAGAGTATTTTTTTACTTATCACCCTGCTGGATTTAGCGATGGGCTGAAAAGGCCTCGAGTCATCGCGATCGCGCGCCGGAAGCCACGAATTGCCATCGATCGTGAACAAGAGTTGAGAGTTTTTCGAGTGTCTCAGAAATTTAAAAGCCATTTCAAGTACGCTGCAATTACTATATTATTATTATTATTGTTATTATTATTATTATTATTATTATTATCGTGTTATACACTTTAGAATTTTCAGAAAAATACGCAAGTGAATACTCCATCTCTACTTCGTGTATACTCTTATTAAAATATTATTACTATATCGTACACTATTATTTAAAAAAAACTGCACGACTTGTACCCCAGTATGATTCGTCTCACTAAAAGGCTCAGAAGCAACTGTTCCGGCTAGGAAATGAAGACTTTTTTGTCATAAAATTTTATTGATACGCAAACATTTGAATCGATACAAAACAAATTACAGGCGCGATCGCTCAGTACCAGACAACGCCACTCCTACTCGAGGTCTACGCCACGCCCCCTCGCGAACCACGTGACCCAAATCAACCAATCGCTAATTTTCGTTGCATTAGCGTTGCACCTGAAAAGACCCGAGTTTCTTAATATCGTGTATTTTCTTCAAATATTACATTTTGAACGAACAACGTTCAAAGAAACGATACCGTTTTCTGCATATTGTCATTTTATATACTGAATCATTAATTGATCGTTTTAATGAAATTGACGAGTCGAGTTGATATTAATATTATAGACAGTTTTGATGTATCTAAGGAATGTTTAACTTTCAAATCAAACGGTATAATTGAAGAGAAAAATCAGAAACGTTGAAATTTTTTACCGCCAAAAATTCTCTAAACAGACGTAAAAGCGTATTTCGCTATTCCTGTAAGATATGAATCGCCGCTGCCAAATCGAGCGACGAGGCAGCGTTTCAACGATGAAACGACGCAGACTGCGTCGATCTAGCGCGGATCTACGTAGCACGTAGGTAGGTGTGCATCCGTTCGCGTAAGATGCGTGCGCTTATGTGTTTGAATCACGAGCATCGCACACATGCACACACGCGATATTCGCATCGCCACTCTAAAGTCTTAGGACACTTTTCACTTTTAACCTACAACATTTACCACAGATAATAAAATTTTTCATTCTCACGTGCAGTTTCTTTTTTCTATGACGACGCAATTATGTTTATTTTTTAATGGCAAAATTTTGTTTTGGATGTGCTTGCGTGAGTAAACTCAAGACGCTCGTATTAAGTTTGAATTGGATTTCTCATCAGATATAGAGTAAATAAATTGTAAATTTGAACGAGACTATGATAAAATGCCAAATATTTGAGATGTTTCACTTTTACATACTCGTCGTTATCCAAAAAATAGTTAGATTATTTCCTCGTCATCGAAGGGTAGACATTAGAACTATTTTAACTTTAATTTTATAAAACCAATCGCATGAAAGATAAGAACATTTTCTCTCCTATCTTTCGAACGACAAAATTTTACAAAATTAAAGTTAAAATAACTCCTACATACCTAAAAGATTAATATCTTTTTACAAAGAACAATGTCCAATTGCATCGATTATAAAATATACAATTTCATTTCAAAAAAGTGATCTCTGGTACCAAATAACTCTCCTTCACAGCGTTTATCCAAAATATATCTCCAAAAATAGTGAATTCTTATTCAACGCCAGTTTGATACAGACTCTTCGTTGTACAAAGTTTCGTTTTTCAAACGATCAGTTACTACTTAATAAATTACTGTTAGTAACCGAGACTTTCGAGCGTGAGTGTACGCGAAAGGGATCGGCGAAACCACGAGCCCACTGGACGGACGTTCCATCGCTAGCTAGCGACGCCCACTCGCTAAAGAGATGCCAAGACTTCTGACAATGAGCCCCGACCTCAGCAGTTCTCGTCTGGCTGGCCGTGGCAATAGAAGGGGGTAAGATATTTCGAAACGGGTAAATATTTGGGCGTCGTTGCGCGCGTTACGCGCTCGCCGCGCCGGGCGGAAAAATGGGATCGATATTCTGGTACCTATCGCCGGTAGTTTCGAATATGTGGGAGGAATTTCTGCACGCACGTGGAAATGGCAAATGGGGGAGTCTGTTTTAAAAGTAATTTTATACAAGAGGTATGTGAATTCGGACTTTTGAAGCGTGGAGGGGGAGAAGGATTTGGTAGAAATAGAACGGATTTGGGGCGCAAATAGGATTAAGTCGCTGGATTCTTTGGGAGATTTAGTTGGAAACGGTTGGAAAATTAAAAGGATGTAGAAACTCGAGGATCGCGTTGCTAAATGTCACTGCTTCCACCAATCTAGATTTACGTTTGACATTTTCCTCTCTATATTTTCCTACGATTAGATTACGTTTTATAACGGAGGGGAGCCTTCGAATAATTTAGACCTTGAATTCTACGAAGACGAGGCGATTTGCAGATCTTTCTTTCCAACCGAATCGCACTCTGTCAAAGAAACGAAAATGAATCGAAAATACTCTTAAACGACTAAGAGTCTCCGTTTCGCGACACCTTTGGACTCGAGGCGCGATGTCGAACGCGACGAGCGCGAAGCCTCTCGAAAACAGCTGGCGAACGTTCGTTTCACGGGAAACACGTTCTATTTCCGAGTTGAGTTTCGGCGCAGCAGCCACGCGATCGTGCACCGCGCCGGTAAAAGTCGGTAGAAAGCGCGCGATTTCCCGTGCTCCCGTCCTGGGGGATCTTTTTAGCGATGACCGAGTCGTTTCTGCGAGCGACTTTCACACGTGGGCTTCCTGCAGTCGCAGCCGTCTTACCGCGTCTAATTATATCTTACTTTGTTTGAGTACAACGCACCTTTCGACACACGCGGCCGCCACCTCTTCTCTTTCTTCGCCCGCTTCGTCCGGCCTCCCCCGCGGTCGACTTCGTTGCTTCACCGGCGAGCACGATTGGACTCGGGCCAAATCGAACGATCGTTAAATCGAACCGCGAATTAGCCGGATTCCTCGCCGAGGGGATGGTTGGTCATTCAGAAGCGTTACCTAGGGATGAAGGAAGTCTCGTCTCCTTCGGTATGACTTGGTTTGATCGACACGTGTAATTTTACTAAATTTTTTTTATGATCTCTTTTGTCTTTCGTCGACGTTCCATAGTCTTGTGAGAGATTTAAAGAAATTTCAAGTTTTTATGGATAATTATTTTAGGCAATACTTATAATTTTCTGTACATTTTCCAGTTTTTATTTTTAATTTTTACGAATTTAGATACACGCATTAGTTATAGCCTACTGGCCAAAATGTTTGTAGCAGTTGCTGTAATATTTGTTTTCACAAAAATATTATTTCTAAAATTCCACGGTCTATTTATTGCGTACATAAAGATATCTCGATTTCTCAATATTAATTATTTCTACTGTATTATATATTTCACAATAAAAAGTGCAAGGGATAGTAAAGTAATTGAACGATAGTAAATATAATAGGAAATAGGGACGATTTTGATAATTTATAATACTTAAAGGTTAATGAACGTAATTTACAACATACAATACATAATAATTTAATCTACGTAATAGTTAATTTATTATAGACATTGAGACTTGCATAACTGTCACAAAAGATCTCACAGACGATCAATATTTATTATTTAATATCATTACATAGCATTTCACAGGAATAAAGTGACAACTGAATAGATTGATTAGTATCGTGAATTAATAAATTCAAATCAGATTCACCAATCACTAGAATAGAATTAATCATATCGGGAATAAAAATGATCACTAATATGTAGACATCGTGTACAAGCGCGAACACAAATCTACATCTACGTATGCATTAGCATAATTGTACAACATGTTGAAAAACATAAATTAAAAAAAAGAGTGGAATAACAATGAATGGAAATTCGCAACAATCTCGCAGATGATCTACAATAGATACTCAAGGATTGATGCGTGTAATTTATTCGAAACGTGTAGCTGAATTACAACAATGAATGAAAGATGTATGTACATATGTTAAATAGTGCAAACAAGACGAGAATACGTGGAAACGTAGTTATATACGATCATTCATGATTCATAAACTGCGAATGTAGTATTCAGATGGAAATAAGATGCAAGAAGCTATTATTACGACTTTTATCGATATTAGCGATCGTTCTTATCCCTCGTATTAATTATTTGCACGTTCCCCTATCTATATTTAACGTTGCCGTTTTGTTTCTGTCTCCATTGGAGTAATAAAACCCCCCCCTCAGGTAAAACGCAATATTTATCGCGCCACTAATTATATCGGTAGTGTTTGTATTTTGAGACAACACTTTTAATGCTTCGCGCGAAGCATTAAAGCAACTTATGGTTGTAAAATTGTAACAGACGAACGCCTCTGGTGGCTCGTGATTCAACACTCCGGTCTTAATTACTTGATTCATACTTATCGTTTCAATAAATTTCGTTTTACCGCGTATTTTAGTATATAGGGGAACGGGTTCGACGCGTTGCACTGGTTTTTATTCCAAATTCAGGACGATGTTGTTCGCTCGAAAATCCAAAGAAGCGGTTTATGATAGTTGAAAAGTGAAAATAGTAAATGATGCAATTGCCAGAAATGGAGATTCTCGGTATAAACGAGGAGTTACGTTTGTTAGTTTTGGCGCTTGAACGTTATAAACCTCTAAACGTTCACCTTTGTAATTTGGAAGAGAATCGACTTGTGATTTATTTATTTTTACACTTTGCACAGTGTGTAATGTATATTTTTTTCCCCGCTTACGTTGTCAGTCATTTGGACGTTTAAATTAGTAATTGTACAAAAGTGTATATATGGAGAAACAGAATTTTCCATACAGCCGAAATGTTGAGACAAAACGAGAGGAGATTTTTGAAATGTCTCATTAAATGTTTTCAGAAAATAATAAAACGAATATATTATACACATACGTTTGAATTGAATACAAAAACCAATTGTAAATACTTGGTAATATATAATAAAATTCACATAACATTAGAGGGACAAAAGATATTTGTATAGAAATGTTAAATAATAATAATGTTTTCGTTAATATTCTGTAATAAATTCGTGTAATATTTTAGATATATTAGTCCTTTGTTTGTAATTGTTTTCTTAGCTTTTGACCAACTTTGATTTAATTTTTCCTACAAATTTATTTTATTGACTATTATGAAATAACGTTAGAGGTAATTTTAGTTATGAAGTCACGATAGTTTTGTAACGCCTCATGATGCAAAGGGTTAATATAATATTATGTCAAACATAATATATATATTTTTAACACTATTAGTCTTTTTTTTTAAGTTATTAATCACTAAAAGTCACAAGACATTGCAGCAATGTCACCAAAATTAAAAAAAGTGTCGTGATAAAATTTCAAAAGGAAAAAGAGCACAGCTAGAATGTTGTACGATTTTTTCACATAAAATTACAAGAGTTCAAAAACTGGCAATTTTTCAATTAATTGTACGGACCAATGTGTCGACACATTCACTACAAATTCCTCTATCGTATAAATCACTATTTAATTTTTTTCCAATTCTGAGACGAATACAGTAGTCGCGGAGACGTTGCATATTTTCGACACCACGAAACAAGTATATACGCGACTCGTCGAAACGCCTTCGAAACCACTCGTTGTAGGTCAGAAGCGATCGTCGGAGCCCGTTAGTCAGAGGCCCGGTCATTTAGAAAATCCGCTTGCTACCGCAGCGCGTGCTGGTCAAGCTGCCAGAGTAGAAGAACCTAGCTGTGTACAGTGTTGTAGCAACGGAGGACACCGGTAAATCCATCCGGCGCGACCTGCTTTCTCCGTTTTGTCGTTCGCGGGAGGCAGAAAGAAAGAAGGAAAAAAAGAAAAAAAGGAAAAAAGAAGGGAAAAAAAGCCGCGCCGTGACCCACTACCCTCGTGACTCGGTTCCCTACCCCTGCGGGGAGGGGGGAGAGAGAGGGAAAAAAAACGCGGATGATGAGAAGCGACGACGGGACGGCGAGAGCGAGGGCGGGGTGGCGGGGGGTCGCGACGTTTAACGAGTCAGCCGCACGAACGCGAACGAGGAATAAAATGAGCAGCTAATCGATAGCAGTTCATTGAGTTTCGGCCGCGTTGCACGCGTGTGTATCACTCGCCCACCTCCCACCACCATTTTTCCGCCGCTTCCCCTCCTTTGCTCTCGCTACTCTCTTTCTCGGTGGTGAACATTTCCCCTGGCGGCCCTTCAATCTACCCTGTCAGTGCCGCGTCTCGTGGCACTGATACGCGCGCGAACCGCGCGAGCCGTGTCAAGGGTTGACGGCGCACACCGGGGCGGTCACGTGGGCTATCTTCGAGTTTCGCGCCGGTACCGCGCGCATCTTACGTGCGCACGCCAGTCGCCGCCGCGACCCCGTCGCGTCGTGCCACGGTTCATCCCTCTGACGACTCTTTTTATTTCTTTTCCCTCGTTCTCTCTCTCCCATTTCTTCTCTGCAGTAAAATTCTTTAGGAAATGAGAAGGAGAATTATTTTAAATAATTAATTTTGTATTTAATATTTCGGCCGATTATACGCGAGCGTTCTTGTGAAATATGGGTTTTCGTAGAAATGGTAGTTTTGTTTAGGTTAGGTTTTGTTTAGATTTTATACAAACAAAATTGTATTTAATACGAAACAGGAATCGAATGATTAATTAAATTAACAGTCAATTATCTCGGCTCTTTTTTATTTTTTCTTGTAAAATCGCGAGTGAAATATATATGCGTTGTAGATTTATCATAAAGGAAAATTAACTACCATCATGTATTTTCCATATACTCTTGGATATCTAAATGGTTTCCAAAATATCTAATTATGCAAAATATACAGCAGATAAAAAACAATATCATATACATTTATTCACTACTCTTCCCATTTATCTTCTCAACTTTCTTTTATTCATCGCTGCAAAGTGCAAAAAAAAGAAATCAATGGCGTCGATAAATTTCATTAATTCACAAGAGAAAATAATTGCTAGTTATTTCCTTCGACGATACAATAAAATATATTAGAAACTTTATACAATAAATAATACTTCAAATGTAATAATATTTCAAAATATAGATATTATGCATACAGGGATGTATTGGGTTGTCCAGAAAGTTCGTGCCGATTTTTGGTAAGTGGTGTATATAATTTACTAAATGTATACTAAAATTTAAATCTTCTGCGTTTTAATTTTCCTTCAAAATCGGCTTTTGAAGGAAACCAAAGAGTGTTTAGTATAATAGATATTCGTCTAATTCCCTCATTATAGAAACGACGAATTAATCCATCGGTCAAGATGGCGAGTTAGGCGAAAAACGACGAGCGCGATTGGAGAAAGAGACCTTGAATGTAGCTATGGTTCGTTAAACGAGAAATGTGTAGGACTCGGTTACGATGTTCTGGTTCCATTACCAGAACGGCTGCGAGCCTCGTCGATGACTTAACGCCGGAAAGCTCGCAAAGTCCTCCCCGTTGGAAACTTTCGTCTGGTTCTAGTGACGGCTACTTAGCCTTGTTAATAAGTCAAGCTATGCTAATACTTCGCAGGTGTTCGCTGCAGTTTTAGCAGGCCGTCCCAGCCTCCTCTTGTCAAGACGAAGAATTCCGTGCCAGCTGCGAATTCGCTCGACAACGAGCGAAAGGTGTTTGTGATCGATCTCTGCAGAGTTCAGCGGTAGATGGTCGAGGAGATTCATTTACCTTTGCTCCAGCAGTTTTTGAGCGTCGACGAAACTGCGAGAGGCCAGATTTTTTATTTATTTGGGGGAATTTTAAAGATGCAAACGCGGACAGAATGTATAAAATGCAATATTTATTGCAAGGAAGAAAATTTCTGTTTAGATCTCATTTCTTCAGTCATGTTTATTAAAATTTGCAATCTAGTTATTAGTATAGATGGTTAGAAAAAAATACAATATGTGACAAAATTAAGAATTGAAGAATTGAAAAGTATTGGTTTTACAAGATAAATACTGTTTGTAAGAAATAACTCCCACACTCATAAAGACTTTCGTCTGAAACATTTAATCGATCCAATTAATAATTCCACTAACATTTTTATTTTCTTCTTTACGCGACTTGTCCTGTATATATTTTGTATATATTCTTCAAACATTGCTTCGTATGTTTTTTTCTTCTGTAGAATAATTATATTATAACGATGACTGCATGATACAAGTTGTTTCTAATAAAAATCTTCCAATTCCTCTATAAAATAATGATGAAAAGCATCGATATTTTTCTAAAAAAAAGAACCTCTCAGTCGTCAAAGAATCTTTTTTTAAAAGACTGTAGATAAAAATCCCAGACGTTTAGCATTGCAATTTCAGCCCATTCCCGACGACAATGTTCGTCCGTCTCTCCTGATGTATCATCGTTCCAGAGGTCGTTCGATCGCGTCACTCTCCTTGTTCCTCCGTAATTCCGATTCCTTGGCATTTTCCATGTCCTCGTTGGCCACGGCTACGGGCAGCAGTTTCGAACGACTCCATTCCCATCCGACATTCCCATCGTCGGAAGATAAACTCCTATAAAATCTCACTGCCGTTTTAAGGCTTCCCCAGCGTCTGTCCACCCCCGCGGACTATCAAGCCAATATCGTTCTCCATCGCGACGTATAAACTCCTTTTCAGACGATGCTTCGCGCGAGACGCGATACCGCGCCCCGTTCCTTGTCCATTTCTCGGCAATTCTCGATGACCTGTTAAAAGAAAAAAGAGAAACAAGGGAAAAAGATATTTGTTAGCCTCGTCGAGCAACGGCGATTCCCGCTCTCTTTGTAAAATCTAAAATTTGCAATTCTAACTTATTTAAGGATTGAGAAATGAAGTGAGAGGCGATTTGTGAAGTAGACTGTGGATATTCGTATTTTTGTAAATAGATAATTAAAGAAGTGGAGCGTGACTAAAGATTCGTGTCATTTGGAATATTGCAATAAACACTTTAAATGACATTTCTGGATATTTAAATTCCGCGGACCTTCGAGCTCTTACATTTTTTTAAAAATGCACAGACATCTAAAGGATGCCTCAATTTTTATTTCATTTAATGTTACTTTTGTTTATGAATTGTTTTGAATATTTTATACGTTGTTGTGCATTATCGAACATCCACAGTTCAATGATACACTATTTTTTCTTCGCTCATTTTGTTCCAGTGTCGTTTGAGATCAAAATTTATTTGTTTTGCAAAATATTCATTTTCTTAAGAATCTTCAATTTCTTAAAAATGCAACATCTAACGTTCGATTTCCACAATTTGAGAGAATGAGAATTAAATACAATTATTGTTATAAGAATAATTAAACAGAGTGAGATGTGCGGGTTGAAAAATCGGTAATTTCCAACGTGTCTCTTCGAATCGAATTTGCAAACACGCAGCGTTACATCGTGCAAACAAACGTTTGTCGTACTTTGCACTTAAGAAAACCTAACGATGACATTCGCGTCTTGGGGAAAAGAAGCAAAGCAACAAAAAATTAATTGTATACCGCGCAACCTCTTTAACGCTGTATAATTTCTCCTTGGAACGTTTTTTTTGTTAAGCTGAATGATTTACTAGCAACTAGTCGCGTGCTTTACAATTAAAAATGAAAACAGAGTTCGAAACGGGAATCGTGCGCAAACGCCACCCAGAGGCTGAGATGAGAGAGGCTCAGCCTCGACACGAATCTCGCCAAAGATCGCCGGGACGCGTTCGCGATTTCTCATAATCTAAACTGTGAACGTAAAGAGAAAAATACGAACGTAAAGATCGTGGAATCGGCGGGGAATGTGGGGATGCTGTATCGTGAATCGCGGAACGAGCAAAAACAAGGCCAGACGCTGACGCTCCCGGGCCAGTAAAAATTTAAGCCTCCGTCGTAACTTTGGCGGAAGGAGGGCGCGATTTCTCCGCTTGCGCGGCGCGTAGCGAAGAGGTGCTTGAAAAGATCGGTAACGAGCCGACGTCGCGAACGTTTCAAAGGGAAACAACGGTTCTCTTCTTGCGTTCACGCGTCGCGGCTAAATATTGGCGACACTGCAGCTTTGTACCGCGATTGCTTTTCGACTTTCTTGGTTTTTACTTTGCAAAATGGGTAGGAGGGAGAGAAGAGGACGTGAAGTGAGGAAGTTGAAAATAGGAGGCAGTGATGAGGAAGAGTAGCGATTTGAAATTACCATTTTGAGGAAGCTTCGTCCATTGTATATATTTGTCTTTCTTAGTCTTTTGGTTATTTTGGAACGAAAAGAATTTACTGTATCATAGAATTCAAAAATTCAGGAGAAAGAGTCAATTTTTCACTGATATGTTCATTGTAATTCTAGTTTTTCATCAAAGGAACAAGAAGAAGAGAAGATGTTCAATCAACGAAGAAGAAACTATTTATAATGAAAGTTTGATCGTGACAATATTTAACAACATAACTGAGAACTTTTCGCGGAACAAATTAGATTACAACAAAAATTTTGACAATTGTCGAAATCTCGCATTTTTCAATGAAGAATGTTATTCTTAAAACTTGTCGGTATATTGTTTTAAATTTTCTCATACAAGTACATTAATTGCTTTAATTAATTAATATTTTAACAACTCCTACACTCCTACTTATTATCACTTCAAAATTTTTGTCTTTCAAGCAAAAAAAGTGTTCGAAAACATGGAAATTTCCTTCCGAATAGAATTTCATTTTCCCCCTTGCAGTTCAAATATAATATTTTTGAGCTCGATATAAATTCTGGTTAGTAGAACGGTCACACTGCGATTTAATCTGACAGTCGGCTGTACCTAGATCTATTCGCTGCAATTTTTTACCACAGTGTAAAACCCGCGAGCTTCGTTTTCAAGAGACTGACTGCCACCGGTCGGAACCTTCTTCCGCGAAACAATCTAGGACGAAGTAGAAAGATACGCGCGCGGAGTTGGTGTTGGTTAATGGAACGCGGGAATTTACGAAATTGTTCGCCGGGATATCGTTAAAAATGTAGACGTTTTAATGGGCGAGTTAAACGGATGAACCATGCGTTCGCGGGAACGAAGGTTTCTGTCTGGTTTACCGGATCCTGAGGAGGTGGCGAGTGTTCTTACCGCTGCCGCGTGAAATTTTAGTAAGCTACTTCCGCCGCGCTGCTTCGTTACGTATTTGAAAATGTTTCGTCGAGGATACTCTAATTTCTCGGGGGAGGGTTTTCCCTTTTCAAATTCTAGGCATTCTCTTTGTACGTTGCGCGTGTGCGCGCACGGAATACGTCGAAGCAACCAGAGATTCAACTACGTACGTTGAATTTATAAGGAGAGTTTGTGTAGTACAATGCGACATTAAGCAGAGAAGGATGGCACATTGTGCATTGTACTCATTCTACTTAAACGTAATTTCCGATCGAAAATTGTCAAAAATTCCATTACGCGTAATTCAGCGTGTTTGCGTCGAATTTCGAAATTTATAAATCTATAAAAACACGGTACAACGCTTGTATCTTTTCTTTTATTTTCAAGCGAAGATTTTTCAATAGTTATTTAGATATATACTTCGGGACAGTCTCGATATAAAAATTTGGAAACTGAAAATTCGAAATTTAGGACGATCATTGAATAAGAATTTATTTTACAACACGCAATGATCCAACAAACAATTTCCTATCGGAACGACGTATGAGCAAAACTAATGATAAATGAATGGCAGGCTAATCTAAACGAGACATCGAATACAAAATCTATATAATTCTGTCTAATCTAACTTGATTAGAAATATCAACGTTTGAAATCAGCTAAACTCACTGATCAACTGACTTTGATCTGACATTTATTGATTATTTGCAGAAATATTTGTTCCTAAAATTACAGCCAAGAAATGATTATTACATGCAAAAATATAAAAGTGAAAATTCACACGTGGAATGACCCTCGCACCGCAATTCTACATTTTACTTGCTTCACTCGTTTTCTTGAATTGAGTTATGATTTTACCTTTACAAATTCCCGACTGCTTGGATGGTAGCCGATCGTCGTGGTGGGATTGGTCACGAGGACAGGATCCCGTGACGTGTTCGCGACAGAGGGACGAAAGTTAGAACGCGGAGGGCCCACTCGTCCCAGGCAATTTGGCGCCCGCATGGGCAAACGTATTAGCCGGTTGATTGGTATTCCAAAGATCCCCGGGTGTGGGAGAGTCGAGGCACTCTCCTCTTTCCCCTCTGCCCGTTTCACCAGCCCATAGGATCTTCATCACGGTGCCTGTTACGAATAAGCTCTTAATTCCTTGTAGGGTTCTTGACTCCCACTTCTGGCGTCTCTGGCTCTTTCTGCATCTCTCTCTCTCTCTCTCTCTATCTATCTGTCTCTCCTCTCTTCGACCGACGCCTCCACAGCGCGGTATCTACTCCTCCTTTCTCGATCCGACTCCAACAGTTCTCTCCTACCGATTCTCCCTCGTTCTCTCTTTCTTTCTTTCCTTTATCTCCGTCGTTCCGCCAAAGCCAACGTCGTCGTCTCTTAGCTTCTTCTTCGTCTAACCCCACGACCCGACAGTCCAACCAGCCTCCTCCCCTCCCCCTTCTTTTCCTGTCCTCCCAGCGACTCGAACGCCACTTTCTTGGCTTCTCTTGCTGGCTCTGTGTTCCATGTGCCGTGGCGTATAGCCGGCTACGTGTGCTCCTCTCTCTTTTTCGCCCGCTGTTTTGCTCGTGCACGAAAGTCGACGTGGCCTGGCGCACGATCGTGCAGATGTGGCTAGTATCGCAGTGGTACGGACCCACTCACCGATAAGCGTATTCCTCCCCCCCTCCTCTGTGGGGGAAGACACGTGGAACGTTGTCTAGCGAGGTTGTTTGAAATAGGTTGTCAGACCTGGGAGTCCAGGGTCCATAGTTAGATTAAGACAGCGTTAGGATAAATTGGAGATAGGAGCCAGGGTGGCTGGCCAAGTTACAACTAGACGTCGTAGATAGCTGCGAAATATACTAGCAGTCGCAACGACGTGTTGGAAACGCGTTGCAGATCGATGATGCGAAGTAGGAAAAAAGAATTCGAAATAGGAGCCAGGATTGAGGGCTGACCAGGTTACGGTGACGTGTCAGAAATGCACATAAATTGGAAATAGGAGTCCACCAAGCTGGGTTACAAGTGTTGGGAACTCATTGCGGATAATGGTGTTTCAATTAGCGACTGGAGATTCAATAAACAGAGATAAAGATGTCACTCGTGTCCTGAAATTTAATAAACTCTTTAATAAACTTTGATTGATTCTCCTATGGTACAATAACGTAAAGAGCGTAGTGACACGTGGTATATTTTTAACATAATACAGCGTGAAAATATTTTGTATGATTTCCTTTCAGTATGAATATGCATTGTTTTCAACAATGACAACTGCTTTTTCGAGTCCGTAACATTCTACAATTCCAAAACTATTTAAAGATTCATCAGTCTCTACTTGCAAAGAATTTTGTTCCAAGTACAATTCTTTCTTGCTCCCTTAGATCGTGCTCCTTCTGTTACAGTAACGTTGAATATATTCTATACGAATATCGTTTTTAGTATTATAATTAAATTGTTCTTTTCATTAACACTACATAACTCTGGTGTTAATGATCGGACAAAAGCGAGCACATTGGTTTTAACATTGAAATTTTCCGAGGTTGTAGTCACCGATTATCAAGCGGAAAAAGGTAGAAATATTCCTTAATTACTTGAGTGTATTTGCTCATTAATTCTATCATTTGAAAATATCGTTTGATTACGCTTGCAGTTGAAACAAAGTACTGAATTTATCTGAAAGAGTGAAGCACACCATTGAAACACTTTTTCGCTCGTTCTATCTATCGAACTTCTTTTTTTACTTCTCGCGGAATTTTTAACGCATTTGCGGTCAGAATTTCCATTAATGTCGTCCAATAATTCATGTGACGCGATAAAACGCGGAATGAATAAAAGAATGAGAAAGAAACGAAACAAAAAACGAACGAACGGAGATCTCCACGTGTATATATATATATAAATAAATAGAAAACTGTGATAATATATAATGTTGTGAAATCAGTTTCGCCCGGATAGTGTGCTGGATTATTATTTAAAAATGGTACGTTACTAATATTGAATCGTTCTTATTATTGTTAGAATTATTAGAACAGTACATTATTAATTCTACTTTAGTAAAATATTACTAAAAGAATGTTGTTTTTAGATTATTAAGTATTATCAGTTCTATTAAAGTAGTACTAGAGTAGTACATTATTAATTCTACTTTAGTAAAATGTTACTAAAATAATGTTGTTTTTAGATTGTTAAATATTATCAGTTCTACTAAAGTAGAATTAATAATATTTAATAGTATCAAATATTATTGATCTACTTTAGCAAAATATTACTAAAAGAATGTTGTTTTTAGATTATTAAGTATTATCAGTTATATTAAAGTAGTACTAGAGTAGTACATTATTAATTCTACTTTAGTAAAATGTTACTAAAATAATGTTGTTTTTAGATTATTAAATATTATCACTTCTACTAAAGTAGAATTAATAATATTTAATAATATCCAATATTATTAATTCTACTTTAGTAAAATATTACTAAAAGAATGTTGTTTTTAGATTATTAAGTATTATCAGTTCTATTAAAGTAGTACTAGAGTAGTACATTATTAATTTTACTTTAGTAAAATATTACTAAAAGAATGTTGTTTTTAGATTATTAAATATTATCAGTTCTACTAAAGTAGAATTAATAATATTTAATAGTATCAAATATTATTGATTCTACTTTAGCAAAATATTACTGAAAGAATGTTGTTTTTAGATTATTAAGTATTATCAGTTCTATTAAAGTAGTACTAGAGTAGTACATTATTAATTCTACTTTAGTAAAATATTACTAAAAGAATTATGTAATAATATTATTTATATCTATTATTTAATAATAATATTATTAATTCTACTTTAATAAAATATTACTAAAGGAATGTTATTTTTAGATTATTAAATATTATTAAATATTATTTAATATCAGTTCTACTAAAGTAGTAGTACTCTAGTACTAGAGTAGTGCATTATTAATTTTACTTTAGTAAAATATTACTAAAAGAATTATGTAATAATATTATTTATATCTATTATATCTATTATTTAATAATAATATTATTAATTCTACTTTAGTAAAATATTACTAAAGAATGTTATTTTTAGATTATTAAACATTATTAAATATTATTCAATATCAGTTCTACTAAAGTAGTAGTACTCTAGTACTAGAGTAGTACATTATTAATTCTACTTTAGTAAAATGTTACTAAATAACATTCTAAAGAATGTTATTTAGAATGTTAATATAATATTTTATTCTGAGAAAGTAGGATATTAGTAAAATCGAAGAATATATAATTCTTAAAAAAATAAATCAGAGTAGAATATTACCAAAATTAAATACTAGAACGCTTCTTAAATATAAATATCGATTAAGTGCACTTTAGTGCTGAAATATCGTTGAAAAGAATGGCGGATTCTAAAATACCTCGAGAGTAGTCTGCGCGGTAAGATCAAGTTGAAACACGAAGCACGCAAAATGGATGGTTATGAAACAGAGTTGCCGATACTTGAACTGCGCGGCAATTGAATTTGAAACGCACAGGCAGCAGGGCAGATAGTACGTTGGTTGTTGGGCTCTTCAGCGTTGAGCACCGTTGTACGCTGCCGTAGAAAAATCGCTCTGATAGACACGTGGAACGACGTTTCGCAACTAGGAGTGCCTTAGGATTCGTTCGCGGCGCGCAGCGTAGGCTACGTCGACGCGTGCGTTGCGTTTGTAGAAGTGACAGGCCGTGTGTGCGTAATCAAACACGGCAAACCACCGCGCCGGGGAGTGGTTCGATTGGCCGGAGTTCGGTTAATCAAGCACTAACTGAAATTTCATTTCGGTAAATTGGATTTAGAATGTGAAATTGCAGCGAAATCTCGGCGAAACTGGGGGACGCAGAAATGTCCAGAGTATAACGTGTAAAGTACGTATTTGCGACGGATTTTTGCGACGTTTGGCGAGAAAAAGACTTTCCATTCGATTCTCACTGTTTTTAATTACAGTCGGTGTTTTCAAACGGGAAACGAGGAATTTTCGAGACTGATTTGTCAGTTAAAGTTAGACCGTTTCTGCATTTGTTCTTTCTTAAATTCGTTTGGAAGAGGTCATTTAAGTAAATTAAAAATACGATTTCACCAAAATTACACTGTAAAAGAGATAAAATTTACGTTGGTTGTAATTAGAATTGTAATAAGAACACATTTTGTACATTTTAATAGACTTTGTGTGGTAGATTTGTTGCTCTGATTTACTTCCATTTTCCAGTAAACAAATACAAGAAACACCGAAATTATTCTACAGTTTACATGACATTAATTAACAAATAAATTAGTATTAAACAATTTGTTTAAATACGTAAAATTTAGTCGTTTGCGAATATTCGTACAGAATATGCAACACATTAAATTAATGATTATCAAATTTAACAGGTCATAGATGATTTTTTAAAACAGATTCGAATTTTGACTAAACTTCTCGGAGTATCCTATGCGAATAAATTAACGCCTAATTTTCTTGAAAATTCGAAGATTTCAAAAATCGAAATTCGCACAACCTCGATCTACACTGAATAATAAATTAAATTGGACAGAAAACAATCATCCGATTTATTAGCTTAGCTGTTAATTCATCCTGCCCGAAGTAAAACGATTTTCAATTCTGGACTTCCTGATCCGAATAACCCTGCAAACTCTGTCAGAGCGATCGAAATACCGTTCCGCGAAGGTAATCGATCGGAACGGATCGATAAGGCAAGATCACAAGGAACAGCAGGCAGACGCTGCCCTCCTCGCGTAGAACTTATCTTATCTGTCGGCCTTGTCGCGCCGGTTGTCAGTCGATTTCGGCACGACGTGCTACACACACACACACACACACACACACATATACACATACACACGCATGCACGCACGCACACATATATATACGAGCTGAGTGAAGTTGTCTCGCAGCGAACGACGCGTTTCATCAGGAGCGTGTGTCGACCTCGAGCAGATCGAACTCGATCGGTTAAACGGGCGGTTAATTAAAATTTCACTGCGATAAATGGACCTTTGAATGTAAAATGTTCACTGATATATATTTTATCGTGAACTTTTTATACACTTACCAGGGAATTTCAAGATTCAAAAACTGCACGACTTGTACCCCAGTACGATTCGTCTCACTGAAAGGCCCAGAAGCAACTGTTCCGACTAGGAAATGAAGACTTTTTAGAAGAAAATTTTATAGATCTGCAAACATTTGAATCGATACAAAACAAATTACAGACAACGCCACTCCCACTCGAGGTCTACCCCACGCCATCTTATGAATCACGTGACCCAAATCAACCAATCGCTAATTTTCGTTGCATTCGCGTTGCACCTGAAGAGGCCCGATTTTTTGGGTTACCCCCGCTAAAATCACTTTCAGTGATAAAAATAAAATTAAAAAAAAACGGAGCAGAATGCAGCGTGTAAAATACGATGAAGCAATTTTTATTCTCCTGTTTAATCACGATCGGCCACGTAAATCTGTACGCGTAATTGATATTCGTCGAAAGAAAAGTTGTGGACATTTTATATATCTCGAGTCTTTGAAGCCACGTTCAGCAGATCCAACATCTACTTTCAGCAGCAATTCTATTTATTTCAAAAAAAAAAAATCATCGATGGTACCTACCCCAACGAGTTTCGCAATCATTTTCCCAATATTTTTCATTCAAGTGCCAGAGTGTTAGCGAAAATAATTAATTAATATCTTAATTACCGTTCTACGTTTGGAAACCGTAGCGGAGCGAAGCAAAGCGGAGGAGCGCGTGTATCGACCTCGGGCGATCAGGCCACGTAGGTGTGTGCGGCCGGGAACATTTGCCAGGCCGGCGACTACGAGTCGGCTTTCTCTCTTTCTCGTTCCGTTGGCCGAGCCCTCGAAAAAAATCCGCCAATGCCAGGGGAAATGGGGGCAGGAGTGGTCCTGCGGGGCGGCGGAGAATCGAGTCTAGTCGGGAGAGGTAGGAGAGTTACTTTACCGTGGCTCCCCCACCGAGCAGTTACTCTTCTTCCTCTTCTTCTTCTTCTTCTTCTTCTTCGTCGTCGTCGTCGTCGTCGTCGTCGTCGTTGTCGTCTTGGTCGTCGTGCTCCTCTTCTTCTGTTTCTTCTTCTTCCTGCGCCCCTCCTTTCTCGTCCATCCTCTTCCTCTCTTTCTCTCGCTCTGCCCTCCGCTCTGTATTCCATTTAGCAGGGGCGCCGTTGGAACTCGACGAACCATCATAGAATACCTTATAGCGAGAGCGCGGATGTGCCAGCGCTCCCCGGTGAAATAAAAAGGATCCCCCCCCTCTCTCTCTCTCTGAGTCGCTGCGTGCCAAAATAAAACCGAGCTCTCTCTCACTGTGTCCGCGTCTGCCGTTTCCCCGAGCTTTTTCGCTGCGTCGGACCGATCCTTCTCGATCAACTGGAAAGATCTCGGCACCGCTGTTCACGATGAAGTCTCGGACACACTCCCTTGCCCGTCTTTGTACCGAACCGATGCGATTAGTAATTGGATCGAGATGCCGTTCGATGATGTTCGATCATCCCGGAATATTTAACGAGACGCACGATTCGGCGAATGATTGATTTAACGAGACGTTTGAGTACTCGGTATCGAGTGGAGGGCCCCGGTGAGGTTCATTCGTTAAAAATACGACTCGTGTTGTGCGAAAAGGAAAGAAGTTTTCTTGTTGAAACCTCCATTGTAAGAATTGCATTACGATAATCGTGCAATGACTGAATCAGATCAACGCTGTATCGTATGTAATGAAAGTATCGATATCTGTCCAATATTCGCTAGAATTGTCAATACTAATTCTTACAGGAGGATATTAAGTGAAAAGACTGCACGACTTGTACTCCAAGTCGATACAAAACAAATTACAGGTGCGATCGCTCAGTACCAGACAACGCCACTCCTACTCGAGGTCTACTCCACGCCCCCTCACGAATCACGTGACCCAAATCAACCAATCGCTAATTTTCGTTGCATTAGCGTTGCACCTGAAGAGGCCCGCTAAAATCACTTTCAGTGATAAAAAGACTCACAAACCCATTTACAACAATATTGTGTTTGATCTCGTTTCAATCAGGAAAATTTCATCGATACGTCGAGAAAAGAAACATACCAATAATTGAGCAAATCGAACGAAATGGTAAATTCTCACCAGTAATTCTACGCAATTCCACGGTTGAATTCCGCGTCGCGGAATTAATTCTAAATAAAATTCAAGAACGGGAGTTAAAAAGATGAGTGGATCCACCTCTGAAGAAGTCTCCTCGTTCTTTCTTTCCTCTCGCGAGGAGGAAAAGGTCTCGAAGCGGGCCAGGCAAAGAAACGAAGAGGGGAGACGAGAGAGGAGAGAGAGAGAGAGAGACGGAGAAGGCGGAAGGCTCTTTATTAGACTCTGGGAAACCGATTCCCCTCGAGGGCAATTAGCGAAGTACAAAACGGAGCGTAGCTCTCGATTTATGGATTGGACGGCGAGAGGCGATCGAGTTCCGCGCACAGTCGCGCTCATTGTCCTCGCTGTCCGACCGAGTGTCCCCGATGGCTTAATCTTGACGATTCCGTTGGCCCCGAAACTCCGGCCGGCCGACCGGCGATCGATTATCGAAGACAGAGGCCCGCCACGCCGTGTCTGATTCGAGGGCTGTTCATCATTCAAGCGTGCCGGATGCGCGCTCGTGTCGACCTCTCGCTGACACGCTTCCTCCCGAGATAGTCTTGATGGACTGTCTCGGCGTGTTGCTGTTGCTGGCTCGATCGACGTAATAAGGTGCTCGTTTGTGTATCTGGAGCGTTGCACGTACGAGGATTCGAACGTTTCTCGTACGAGGCGTGTAATTAATATTTATGATCTCCCTCGTGGCGTGTACGACTTCCTGTCGTTTTATTGTTCGGCTTGTTCTGCTTTGCGTTGCGGCTTTCGTTGCGAAGTTGGTGCGGCCGGGTTTTTCGCTTCTTCGACTTTGCGGTCGGTTTTGCTGCTCGAGGAAGCGGAGGTTCCTCGTTTCGTTTCCGAGATCGATCGCTCGATTGACGATAATGACGACGATGATTCGAAGGAATCGCTTCGAATACATATTACTTATTCACGTGTGCGTTGAAAATTCGTAACGATTCGATGATCTGAAACTCTCTTCTGAACCTTGAAATTCTTCTTCTTCTTCGATGGCCTTGAAAATCTTGACTAGCTTTGACCAGCAGGAGTTTGTGCTCGAAGCGATATTACGTCAAGCTGTAATTCATGTTGTTGGAAAATGTATGTTTTTCGATTAAATATTTTTCTTATTTTCTATACCGATTTGCTGTAAAGACTAATGCATTTTTGGCATACAAAAATATAATATTTATCGACTTTCATTTGTTGTAATTCGCATAAAAAATATACAGCATTTATAAAATATTGTTGTAGTATATGTAAAAAATTTATTACCACTATCTATATAAACGCAAATTTTGAAGTTTCATAGTTTCGACTGTAACATGGTTGTATTACCATATAACACAATATGTTTAATATATATACAATAATACAAATATATAATATTATACAGTAAATATATAATAATACACAGTATATGACTTCTTATACTTTTATATTATAAACTTCTATATTATGTATAACTATATATATTATATATATTATATATTATATTCTACATTATATATAACTATATATATTATATTCTATATTATATGACTTCTCATACTTCTATGTTAATAATATATTAGTAATATTATCAAGATGACTTTGGAATTGACAAAAAGCAAGGATACGAAGTTTCAAAAACCTTTGACGCTATTGCTTCCGATTCATCTGAAAACGGATTACAATGTACTTTATTCGTCTCGATTACCTACTGGTTGTCGTTTACGTATTCCTACGGGAGGTCGACGAAAGGCGGATGCAAAAGGAAAGGAAAGAAAATCCGATAATCGAGAAGACTGGAAACGTGGCTCTTCAAGTCTCACGATGTTTGGGTATCAAACTTGGATTAACTCTTGCATTTCTTTCTTCCTTTTTTTTTTTTTTGTTTTACGATTTCCTGCTTGGGATTGTTTCGAGAAGGTATACTGAATTCTGATGGAAGGCGTACAAATTCACCGGCACACGTTTGGTTTTGTTTAACCGTATTTATGTGCGAAATTCTTTTCAAACACATATTGTTTCTTCTACATTCAATTATATAATTTTAATGAAAAATTGTAACAAAATGAAGCAGGCAGTTGTATAGATATTATTAAGAAGATTTCATAATATATTGATTTTATTTATATTATATGTATGCTTCTTGTAATTATAAGAAAATATATTAGCAATATTACTGAAGTGTCAAAATTGATGGAAATTTACAATATAATTACAAGAAAATATAATTGTATGAAAAATTTTGAGGAAACTTATTCGATCATTCATTTAATAACTAAAAAAAAACTTGTTAAAAATAAAAGAAATCTAGTTCAAATTATATCTTTACAACTTTTTGAAATTACACGTACACAATTGTCCAAGTTAATCCCCAATTTAATGAAAATTTTATCGTCGAAAGTGAATAATAATGATTCTCAGTTACAAGTTTTTGCTCACATAAATTTGGCACGTTCAAATTATTTCTGCCGCCTTTAACAGTACTAGATAATAGTAGATGAATGAACGCGATCGAGAGAAAATAGTTTCGATCGCTGTCGATCCTAGCAGGATATTTTATTTCCAAAAAGAATGCCACGTTCCACGGTAATTATCGCCTAACAAGCGTGACGCGCTGTTGACGCAACGTAAATAAACCTGCGAAGCAAAGAGGAACGATCCCGACAATCCTTTTCGAACCACTTTCATTCTACCCTAATTACACCTAATTACCACGCTCAATCATTCCTGCTCGCATCGCGCGGTGCAACCACACGCACGATCGTACTTACGCGCGATTCACACAGTCCTCGCAACATTTGTCACTCCGAAATCAGCTCGGCAGTCCGGCGCGCGGTATTTATATTCCCTTTGGCGAATACGCTTCTCTCGGCAGCACGTGCCTCGCGGTTCGCTGAAATTCATCTTCGTCTCCGCGGCGAGTATGTAACGCACGTACGTACATACGTGCATGGGTGTATACGCAGTGCCCTCGCTCTGAAGATCAGCGAGCGATTTACGAGCAGGCTGGTTTGCAACGCGACGCCTCGCGTCCCGTTATCGACCGGGATGAGAACGAAGCAAAGGGCAAACGCTGATAAGCATTGGCAGGATTGACCTCAAGCTTTCTCTTCGCGCGCGTTGTTACACTGTTGCAGTGGAATTCGAAATTTCAAGAACTTGATATTACAATTATTTTATCCCTGCATAGATATTCGTTGATTTACATATTCGTAGCGCTATAGAATAGTTTGAATTTTTCCTTGTGTTTAAAAAAGAAAGAACGAAGGAAAAATGTCTTGTCCATGAAAGTGTCAATCCTAATTTCGCGAAAGTAGTGGTTTGTTTTATCACTGAAAGTGATTTTAACGAGAGTAACCCAGAAAATCGGGACTCTTCAGGTGCAACGCTAATGCAACGAAAATTAGCGATTGGTTGATTTGAGTCACGTGATTCATAAGATGGCGTGGGATAGACCTCGAGTGGGAGTGGCGTTGTCTGTAATTTGTTTTCTATCGATTCAAATGTTTGCATATCAATAAAATTTTATGCCAAAAAAGTCTTCATTTCTTAGTCGGAACAGTTCCTTCTGGGCCTTTCAGAGGCCCAGTGAAACGAATCATACTGGGGTACAAGTCGTGCAGTTTTTTTTAAATTTGTATATATACATAGATGTATTATTTAAAAATTCATACAAAACTCCAAGTATACCAAAGAAAACTAGGAAACGAAGAATATAATTTCGATATTTTGAAATTCGGTACGAAAACGATCATTCTTTATATTCTATAATCATCAGTGCAACCAAATTTACGTATAAAAGTAAAAGAATAAAGTTCCTCCACTTTCGAAAATATTAAATTTAAAAATTCGTTAAACACGCTTGACTTTCGTACGATGAAAGATATTCCGTTTGTCTAAAAATTTCGTTCGTTGGATCTTCATCGACGGACGGTTTGAGAAGCGACATCCATTTCGTATATAAACTATTCTACTTTCCATATGTACAATATTAATCGTACAGACAAACTATTCTCGCGTCACCTGGCAGTAACGATCTGATTAACGCGAAATGAAAGTCACTGACTCAATGACACGTTCGTAATAACGTTACCAACAAGCCAGGGTGACCAGAGCCATCGTTGCGATCTCTCGGGTTTTCGAGGTCCTCCGCGTCAGCCGCGTTTGGTCATCCGACTCAAGGACAGCTTGCTCCTCGGCTCGTCAAGCACCCCGGTACACAACACACGTGGCCAGCCCGCGGGCTGAGGATGATGCGTCCGGATGTGTTTCGTGTGTGATCAGCTTTTGAGATTTCTTCGCTGGAGTCGTCTGACGGAGCCGGGGGTCAACGTTAGAGGGAACGTCGCAATTACGTGCCGAGTACGTCAGTATCTACCGGGTGACTCGTGCTTTTCGCGTGCGAGTTTGGTCGCTGTTGATAGTTGAACGATTTCGAATTTGCAGTTTGATATTAATCGAAAGCGGAATTTTGGAAATAAAACATGATTGTTTTAGTTCGGTTAAGATATAATTTATCGGGGAACAATTAACGAAAAATATTGAATGGATGATCGCAGGAAATCTTCGCGGTTTTGGTGTTATTGATCGGCGGATTTTTATACACTTGTAGTATATACTGTTGTATATATAAACTTAGATGTATATGAAATTTGTGAAATATTCAAAGTATGGTATTTGTTGTGCAAATCTCCACTCAGATTCTATGTATTTCATTATTCGTCATTAATTCGTTAAAAATATATATAAAATACAAGAACGTGTAAAACATACTAAATATAAAAATACTCGTGTCTCTGTTTAGATTGTCTTCAGTTATGTTTGTAAAAATTTGACCATTGATCCGTTGGAAACATAACGTACAACACGTATAAGCACATAACCTAAAATATAAAGCGTAGAATTTTCATTAAAATTTGTTCAAAAGCACCCACAAATTTAATCGTGACTTTACCTAATTTTTAAAAGCGCTAATTTTCGCTAATTTCGATCTTTCTTTTCCATTATATACATGTAACATTTAATCAAATCTCGAAAGCTTCAAAATATATACGTACACACACAGTTCGATCATCGTCCAAATCACATTTCAGCGCACGCAGTATTCGCAATATTGTTGTGTAATGTTTCAATACACGCGCGTGTATATTCAAATTATATTTGCATACAATTGGAACGTGCACCGCTGAACTTGACCGAGCGGCCGGCCAAAATTCCCTAGATCCTTCGACGATCGCGGTGTTAAAGCGCGGACACACATACCCGGCATACCTATGTATCTTCAATCGTTGGAATCGATTGAAGCTAACCCCGGAAGTCCTTGGCATACCTCGCTGCCAGCGATAAACGACGTCGCGATTATCAACGAACACATTTTACTTTCTCGCCGGCGGATTTCTACCGGGAATTCTCCGATATCGCCGGGACCACCCGTGGATCTTTGCTCGAACGTCGACTTAAGGGACATCGGTTCCGCTTTCAGCTAACGATTCCTTCATTTGCTCGAATCCGCGCGCCACCGAAAAGATTGATGTCGAATCGTCCCGTCCGATTAAATCTTCGCTGCGTCTATCCCTCTTGTCTCTTTCTCCCTCACTTTCCCTCCTTCGCTGCTTCCTGCCTCTCCCGTTTTTATTGTCGTAGGCAATGACATTCAAGAGGAGAGTACGGTAGATTTCTTTTTGACCGATCTCTTGCAAGTATTTAGAAAGAACCATTTGTGAATTCTTTCTCAAATTTTTAGTTCAATTGTTTAACTTTAATTCGAAACAACGACACATTCGAATTATTATAGCAGATCAATAATTATTCAAAATAAAATAATATTAATCAAATTGTGATTATATACGAATTGATTATTGTGAAACAATATAATTGTATTATAATCATTTTTTTTATTTTAAATTGTATTTTAAATTGTATTGTAAATACTAGATGAAATAGTCAGATTCTTTATGCATTATTTATTTAGAATAATACAATGTTATTGACTTATTCAAAATTATTACCATTTATTCGAAGTGAAAAGAAAATTGTATTTATCACAATTAAAAATTTCACTTGATCGCGTAATTTTTTTTTCTTAAAAATAATTTTCTTTCCGAATTACGACGGGTTAGAATGACGTTTAAAATTTTCTAAAGAACACGCGAATTGCAGATTCGACACGTGATTTGCAATAAAAGAATAAATCGACAAAACGTCAATTACATCACGTTCGATTAATTGACTTCGAGCCTCAAATTGACTATTGATAAATATCATTAAACAGTATAATAAATTTAGTCACTAAATCACCACGATCTAATACAATAATTAAAAGCAGATAAAATTTCTGAATTAAACTCTCTGTTATTTGATCAACTTCCCCTTTTGCCCCACCTCAAAAATTAAATTCCGAGAACGCACGCCCATTCGTTTAATTGAAAACAACGAAAATACGCGTATAGATGGAAAAAAAACATCGAACATCGATCAAACCAAAAAACCAAATATCCGAGAGCTGGCTTTCTGTACGTACGTGGCTCCGAATTTTACTACGATTCCATCTCCCCTTTCTAAAAATCTAAATTTCCCCCTGTTTCGTTCCACGCTATTATGTTCCACGGCGCTCTTGTTCCGGTGTTTTTCCTTCTTGATCCTTCAGTTAAACCACCGACCCCCTTCCCTCTCTTGAGTTTCCTTGCTTCTCGCTTAATTGCGTCAATTTTTCGCTCTGTTTGCCCCTTGTCCCTCCGACTGTTCTCGCATTCTCAATTTTCATTTCTCATTTCCCGATCGCCCCCCTCCCCACCCCCCTCGCTGCACAGATCCCTCCGTGCTTTCTTCTTTTTACTCTCACCTCGCTCTTCCTTTTTCTCTCTTTGATCCCTCCTCTTTGGTTCTTCGCGTTCTTTCTCTCTTTAACCTTCTTCCCTTTCGCTCTCCTCCTCTCTCTCTCTCGTTTTGTCAGCCTGTTCTCTCCTCTCCAGGCTCCTCTATTTTCCTCCTCCCTCTCGTCCTCCCTCCCTGTCGGAAGCTCTGCCGATCTGTCTGGTTTCTTCGTTGCTCCGTCGCTCGCTGGTCGCAGCTTCCTCTCTTCTGTTGCGAGGCGGAGGCGAGACACACAGAGGCAGGCCTCCCGCTCGCGCAGCGGCGTACGCGTCATCGTCGAGTATAATATCCCCCTGGCAGGCCTCGGCCTGCCTGGTTTCTCTCGCATGCGAGAGTTCAGCTCGAGGGGCCCCTCGACGCTCGTCGCGAGAGAAGCAGCAGAGATGCAACCGACGACGGATTCCGGCGTCGCCGATGCACCGAAAAGGGGTTGCGCGGCGACCGGGAACCAGGTCGACTCGCCTCGTTTCGTTTCGTTTCGTTCGCTTCTTTGCGAAACACGCGTGTTCCGGACAATGTTTTTTGTCAAACATTTGTGAAACACGAGCGACGCTATGTGTGTCACAGCGACAAATTCTTGCGCTTTCGTTTCCGATAAAACTGATAGGATCGTTACTAACTAGAGATTATCACTGCAATTATAACAGAATAATATAATACAATTGCAATAAATAGATAATATTTGTAATTGTAATAGTAATGTGTTTGTAAAGCCTAATTTTTTATCTGTATGATATTTATTAAAAGAATGGAAACTTTTCCCTCTATAGTTTAAAAGAGATCATCCAGAGCTCTAAAAATTTACCCTCCCAAATCTGTTGTACCCTCCCAAATCTGTTGTACCCTCCCAAATCTGTTGTACCCTCCCAAATCTGTTGTACCCTCCCAAATCACATTGATCATTGTTTAAAGTTGCTTATATCACGTTTGGTCATCTGAAATGTTTCCATTTTTAATTAACTTGGTCAATTATGTTCTCGACTGTGCAATACTTGTGCGTTGCTTGTGAAATTGTTCGAACACTTTGTGGGAACATATTTTCATTCAACATATTCATGGAACATCTGTTACAGAAAATATTTTGATATTTCATCAATACCGACGATAATATGATTTTATTGCATAAAATTTACCTCGAAATAGAATATTTATAATAGGTAATTTTTATCGTTATTAGAACAGAAAGAGAAACAATTATCATGTATACGTTTAGATTTTTCTCCACGAATTTTAATCACAAAGTTGTTGATTATATCAACGAAAAATATCAACTCTGATTTCATTTTATCTTCATTTCAGATTCGTACACTCTGTTTAACTCGCCACATACTGTAATCTTAACTACATCTGTAATCTTAACCTACGTTAATCTAATCGTTAACATTTATCTAAATACGTTATAAATTCCCGACATGGTTAAAAGCCGCGTATTCGTTACACCTTTCATTTTGCAATTTCACTTCCCTCGCTGCTCGAAAACAACGAACAAGTCGTAACACAAAACTATCTCCCCGCTGGTATAATTACCTACTTGTAATTACTAGCCAAGATTCTCTTAACAGTAGTGAAACGGAAAACCGACTATAAAACTCGCGCTGGCGATGGAGGAAAAGCGAATAAAATAAGGCGAGAGCAAGTGAAATAAATTAGGGGGCACGTAACGCGGAAAACACTCGGTTTGTTTTAACGGTTCGGCTGTATTCGTAATTAATTGAGAGTTAATTGAGAAACGGGAATTAATTGAGAATTATGTGTTAGAATTACGACGAATCGTGCTTTATGTCCGATAATATTCACCGTTAACTCACGTACGAGCTTAGTATTTTATTTTCTTTTTTTCCTATCTCTTTTTTACACTGATTCGTTTCGTCGAAACGTTTCAGCCAGAAGATTCAGACTTTCCGTACTTTTTATTAATTATTCTACTTTACACGCGTTGAATCGCTGCACGCCGATCTATTTCGAATTGTGCGTCTCTCTTCGAATTGTAATTTTATTACAATTTGACTGACGATTTGACTGTAATTTACAATGTACATAATTATGATCGTATTTTAATATGATTATGTCTACATTAATTATTGTGCGTTTCCTAAAAGTTAAATTGGCTTGTAGATTTCTCGCAAAGGCAACTTTTTCTGCCGCTTCATCGTTACATTTTGTGTTAAATAAGTGTTTAAACATTCATATTGAGCGAATAGGACGACCATTACGTTGTAAATCAAATATTATCATATTTTATTTCAATTTCTTAGACGCTCATTTCCTCCTCGTTAATTAAATTACAGAGAGCTATCGCGCAGCTTGATACTGCATATGTATTTATTTTAAACGATCGCTCAATTAACGCGTCCGAGACGTGGCAGAGCACTATTTATCTGATCGACGACTTTTGCACGCAATCGCGCTGAATTTGAACATCGTTCAGCGCTTGTTATTTTCAACTCTGCTTTCTAAACACGTTACGATACTTCTTCACTCGCACCGTGCAACAGTCTCGTGTATCACGCGCGTTTCTACATCTTTGCTTTACTAAAGAAACTAAAGAAACTCTTTTTAACAAGATCATTCGACGTCCGTGACGTTTGGTCGTCAAGTCCACTCGTTTGATTACCTTATTCGTTGCATATGTTTCATTATACTATATTTTATTCAGTTTGCTGCACTCCAATTCTTATTCTCGTGATAAGTTCGTTCTTTAAAAAGAAAAAAAATCTTAAGCTATAAAATTTACTTGATCAACGATGTGCATTGTATTTGTTTTTTGTCTGAAAATCTACGATTTCCTTTCGCCACTTTATCGAACGTTAGGATTGGAAATTAGAAATGTTCGGTAAGAATGTTTTCAAAAATTTATTACGAACCATGGTGGATCTAAACTTTTCAATATTTTTAAACATACTTGAATTTTCGAGAATAAACGTATCTTTGATACCTCACTTGATGCATGATGTGAGAAACATGTTGAAAATAAAAAAAGAACAGACTCGAGACTGTCATTTTCCCAAGACTGTCATTATGCTCCTCACTGGTGTGTATTTATTAAACCTAACCTAAACCTAATTTCATCATTACATCGTTTATTCATTTAATTATTTTATTTGCCCGTCACAGGTGTAACCCATTCATTCTCAACAAACCGAGCGTAACACGCTCGGAAAGAAGAAAAAGGAAATAAATCGAATGAAATTGGAGCGCGATAAGCGAGATAAAGAGATATCGCACGCAGTTGGAACGCGTTGATCTTCGAAACCGCTTCTAGACGTTGTGTCAATTAACGTGGCTGGATTAGGTGCGCGGAACACAACGGTGCCGGCCAAGTGGTCGGCGTTACGCGCCGATGCGTTTAATAAGAATATTATACGTCTGGTTAGGAGGAATTAGCATAGAAGGCAGCGAGGAACGCGATGTGCTTGTGATCGCTCGTCTGTGCGATCGCGTTGCGTTTGCGTGGACGCGCCCGGATTAATCTCGAAGCGAAATTAAAATTCGTTTCGCGCTGACGGGGGGGAGGGGGGAGGCGATTTTTAATTGTTGCCAGCCTGCTAGATCGTTGAACGTGGGTTAAAGAAAATCTCGCGTTCGGTTGGCCAGGACATAATTTGTAATTAAGCGCGGTCACGATATCTTTGGAGAGAAAAAGGTTTCCGGCATGCGAATCGGGACAGAAATCGGTTTCCTTGACGCGAGAGAAACGTGGAAAATAGGCGATCATTGTGTAACGAGTAATGATAATTAACTCTCGAGTGGATCGTTTGAATAATAACAGTAATAATGGTAAATTTGTATAAATTTCAAAAATACAGAGATTCCTAATTACTATGTAGATGAAAAGTTCCAATTTCGTCGAGGTGTATAAAGATTATACATACAGTTAGAGAATGCGGTTCAGTGATTTCAAGTGCCCTATTGATCCACAAAAGTAGAAAGAAATACCATCAGGGATCCTCCAAAATCCACCAAAGGGGAAAAGCAAATTCTTTCGTTTTGTTAGAAATTCTGCGATTGAATTGTTCGTTACTGGATTATCGAAATCAGTCGCGAAACAATTATAGCAAATAACACAGCAAAAGGGAATCGTGTCGTTGGCGAATCGTCGAGTGTCCGCGTTGGGTTCAACCGGCGAAAAGTATAATGTGTCTCGTTTCCTGTAAGCGCGCACCGCTGAATACAATGCTGACTCAGAGTCAAGGAGCTATTCAAATTTTTCATTCCCGAACTTGCAAATTCCCGAAGGTGATCCCCAAAGGTGCTCGAGGCGCATAAAATGCAGCAAATTGATAAACATGTGGGAAGGACTGAATAAACATTCGGTTCGTTAAGAGAGCACGTCTTGGCTCTGTTGTTCGACGCCGACTATTTTTAATAATTACCAGCGCGTTTCGTGGCGTTTCACCTGGCGGCGCGTCTCCGGGTGAATTTTTCGGTGAGAAAAATCGACAGAATTGAATGGGAGTACGCTGGCTTGTTTGCCTCCGTATTGATTTAGCATTGAATAACAGCCGACGTTTGATAACGTCGCGCTCGTCCAAACTGTTCTTTGTTACACGGATAAGATTGTTGTTCGTTGGAGCGAGGTACTCGCTCGCCGCGCGGCACATCATTATTTATAAGCCTCGTATAAACGAATCTTTACGCGTGCAATTAACGGCAGGGCGCAAGATATAATCCGCTTCGTTTTATTCGATGACTCATAAGGCACTTGCTGGCGTATGAGCCATCGCGATTGAAAGAAAGCCGCAGAAAAATTGACGATTCACGTTATCGCAGCTGCCCGCGTAAAAGAAATATCACGGAGATTGAAAAGGAAGAATAAAAGATAAGAACTCGTCGTTTCTTTCTCGTGAGCGTAATTTGTTTTTTCTTTCCAAGCACGTTTTATCTACGTGTATTTTTTCAAGTATAAAAATTTTGAAGAGCGCACAAAGTATAAAGATGTCCAAAAGTTGACAGTGTCGTCACTTTTATTTACATTGTTCCGAGCGAAGGATGAAATAATTGTAAAGAATGATCGAGCAAGTAGCTTTTCTAAGTTTATATTAATAAATTATGAAGAAAGAAAGACCGAGTCGAAATTTGCGATTTTTTTTTGACACTTTACCTTTAGTAAGAGAAATATTTCGTAAGTATTCTCTTGAATGAAAAAAATATTACAAGCTTCGACTAAAAAGAAACAAAAAGAAAGTAAGCAGAAAAATGCTGTCGAGAACTTTGCACGATTTGTCACTGCTACGCAAGAGAATCTATCCAACTACTATCGTTAATTGGTGGCTGGTGATTTGTAAAATTTCGCTGATAATATTAGTTGAATCGTTGAAAAAATGGTTCTGGAGTGTCCTTAATGGCACTCGAGGAATTCTATCAATTGGAGGTAGAACCTGTGCGACGAAACCGGAGCCGGTTGGAATGAAAATTCAACCGAAGCGGAGGATCGCGTCTGGCGTTGCGCGTTCTAATTGTAAGAGGATCTCGACGATCGATATTAATCGGTTTATCACATGTGTTTGAACGTTCCTCTCTCATTTGGATTTCTCGTTAACGTCACCGTCATCGAATCCACGTCACGCGTTCGTATTTTCCGCGCTCGTACGCGTGGGAAAATGAATAAATATCAGGGGAATTCTGAGTCACAGTCAAACCTGCAATTCGAAGAAGCAGAATTCTGGAAATTTATTAATTTTTCGACAATTAATTAAATAAATAAATTCGATTAAATTCACATTCTATACAATCTAGTAAAACACTAAGACGGTGTATCTAAAAAAAAAGTAGAAAGAGAAATAAATTTTCTATCGAAAAAATATGGAGAATGAACTACCAATTATTTGAGATAATATAGTTCCGTGACTTTTATAAGTAAAAAGAAGAAAGATATTTAAAGGGATTGAACATGACCGAAAAAAAGTGACGACTACATTCTATTTTCCAACATTATCATTTTCCAACTAACCCGATGGATTCACTTTGGTATAATTCTCGTCACCGTGTCTTCCAAACTGGATTGTATGTAACATTATGAAATTTACAGAACTCGACGCATTTGTAGTATTGCGATAAGTTATTGCTCGACTCTTAACGAGTCGCATGATATTAAATTACTGCCATGTCAAATGTTAGTTTCTATCGCGAATCGTGGAAATTCTGACACAGTGGGAAACGAATGACGAGGAATGCACACTCCCTGCTCGTGGCGTGAGACGCGACTGAAGAGAACGAATCGAACGCGTCTACGCGGCGGAAGCAGACAGAGTAGGGCGCGTGCTCGAAACCGGCGTTCTCTATTCTCTTCCTCTTTTTCGTACGTTCGCCTCCCTCGTGTTCTCCACCCTCGTGGCCAAATGCCGCCAATACTTGATCAGGTGATACCTCACGCACGAGCACTCCGATACGGGTGTTCTTGGTGTTCGATACGAAGGGGCGCTTCCGAAGAGAAGAAGAGAAAGAAAAGGGCGATCGTTTTTCCAAACTTTCGTTCAAATAATCTTCAAAGTTTGAAGCTAACTAGGGGCTGTTACAGATGAATGTATTAATTCTACTGAGAGATTAAGTATTGGTTAGGTATTGGTTCGAGACCAAAATTGTAATTTTAGCAAAATCTTTCCAATATTTAGAATATTATATTTGTTTAGTCAGAATTTCATGGAGATGTATAGTTTAAAGTAAAAATAACATTAATTAAGTAGATATGATAAATAGAATATTACAATTGTACACAAAAAGCTTTTGAAAAAACATGTTGTAGTGTATTTATAATAACCACAATATTAAATACAATACATAATTAATAAACATACAAATTAATATAAAAAACTAAACAACTGGTATCCCAGTACGATTCATCTCACTGAAAAGCCCAGAAACAACTGTTCCGACTAGGAAAGGAAGACGACTTTTATGCCATAAAATTTTATTGATATGCAAACATTTGAATCGATACAAAACAAAGGCAACGCCACTCCTACTCGAGGTCTATTCCACGCCCCCTCGCGAATCACGTGACCCAAATCAACCAATCGCTAATTTTCGTTGCATTAGCGTTGCACCCGATTTTCTGGGTTCCCCCCGCTAAAATCACTTTCAGTGATAAAATGAATGTTTTACATTCGATAAAACACATCAAGCACCTCTATTACTCGAATCGATGTGAAACGCAAGAATTTTGAAACAACGTATCTCTCTCGCTACCAGTCAGGAAACAGAAAACGAAAGAACAAAGAGGGGGGGAAAAAGGTCGGAATATAATCCTAATCTAACGGAATCTAAATGCGACGTGCAACGACGAAACGAGAAAAGAGGAAGAGGATCGAAGGGAAGAGATATCGCGTGCGCGTTGCACGTCGACGAGAAGAACACGTTGGCAGAGACTCGGCTGCACCCCGGGCATAATGGACGTGTTACACGGCCGTGGATTCAGAGAAACACGGACTGCCTGGACGGGGACGAGCCGCTCCGACGGATGGACGTACGGACAAACGAATGGGAGACTGTTACACCCAATTGTCCCTCGTTGTACGGGGGTCAAGTAAGGTAGCGAACCGGCCACGCTGTGCACCGTTGTCATCCCGTGACTGGTGCTGGATAAACTGCAGACCGGCTCGAAAATACAACGACAGCCCGGTGGGAAAACAGCGACGTTACTTTACGATATCGTCACGCCTGTCGCCTGATATAGTAACTGGCCGACGTGGCCGCCTCTCCGTGCCGTTTTCAAGCCGGGGCAAGCCTGCCCCCCCTGATGATTAGGCCATCAGCTTGTTGATACTTGGACTCGCGGACTGACTTGGCGTTCTGTCTCGTTTGAAATCTTCGCGAAAGAATTTTCCAAGTATTTCTTCTTTTTTTCTTCTTCTTTCTGTTTTTGAAGGAAAGTTAGTTTCGAGCAAATGGTCTTGACTTGTTATTTTTAAAATTGCTTAGTTCTTATCTAGCTAGTTATCGAGCGCTGTAGAAAATAAAACTCGGAAACGTTCTAAGGACACTTATACAATCCATTAAATTACATTGATACAACTTTTTCAGTTGTACTGTTTTAGCGATAAAAGTCAGTTTCAAGAAAAAACGTCTCTAAATATTCAATAGCGAAACACAGTATTTCTGATATGTAGTTATATAAATTGATGCAAAAATAACATTAAGAAACTTGATATTCTTTCTTCGTAGTACTTTAATAAATTAGAATCGAAACATCCTGAGATTTTCATTGTGTAAAATAGCACAGATTTTTTAACATTACTTTTAACAAACAATAATAGGAAGTTTTTCTTATTTACTGAGAAGATTCCATACTACTGACTTATTATAATAGATTTATTATATCTTGCAATTGTTATAAAACTTAAAAAAAAAACTTCATTTCATTCAAAGAAAGTTATACTTTATATATGCATTTATAATAAGAATATTTGATTTAAATATATCTTCAAAAGAGTAAGAGTCAGTCGGCCAACTTCAACTTGCAAAATTTCCCACAACTTTGTTAATTTTGAAGGTATTTGGAGGGCGTGAAATTTAGAAACCGCGTGTAGAAAAACAGAAAGAATGTAATGAAGTGTTTAGTTTTACTGAAAGAGGATGCTTCTTACAATTGTTCTAAAACTTTTCCTTTCACGAACCAGCAGTCGGACTTGGCAACTAGCTCCTTCTCGCTTCGAATGGAAAATTTCACGTCCACTTCCACAGTGCTCTTCCAGCACGGCAGCGGAAGCGCTCGTTATCGCTACATTGCGGATGTTTATGCGTTTTTGGGAAACATAACTCTCTACACAATATTGCAGTATTTTGGTAATTACGCAGATATACATACAAAACATACGCATATCTATTTTATCTCGTGCACTTGTTACTTCTTATTATTTTTATTACTTGTGCACACTTGTAACCATTGTAGTTCATTCGTACACTGTCACAAGATGAATCATTTCTAACTGGACTGCGGAGTTTTACGCATTTATCTGAAATTTGGAAATACTGAAAAAGGAAAGAACATAATCATATGCATTCAGGATGTAGTACTCAATTTCCACTTGGGTTTCACAATTATATTCTTTATTCATATAATACAACGTAACGCAACGTAACAATGACAGACTACAATATAATTCTCGCAAATATCTATTTACGACAATTATTAATTCTCTGATTTGTAATTGGAGTAAACTGCTAATAATTTCATTTAATAATATCCTTATTACAACAACAAATAATAAGTAACAATTAGCAATAACCACTTCAATTATTTCAAATAACCAATACATAAAATATAATGTTACGTAATGTTAATTAACATTTGCAATGAACACATAACTTTAATAACAACCTTTTCCCGGTTGTAAAACTATCCAAGATAGACAATCACTCCGCAAAACAAACATCTTAAATTCGATTGTACATCACAAAATATACAAAATATTCCATTTTGTTAAACAGAGGAGGGAATTGTTCGCAAGAAATTTCTATTTATAAATCGTGCATTTCCCCCGTAATTCGAGGAAAAAAAGGAAAAAAAAATGTTACGTAAACATCGTTCCGCGGCGTAGTTATCACCTGGCCGAAGCGATTAGCCGGCGCGATCGGTCGACGCTGTGCGCCTCGCGACCTGTTATTTTTCCACCGAGGCGTCCTCCTCGCCTCTTCGTGCGACTTTCCCGCCGACGAGGCTGGAGCCTCGCCTCCGGCGTCGCCGTCGTCTTCCCTTCTTGGCCTTTCTTTTTTTGGGCCGCACACGTGCGAGGTTATCCCGACGACGGTGACCCCGTCGTCCTCTCCTCCTACTCCGCGGCCGCTTACCAGATCAGAGGAGCTCCGACCATCATCACGGGTCCCCTCCCCCCGCCCCCCTGACGCAACCTGAACGACGCCGCTCTCGGCGAGGCATTCGTTCTCGATGACGTCAGGCCAGCGCCGTTCCTCCGTTTCTCCTCTTCGCGTGCTCTCCCGCGTTCCTCTCCCCGTTCCAGCTCTCTTGCAACGCAACGGCGACGAACGCGCTCCGAAACGGGCGCGAGCGACGGATCGGCGTATCCTTGGGCAGCCAGAAACACCGTAGACGCGGCCTGCGAAAATGTTCGAACACTTTCTGCGTACGTGTAACACGCGTGTTACACGGATCTCGAAATTTTTTGTTAGTACACTGCATATAGCGCGACTGCAACAATTAGATCGAGTTCGAGACAAATCTCGAAATGTCTTACGGAATTAAAATTGCAGTCGTGCGTTGAGTAAATGCGAAGCACAAATGTGTAGTATCGTATGATTTTTTGACAGTGTTAACAAAGAAATTAGAACATCATCGTTTTATTAGTCGTTTAGAGTTTGAAACAAATCGGAAAATGTATATGTAGAAATTTAAGTGTAAATGTGAAATTTGACATTTCAGGAACATTGCAGCCAGATTGGAGTATCGTGATTTTATTGGTCGAGTTTGAAGCAAATCTAGAAGTCTAGAAATTAAAGTTGTAATTGGAGTGTCAAGTACGAATATAAAACAGAGATTGCGTGCGTTGCATAAAATATTTTGACGTTCCGTTGAAACTATGGTGAGAGACTCGACTATCGTGATTATATTGCTTAAGTTTTTAAATATAATCTAATGAAATAAATCTAAAATAATATAATAATAAAAATATAATGAATAAAATAAATCTAAAAATGTAACATAAACTTGACCGAGATCACAAACTGAAAAATTAATGTGTGACATTTCGATATCAATAATTTATGACTGGTTTTATTAGTACGCACTAAGGCGATTTTTCATGCTGTATTTTAATTTGTTATTACGTAATAATATGTCGCAACTGTTATACGCATTTTTAGATTGGTTTATTAAATTTTACCAATATAATCGGGACAGTAAAGTTTCGTTATATCGTTAATGAAATTTCAAAATTTTCTGTATAACCCGCATAGTATCGAGTAGTTTAACTGGATAGATCATTCAAGAAACAACTGATTGCGAATATGATACAGCATATCTAAATTTATTTACTGTCATTGAATAATTTCCTGTTAATCTGCAAAAGCTACGTTCGTCCTTCAATAATTTCACATGACATCCAACTGCTCTCGACGTTTATACTTACCTAACTCGCGAATGAATCATCCATTTCTTTCTCTAAACAAGACCAAAGCGACCTGCGTCCTCTTGAAAGGACCGTCTTGAAAAAGCCGAGAAACTAAAATGTTTTGCCAATGGATCCGATGTGCCACCGTAACGGGAAAGAAGAGAGAGGATACACCTGCAAGCCATCGTCGAGAGCTACGCACGATGGCAAAAAGATGGACCGTTTCCAACGTTTCCATCGCGTCGGAGCACGCAAGTGTACCACCTACACCGTCGCTCGAGAATATATGTACCAACACTCGCTCCCTGATAAAATACAATTTGACGAAGTTATGGGAGAATCGAAGAATCTCTGCTAATTTGATTACTTATCCAAAATTCACTAAATTGACTAAATTTTAATTTTTAACAATTGCACTGTCGAATGTGCAAACAGTTTCAATGACGAGAGTCGATTGCAATATTAAAATATTTTTTATTTAATCTAAATGAAGTCGATGCAAGAGTGTTGATGATGTTTGACGCAGTTTGTTAATTACGTGTTGGTATTAGAATATTAAAATATTACTAATAAGGGTTTAGGTTAGGTTAGGTTTAGGTTAGGTTTCACTCGAAAATCGCTTGGACATTCTAGGGTCCAATTTTTTAAATTGAACAATTTATGAAATTTATTTACAATTAAGCTTCGATTTTTTAGTTTGAAAAATTTGTAAATGTACTTAAACCATGTCGATGAAATATCATTTGTAATTTGCTATTAACGCATTGACCGTCGCGCAAGTTTTACCAAGAGTCAAAAAGTATTATCGTTAGCACGATCATCATCTGATATTTTACCCTTACTCAACTCAGTCAAAAAAAAAAAAAAGAAGAGAGAAGAAGAGAGAAGAAAGAAAGTAGACGAAGAATGCTCTGCAACAAGCACCGCAAGAAGCATCGCGGCGATTAAGCGCAACGAAAGGGAATTTAACAAAGGCCCGACCGAATGCACTTGCCGGGAACGATAAAAATCGAACGGAGCGTGGAAAAGGAGAAAGAGGAACGCTCGTACAAGGGCGTAGCGTCATTGGTGAGGTAATTACCGATGACCTTGAGACCCCGTTCACCGTAGGAGTAGCCGTGTATTTATAGGCAGGCGGATTTGGTAGGCAAATGAGCCGAAATTGAGAGCCGCTCGCTCAAGAGGCAAAGCGACAGGGATGGAAAGATAAATAGACAGAGAGAACGAGAGAGAGAGAGAGAGAGAATCGCCGATAGGTGCTTCACCCTAGTCAAAACACACAGCCCTGAAATCACCGGTAGGCCACGATCATTTGCCCATTATCCAAAGAGCCACGGTCCAGCCACGGCAAACTAAATCAACCGGTCGACTGATTCTCTGGTTTTAATGGTCCAATTTCTTTTATTCCTCGAAGGCCCGCAGCCCCCGGACGAGATCGCTCGAGACGGCTGGCAAACCGTCGTGCGAGCTTCCGTCAACGATTTACGAGCGGACCTGACGCGCGAAATTCGCTCGCGTTTCGAATCGTTTCGCCACGTTGATTCAACAGACGCCTCTTGCCGGCGAGAGAGTAGGTTTGGATGGAATTTTTGATCGATTGGAAATTTTATTATCTGGATGTTTCGTTTGGGTACTGTTCGTGTTAAAGTAAATTATGCCGAAGAAGCAAGCTGCACAAAGGAACTTCATTTTATTGGACGTTCTAGGGTTCAGTTTTTAAAATTGAACAATTTATGAAATTTATTTTCGAGATTAAGCTTCGATTTTTTAGTTTGAAAAATTTTTAAATATACTTAAACCATAAGTAGTATCATTCGTAACTCCCTATTAACTGTTGCGCAAGTTTTACCAAGAGTCGAGTATCTTTGTATAATTTATCCGAATATCAGTGCAAGTAAACACAGTATTCGTAAAGTTACGAATAAACACCTATCGTCCAAACTTTGAATTTAAACAGTTCTGCTACGTATCACGTAAGAGAATTGTATCAAGAGGCCGCAGCTCGACAATACGAAGAGCGCGCAAAGTTCTAAGCTCTAATCGAAGCAATCAGTCGATCCAACGATCACTTCGAGCGAATAAGAGCGAATAAAAGTGGCAGTGAGACAGGGCGGCGTTGGTCGCGTGACAATCGGCGCACAATTCATCGGCGCTCGTCTTCACGGCGAAACCGAAGACAAAAGACGATCGTGCGAGCCGATCCTCGCGGAGTGTCCGGCCCGTTTGCCACACGCTGATTGGTCGGACACCGGCTACTGGACCCGGTTGACCCCTAACCCCGGCAAACTCGCTCGGCTTTATCGTCTGGAATTGCCGTGTTGGTGGCGAGTTGGTACAACACAAGGCGAGCGCTCACTCGCGCTTTATGACCGCGTATCCGCACGGTGGGAGCGGAATTCTCTGCTGAGCGACAAACAATTGCCGCCAAGTGGCTTAATTGCAGCCAACTAAACAAATGTTCCAACCGTATCTCCCTGACCGTGTGTACCTCCCTGTCTGTCTGTCTGTCTCTCTTCGCTCCCGACCATTTCTTTCTCCTTGTTCCAGGCCGGGTCCACACAGGTCTGTGGTCCAAAGAGGAATTCGTTCCAACAGGGTTTTTTCCCTTCTTTTTCCTCGAAGATCTCCCGCGAGTGTCATCTTGCGCAGCTTTCTTTCACGGAAAGGACGCAAAATCTCTCATCGACGTTCTGCTTCTGACAGGCTTCGGCTTAACGCCGGAACTATCGACTAGAGGCTGAAGCATAAAATTTCCATCAGGGACGTTAGAGTAAAAAGTTGGAGAGTCCTTGTAACGCGATAAATTACGCGAACTTTTATTTCTGTATTTCAGTCTCTGGAAATATACGCTGTTTCGTATCTGACGAAAATTATAAATTGGTCATTTTGACCATTTTGGTCAAGTCAAACCAAGCGTAATTGGTTCTCGAATCTTGTTCGTTGTAGTATTATCAAGAGTAATCCATTTCAGACTTGCAGCGAAGAGCAAGATTACCTCTGCACAGGAAAAATGTAACGTAGACTAATAAGCGATGAAATGATGAAAAATCAATTATTTCTCTGCAATCGTCAGACATAGGAGGAGACTCTTTCTTCTTAGCATTAAGAAAATATACCTAAAGTCTTGCCTCCTTCCTGGTATTTCCCATTTTTCCTCCCGTTGTCGAGTCTTCCCTTGCGCGAGACAAAATTGTTCGACCGAACAACCGGACAGCGCTGGCGCGTTTGTCACGTCGTTAATGCACACGACAAATACAGATCTCGGGCTGTGAGTGCGTGGAAACCGCTACATTAGCCGGCGTGAACGAAGTAGCCGCAAGAAGAGAGATGCTGCGCGTCATCCTGTCGTAGGTATCTCTCGTCAGTGGCCGTTCTATTTTCAACGTTTTGACGCGTTGGACCGGCACTGAAACCGGCTGTCCCTTTTTCTTTTTTTTTTTCCTTCCTCCACCCCTCCCCGAGGAACGCGCGTGATTTAAACGGGAAACGGGTCAACGATTTCGGTGCACGATTCTCTTGCCAGTTATCTGGCAGCTGATACGGTTTACACTCGGTGACGCGGCAAACTGTCTGCCGAACGAGAGAGTCAACTAGAGACGCGGATTCGACTTTTCTTTTATTGGTCTTCGTTATGGTATAATTAATTCCGTCGTTACGAAGTGAGCGTACGATTGATTCGAGTATTTTTAGCACTCTTTATTGGGCTGCGACGAGGTCGAGAATATTTGAAGAGGTTTGTTGTATATTCATCGTGTCCCGTTTGTGTACTAGATACAGATATTGTAGTAGCTCGTAACACGGTAACACAGTAATTTGAAAACGCAAAGAAATGAAATGAAGAATGCAAGTTTATGAGTTTCTATTTAAAACGTTGATTTTGACGTTGATCGGGAGTTTTTATTCGATTAGAATCACTTATTTGTTCTGTTTACACATTTTATTCATAATGTATGTTTATTACACGTGCTTAATATTATTTTGTATTTAGTTAATATCTGATTTAATAAAAAGGTATATAGTAATTTAATTCAAAATATAGTATTTGTTGTAATATTTAAAAACTGAAACAAATTTCTTCCCAAGTTTCATGTTGTTAAATATATTCACAAAAATATAAGCTCCTAACTTATGAATATTATATTTTGAATGAAATTACTATATAATTAAATTACTGTATATACATGAAACAAAATAAAAAAAAGAAGATGGAGTTTTCAGAGATTCACATACAAATTTATCTTCTCACACCTGCTATTATAAATTACATTATACATTACAGAAATTAATTCAGTGTCCTTTGCGTTCGATGTGAAAATTAAAAATACGAAGAATTTGAATAATCATTGAACGAGTGTAAGAAAAACTTGTTCTGCCTTGTGATTTAAAAAAAAGATCATTTCCTGTCGGAATGATGCAAAACTGCTGAATATACGGCAAGTTTATCTAAGAAGGACTGAATTAATTTACTCAATAAATACACTATCACAAGTATAAGCTATGCTTGAAACAAAAAAGCTTCTCTTTCAGATGCAAAACAATCTTCTCTCTCTCTCTGTCATATCTTCGAAGATATTCCAAATATCCAAAAGTTTGAAACTGCAGTTCCAATTACGGACAACGCGTTAACTGGACGCTTCCTTTTGACCAATGCTACGGAACGGCACCGTGGTGTGCGCCGAGAGAAGGAGAGCTCGTCTCCTCATTTTTCTCTTTCTGCTTCTTGTTGCCGGCCTCGAAGACGAGCACCGCTCCCGGCTTGTTTCTCATTCGGCGCGGTACACGCTCTGTCGTAGGTGTATACGGCCGACTGGCCGCGCACTCGCCGAGATTCCCATTTATCAGGGTACATCCGGCGGAAGTGGGGCGGCCCATGCGTAGGTGAGACGGGGAGAAAGAGAGAAGATAGACGGCCGACGAAGAGAGAGAAAGCCAGAGGACATTGTTCATTAGTACCTGCGACCTCAGGATACCTCCGTCTCTGCCTCCCCCTCTCGTGTGATTTAAGTCCGATGCAGACGAACGACTTCTCCTCGTTTGCGATCTTGTAACATGACGACACTCCGTGATCCCGGGAGGGTTTAAAATTTCTAATAACTCTCGATGCACGAATCTTTGCTTCGTTTGCCAGTGGAACGATCGAATCGATTGATTTGTTAAAGGGAAATAAAATGGATGTGATACGCGTGTGCTTGGAGGATGTAAAATTTGTATCATTTTTATGAACGTATTTCATGCTTGAATTGTAATTCAAATATTGCGATTATCTTGATGAAACATTGACTCGATTTTGAAACATGTGTATTATACGTAATACTGTAATATTATTATAAATTATAATTATATATAATTATAATATTATAGTATCATAGTATTTTATAATATAATTATATATAATATTATAGTAATTTATAATAATTTATACTTACGTGTGTAAATATATAAGTTACAAAATATTTAGTTCAAGAATATATTTTGCAGAGATCATAGAAAGTCAATTATCCACTCCGTTAATAATAAGTTTCAACATTCACTGTTTTCACTATTAAATGGCTATTCACGTTGTGTATCCATACGAATTTTGTTAAATACCTTACAACGTTTACGTATATTTTTTCTAACATAAATAAATCTGCAATGAGTGCACGAACCATTGTACATATAACGTGTGCGTTAAATTAAATTGTACAATTCACAGAACCTACGATAAATACAGATACCACCAATGTATAATAATTACAACGTCGTAGTACAAGTCTGAAATTATAACGTAGCATATTTCAAAAGATTTTTACAACTGGGGATCCATGTTTTTTTATTCGGATTGTCTGGGCGACAAGTTGTTCGATGTGTCGCCAATTTTAATTGCGGAAATAGAGGACCGGGCAGAGGCAAGCAATTCGAATTGACGCCTGTTAAAAATTTGTCCGGCTCGTATTTCCCGGATGTCGGCGAATTTTAATCGCGGGATGCGATCGTGGAAGCGCCGGGACGGGTCGCGGCGAGAGATTGAATTAATTAAAATTCTAAAACGAATTACTCTTGTTGGGAGGTTGCTTGATCGATCGAGCCACGTAACTGGTTATGCTTATTACCGATGGCATGGGACGAGTCGTTAAAAAAGTTCGGCGTAGCACGTTGCTACGAATTCTCCGACTTGCGATATTTCACTGCTTCTAAGAGGGATGAAGTACGAATTAAAACTTGATTTTAGTTTCACTATGTCGTACAGAGTACGCATATATAACTGTCAATGAACTTGCACAAGGACAGAATTTATACAAAATTTCTATTTATAATTACTTACGAAAATATTCGAATATTGAGCCTGAATGTAGGAATTGTTTAGAAAAAAAACTTGCGAATCTTTCACTGAGAGATTGTTCAACTTTGTGGAACTTTCTAATAGCAATTCGTTTGCCTTTTATATTTTTTATATATAAATATTCGCACGAAACTCTAAAAAAAACTAAAAAAAAAAAGAAAAATACACCACTCGGAATCGGAAACGGACTCGCTTGGTGACTAGCAAAATCACCCGCGAGAGTCCAGAATTATATTAAATTTTTAATGAAAGATTCTTAAAATAACCGCGCGCCGCTCGAAGTCGAAGCTGTAGCTCAACGATGAAGATACGTTAGCTGTTAGCCAATAAATTCCACCGATTATTAAAAGCAGAGGCCGGCGGTGGCCCAGCTATCCGATCGTTCGATCGCGCGATCACGGGAGGAATGCGCGGGAGGATCGTAACGGTAGAACCCCCTCGAGAGGACGATGTCTCGTTGTTCTTGCCTGCTACGAGCAAAGAAACGAACGACGATGATGGATGCCGACGAATATATTCGAATCTCGCCTCTTCCCAGACGATTCGAACGCTCTCTCGAAACTGTCATCAAAATTCGAGCAAATGAAAATTCCGACAGTCTCGAAAGTCTCGAAGATCTCGGTTATTCCGACGACCAGTCCAGATATTTTGTAATGCAACAATTTCTTTCGAATTTTTCTGCAACAGAAGAATTTTGAGGAAATCTAAGAATGGAGTTTCCTATTCGAGAACGTAATTCGCGACAGTTCCCTAATGTTTCGTACAACGCAGACGATAGTAAAATGTAAAAAAGAGGAAAATAAATGTGTATCGTGAAAAAGGGGAAGAAGGGAACGTGGCTAACGAGAGGAATCGATGTTAAGAACTCGCGATATTATCTCGACAGTGAGAACATGTGGCACGCGGTGTTTTTCCACATTGACCGCGGATATCCGAGCAGCGATTCGACGTGCTTGATAACGCACGTCGCTAGCCGGTGGGTGTCGCGTTTTCTCAGGATCAGAGCGAACGTGAATGGCAAGTCATACGCGGCCGTGCGCGCGTTTTTCAAAGGCCAGGCTATTCGTGTCAATGATCCTCTTTTTCTTTTCCCTTCTTCCTTTCCTTTTCTTTTTTTTTTTTTTCCCCCGGTTCTCCTTTTTTTCTCCCCATTCTCGAGAGCGCGAGAGGATTGCACAATTCACGCGACGCTGGTAGGCGGAAAGATTTATCGCGCCGAGAGTATCGCGGCAAATGGGTTAATGGATTCACCTTTTATTCGCGATCTGGACTATCAATTCGCCGGACGGCCGCGAGGTTTCTACGGCCGCTGACGCGCGTGCCTTTTTTAATTGTTTCGTCCGGCTCCTACGATCGCTCCTCTATCCGTTTGAAGATTAATGAGCCTGAAATATGGCTTGTGTGCATACGAGAAACGCGGGGATCCTTTTAAAGGATCTTGATAGATGAGCGCGAGCTTGGTCCCGATGTTCGCGGGGATATCGGTGTATCGAGTGGCGAGGTGATATTTGCTACAACTTAATCAAGGCGGCTCAAGGTGATTGATTAGCGAGCTTACGTGGTCCGTGGTTTTCCATGATTTTTATTCGACGATGCTCGCGCGAAACCGAGCACGTATCGCGTTCGTTCTTATCGTTTGTTAATGATGTATACGTGTAATTCGTGTGTTGAAAAATTTTCGTTCGACGATATTGATGGAAGAGCTAGTTGCCGAGAGAGACAGGTGTGCAACACTACCGAGAGAATCGTCGTGTTGACTCTTATCGCTCGCTAATTACATTAGGTGTAATTCGTGTTTTCGAAGATCTTTATCCGATAAAATTGGTAGTTCAGTGAAATAGGCGCAACCGTTACCGAGAAAGACGTTGTGTCTCTTATCATTTGTCAATTATATTACATGTAGTTCGTGTTTTCGAATATTTTTATTTGATAGCTCAACGAGATAGATGCAGTTGTGCCGTCTCTTATCGACTTTATTAACGACATTGATGTAGGTCACGTTTTTCAAGATCTTTGCTCGATAATTTAGTCCAAAAGTTTCGGTGAAACAGGATTATTTAGTGTGAATAAAAATTTCAAACAAACGGAAATAGCAAGCCAGAGCAACGAAAGATAGACGAAAAGAGAAGAAAGTCAGAAAGGTAACATTAACCGCGGTGGTTAGCAGGTTCCGTATCGCGTTTCTTCCGCACGACATTCCATTCAAGTCGCATTGTACCACCACCGTTGGTGCTTGTCACTGCTTGTTTTACATACGCTGAAAACGTTCGCCTGCGCGAGTGGAAAGTTCAACGCGCACCAAAAACGGTACACACGTGTGGCACGGAACGTGTTAAAGTAGCTGGTCAATAGCTAGTCCGCGAACCTGGACATCGCCAAGTTCGAGTCGTGACTTCTCGCATTTCGAAAGAACCACAGCGGCTTCCTACGCCACTGATTCTCTCTATTATTTACGATTTTCCATTCGCATAACAGTGGATATATTTTACAGCGAACGCGATCCAGATTCGACAACGACGAAAACGCAAAAGAAGTCTATTGATTCTTCTCTCTAGAGAAGCGTTTATTTAATCGAGCCGGTTGACTAAAACTTGGCTCAAATAAATGGAATTTATTATTCCTAGACACTTGTGCTGTCAGTGGGTAAAAGTAGTACATCAACCACTGCCATAAAGTACCATTTCACATTTCCAATCTTTAAACGAACTGTAGCGAGGAGATGTATATCGCTGCCATGGATAATTTCACCGCGGTCTCGATTAATCGATGGAACGACGTAGCGATGTTCTTCCGTAGCTTAGATTCGGTGGAGCGGATCGCCGAATGGCCTCTCGCGCGCGGTACGCTCGGAATTTCTCGGTTACATCATCGGCGGAGTTTTTGCGCCGGTGTAGCGCGGCGGTATGCGCGTGCAAGTCGGTCGTGCCGGTCGTCCTACACCGTGCCGGACAAAATTGCGGCCGGTATCAATTGGCCGTGCTCTCCGCGACGCGTACACCGGTCGACCTTCTGCAGTTGCAACACGAGACCTGACACAGATAGGAGAGCCGTGCTCGGTCGGTCTGACAGGCCAGCCGCGCGCGAGCACCGTGTGCACACGCCTTGCGAAACCGAACGCCGGCTAGAGATGGGATCGAGTATCTCACAAGTAGATACGAATCTTTCTACCCTTTGCAGAATATTTTCAATAGCATTTTCCAAGTATAGAGAAGTGAATTCGGCGCTGATCAATTTGTCTATTGGCTTTGCGTTCGGATCATTCCAACGATTGGTAGTTTTCGGTTTTAACTAACATTGGATCGGATACGTTTCTGAATTTAAAAATTTTTAATTGAGAATCAAAATGGAATGTACTGTTTGTTTTAAGAATCTTCAGTGTGTTTTATAAATGTGACAATTTGTACTTTAAAATTCAGTGCAGAGGCATCGAATTAACTTCTGTACTTAATGTGTTTGAATTTCAAATGTTCCACGAATGTTTCACGAGAAATGAAAACTCTGTCAAATAGATCTTTTCAGGTCAAAAAAGGAAAACATGTTTCTATATGCGACATTTTTAAATGTTCAATTTCAAATGTCTCTCTAATGCGCATGCGTCTAGTGCGCATGGATCTGATGCGCATGCGTTTAACACGCATGCGTCTAACACGCATGCGCCTGACGCTTATACGAAATCTCATTTTCAAATGTTGCATTCTTTCTTCTCTATCTTCGTTTTACTTAAATCGTTCTAAATTTGCACTGCAACTTAACCTGACAATTAATTATTAATAGAGAGGACAGTACTAAACTGTTGGCAATTGACAGTACGTCTTTCGACTCAATGAATCCCCAAAAACGTTACAAATGGATTTTAACGTGCCAAAAATTTTTCATTTGAATTGAAACATTTTTACTGTATTTTCGAGTACATATAACATTTGAAACTCATGGAACGAAATTTAGATATCGAGTTTGACTCGGATTCGCAAAGTACATATTGAATTTGATCCCATCTCTAGTTGTCACGTTTGTTTTAACGGGGAAACACATCTTTAGCTGTCACGTGGACACGGCATGGAAGGATACCTATGGAAGGCGACCTCGTGATCCTGGAATCGATCGAAATGCCGCTCTCATCTAGGGTATGCGAATGCGAACGAAAGTCCTTGGATGGACGCGTGACGTGCTTCGGTCGAGGATTGGGTGGAGCATGTGTTTATGAACACGTTCAAGAGAATTTTTCGATTATATTTTTAACTCCGAGGAAAGTATTATAAACATTGAAACTTGGTCAACTGATATTTACTGCGTTATTACGCATGTATATGCGAGTGTTGGATAAAGATTAAATTTAATTATGGACATTTTCAAACATGTACGTATCATAAATTTGTTAATTTAAATTAATTGTTATTGAGAAGTGAGGAACAATTTCAGGTTAGTTAGTGATGAATTATTTCTTAGTTATTTCTTAAAAACGTATCAATTTGTTTTTCTTTTTTCTTTATAACTTTGCATCTAGGTTAAGAATTATGCTTGAGTTTATATTATGACTATACAAGAGAGAAAGCTACGCTGGATTTAATTAATACTTAATTAGATTTGATTAGGAAAGGAACTGTTAACAATAAAATAAAAATGATGTTTCAGCCGAGAGTACTTATTACCGTCGTGCAAATTATCCGTTTGGAACTTTTAAGAGCGGTTAATTGGAAAATATTTGTTCTCGTCAAGTGACACTCTCGAAGTAATGAAGAGATTACCTGGGTCTTTTAAAGCTTGCTATTATAATAATTATATAGATATCACGGAGGATGACATTTGAGTGTAATAATCTTGATCGAGAGATTAAAAGCGAGTCACGTTACAGACAGAGTTACGAAGAATCGAGTGAAATGAAAATACGTAGGTAATCCACGCAACAAAAAAATCTTATCCCCAAATAGTTTCAATTTCGAAATTGCTACAAACCGAAGCAAATCGTGTAATTAAACACTCATTGTCCAGTTCAAAAACTAGTGAGAAATATACGGATTTTTTCCAATTATTTTTCCTCAGCGCGTAAATTTATTGACATTTATTAACATTCCAATGAAAAATCTTATTCGCAAATAATTTCATTGAAATCGAAAGCCAAAAACTAATTCCCACCGAAATATTTTCATCTAATTTAGAATTTTGTCCCCGGTCAAACGGGGTTCGACTTTACATCCAAAAACTAGAACGTGGAAACTTGTTCGTCCGCGGGAAGGAAACGAATGGTTTTACATTGGATCGCCGGTGACACGAACGCCGGACAGTTAGCTGGCAGCTCCGGGGTTTCGGTTTTCCCGCGGCACCGCCGTCTTACGCTATCGATCGGAGATTCTCGACGTGCCTCGATCCCGTCTCCCACGGCACGGCCGCCGAGCCGAGGCGTAAGTAATTTGCGTTCGGACGAACCGCAAGCCGCCAACAGCCGGCTCCTCGATCCGGGACAATAAAGTCCACGGCCGTTCCGTGGGTGTACCAACACCGTCCCTCTCTGTCTATATGTGTGTGTGTGTGTGTGTGTTTCGAACGTGTGGCGCAATCGCGGGACAAAGACAATCGCGATTCCATGAAACGGCGTCGGACATCGAGCGTGTGCACGCTCGAGACCGCGGAACCGTGAGGTTCGCCCGAGGTTGCGGCCTCTTAATTTTTCAATAATCGAGTTCCCGGGAAGCCGACCCACTTCGCCGGTTTCTATGGATTCGCGTTACCCGCCGCGCCACGCGTTTTTCTCAGACCACGCGTTTCGCGCCGCGCGTTTGTGAGATCTTTCCCAGTTCAATTGTCAGTCGTTGGCAAGAAGTTGCCGTTTTCTCTATTTTTTTCTAGCAGATACGATGAGAAATCGTCTGTTTGAACAAATCGAATTATTGGGTTGTGTAATAAGTTCGCTTGTATTGGTTTCATTTTCTTTTTTTCTTTTTTTTTAAGGATCTGAAGAATTAAGTTCACATTATAACTTAGAATTATAATTGAGTACAGAATTTGTATTTATGGGAGACATTTAGGGATCTTCGATTATATTGCTCAAGTTGCAATTCTGGAAATATGTGTAACAATTACGGAAAGATTACAACATAATCTACTATATCGATATTTGGGTTTGTCTTTAATACTCAAATCGTGTTTTTTTAATATTCTCTCGTATATAAAGAAAGGAGGTCCTACGTATCATTAAAATTTCTTATTAAATAAGCAAATGTTGCAACTATGCGCCAGTTAAAAATCTTTTTTATTATTACGTATTTATTAATACATATCTTTATTGTTTGCTTCAGTGAACTCGCGTTTACGCAAATTGTAATGCTCGTGCTCCGTTCAATTTAATTTTTCAACCAATTGTAAATGTCTTGTAACTTCTACAAACCTGTGTCATTCCTACATAGCGATCCCAACAGAATTTTACCAATAGTCGTTTTCTACTGTTAACGAAACTTTTAAATATTTTGTACAACAGATCTCATCACGATTACCACATTTTCACAATTTTATTTTTACAACAAACTGAAACTGCGTCCCTTCGCTGACAAATTGAAACCACCGCAACGTCTACCAACCTGATTCAACGCGTTACAACGCGTCGCCATACGTCGCGACGTGTTCGAACGTTTCTAACGCGTACAAATACAACAAATACGTAATTGTATAATTCACAGCAGTTAAGTAGCACGCGGATCGTGAAACATTGAAAAGCAGCGCGCCGCGTGTTTTATCGCGTCCGCCTCTTATTAAGAATTACCGGTAGCGAGCTAAAGCACGTGTGAATCATTTGTGAGACAGCTGAAAAGCTCTTTCGCGCGGCTCACGCGAGAAAACCACGCTGAACCGCGCGCGACGCTGTGCTTGATGTTGCACGCGCACACAGCTAACGACGCGTTTGCATCTTGTTGCAGGAAAACATCTCGACCCCGGAGCCAGCCGACATATCCGAGGAGGATCACTACTCGAGTAAGCAAAACCATTCATTACTTGCACCACTCGTGGACCTCGTCGATCCTACGTTCGTGAATAATCGGACCGCGAAGACGAGACATTTTCTCACGTCGTTCTCTCCATGGCGATACTGTAGAAAAATTTGTCTGACAGAGAGATTTGTGTTGTTTGATTATTATTGCGACAGAGGGTTGGGAAGTAAACAAGAACTTCGACTTGACATTAGAACTACCAGATCAAACGAGTCACCCCTCGTAGTAATTTTGTAGACTTTGCTGAATTTTTAGAAATTTGAACGAATTTTCGTGAAATATTAAATAAATTGAGGCTTAGCTGTTGTTTGATGAATTGTGAACTTTTTCTCTGTCTCTTGCAATTTTATTTTTCTGATCCAAGTTTTATGTTGTGGTCGTTGATGGTTCTAATGTCGAGGGTTGTTCGTAGACTGCGGATTTTTATGTAAATTCGTATTTTTAAGAATAAATGAACCCTTTTGCTTCGAGGAACATATATATACATGTATATAGTGAGTCGCAAAAATATTATTTTTAAAAATATACAAGAATACAGCTATAAAAGAATATTCAGTAAGTTATAATATTCATGAAACAATTTCGAGGGTACAAATATTTACTTTTGTGACTCGTTGTACAAAAAATACACACTTACTTCATCGTTCAAAATATATACTCCTACGAAAAACGACAGATGTACAAATATATACAGAATATACTTTGAAAACCCTACATCTCGGATATTTCGTGTTTCAAAATTATACACGACTACATAAAAATCCGCAGTTTACTCGTGAAGCTTCGATTCCTTAACCGTTTTAGTGCCAGGGGTTTTTAAAAATCCGTGTTCGATTGTGCCATGCAGCGCGATAGCGCTTCGTTCATTCAAACATGACCAAACATCGCGGCACATTTCACTACAGTACGCGAACAGCGCGATCGCGCTGCGTGGCGCTAAAACGGTTATACATAATATTCAACAAAATTTTGATAATTCGACAGCATTAGACGTCTATAAATTTTAAAAATAATTACCAAAGAGGTTCAAAGTAATTTCGCGATTGTATAAAATTTCGTTAATGTCGAAAATAGATATAATACACTTCGATGCATGTGTTTACGTTCCTCACGAAACAGTTCATCAAACGCGATTTTATCATCTGTACGTATTGGTACCGAACAACTATACCATATTCAGTTACACTTGCGAAAGATTCATTTTTGTGCACCTTAGAATTATTTCTCAGCGTGTTTCTTCTCCAATTTTGTAACTATCATTCTTTTCCCTCAAACGTTTGCAAACTACAACGATTTTGCACCGAAGAGGTTAAATTACGTATAAAAGAATTTTAAATTCGAGCTCAATCGTTGAAAGACACTTCCTCCACTGTAATCTATCCAGTCCACTTTTGTTATACTTTATTTTTTGCTACCGACTGATTGCATTCCGAACAAAACTATTCTGATGATCGCGGCGTCATCGAGGAAGCGCCTTGATCTCATATTTCCTTTTCACGCAGAAACGAAACGATACAAATTACTCGTATTCGTCATACGAGGATCTTGTTGCACAACTGAATCAATATTTCATTTTGAAAGGGTTGGCACCCTGTTGAAAGAATGCCCGACCCTTTGCGAACGTCCTATCGAAACGAGTCTCCCCTTTCACCCAAACTATTCACAGACGCATTCGCACTCGCGCCCAGACCTCTGCAATTCTCTCTGTCTACTCGCATCCAAGCCTTCGCGAACAAATGCAAGATCACGGTGGATTTAGTCATGAGAAACATTTTTCATATTTTTGCAAAAATAAAGTAAGTCACTTTAACACGACATAAAAATATTTTTGACAAATAAAGATGAAGAAAAGGTGTTAGAAGAGAGGCTTCGATACAAGACCAGGTAGATTATTCTCTCAAAGTTGCGACAGTTTGAAATCAATTGTGAGAATACTGTCGTACTACTATAGCTTCTACTTTCACACTCGCGAGCAACCCTTTTTTCCCAAAGATATTTTTACATCATAAACTACAAAATAAACCTAGTTCATTTGAACAAATTACGAACACTGTTTGCATTTGAGACATCATCTCAAAATAAACGTAGTTCATTTGAACAAATTACGAACACTGAACAATTTTTCTCGCATCTCCACCGTGTGTCTTGAAGATTCAGAAGTCTCCTCTCTTAACCAATAATCCCTTAAAAATTTCTTCCGCAAGTTAAACGAGTTCGAATCGACTGACTTGAATTTTTTCATCGAGCGTACGACGCCCGCTGTGTCCAATTTTAAGATCGTATTTTCATCCACCGTCGCTGCCACCAAATTTCGAGCGTTCCCCGACGGATCGCAGAAAATGGCACCGCGAAAACATCGTCCACTATTTCTGCGACCGGGGCGTCCGCGCCGGGGATCGACGAACTCCAGGCAGAGGCGGATCGTTCAATTTGACGTTCGTTGTCCCCTGGACGGGGTCAGGTCGCGGCCGTTTCGAGAATCTGACCCAAATCGTACGATGGTGGCGTCGCGTTTCTGCATTATTGAACGGGCTGAATGATTTAGACGTCACACCGTGCCCGTCAGCCGCCAACTTTATCCGGCTGCTAATAAATCTCTCCTCTCTCTCTCTCTCTCTCTTTCTGTGTGTGTGTGTGTGTTTGTGTGCTTTCGTTCTGGCGCGGCTCGAGTGCCCTTCTACGTGTCACTGCTAATTCTCCCGCTCGAACGAATCGACGCTGCAACTGCAGGGAAATCTGGAGTGCGGCGAGCTACTCAGCCGATCATGGTTTCGTGGCAGAGACCGATCATGGGGGTGCCGATATCGACCCCTCTTCCCCCTTCTCGTCGGCGACGCGCTTCGATTCCAACCGGCGACTTACTTTGTCTACGTTTCGATCGACGTGCTTTTCCATTTCTTTCTTCTTCTTCTTCTTCTTCCCGTTTTTATCCCGCTCGCTTGGTTTCTTTCTACCCAATAGTGGAGTGAAATTATTCCCGTTTCGTCCCGGTGTAATTACAGCGTTGATTGGCCGTGGAAATTAATCGAGACGCAGGTGCATTCAAATGTTTATGGTATCTGGAGAACATTTTCACGTTTCGAAATTTTACATCGTGGTAGTAATTTAGGTCTCTGTAAGTTTCACCGCGACATTTGTATTGAAAGATATTCGTTGCTCTTGGATTTAATCGGTCAGTTCTGTGATTGGTCTGTCAAATCGAAAAAAACTTAATTTTAAAAATTATGTAAATGTGTATTAAGAATTAAATAAGTTTAGGATACAGATGAGACAAAAAATGAAACAATATCGAAAAGATATTATTATTAAGGAGACGCAAACACTCGAGGAAGAATAACTTTCATCTTTGAATCGACACTTCCACGACCGATTTGTTAGAAAAAATTTTCAAACGCACGAGAACGCGCGTAAATTTCAATTCAACGTTAAACGACGTTCTGGAAAATCAGGGAAAATTTGGCATTAAAAGAGACGTTGTTATCGAAACTACACAAACACTGAACGAAGAACAATTTCGGTCGAATCGGTAGTCTTTGAATTTACATTATTTCCATAATTGGTTCATTAAATTAAAACGCGAACATGTTCAAAATGAGAGTGTGCGTTCAAATTTCAACTTAAACGTTAAATTATGAACGTGTTTACAATGTCTGGAACACGCCAGAACTCCGGAATTAACGTTTAATCGTTAAAGAGGAGCGCGGGACGTGCGAAATTTTCACAGGTTCGACGCGGGCGTATTGTTATCAAAGCCGCAAAAATATCCAATTAAGAATAATTTCGGTTGAATCAATTGTCTGCGAATTTATATTACCTCTATGATTAATTTATTAAATCCGAGAGGATGTCGTTTGAAGCGATTCATATCCTCACGTGACAAACGACCGGGGGATACTCGGTGTCTACCGAGCGAAGTCGTTTTTACATCGTCTGCATAAGAATTTCTGATTGCACGTTTGAATAATCGTAAGTCATTTGCGATTGAGTAATGGTGTCTGAGTTGCTGTCGTTTATTGGCTGTTTTTCTCGAAAACCGAGTCGGATATTCCCCATTAAGCGGCGAGAAAAACCGAGGACGATAATCGAAATTATTCTTCGATTCTCTGGAAGAACGGCGATTTGTCGTTCCTCGGAAAATTATATCTCGTCGGAACGATTAACTTCTATCTTGGAACTCTTTGGAATTTTCTGCCGTTGAAAAAAGAATTCGGATTGGCATGTATTGGCATGTACGTGTATGTTCTTATGGTATCTTATGGTGACTCACGAAAGTATTGAGAACACTTGTGTATATATTATACATATGTTATATAAGAAGATGAGAGATTCTGAAATTTTATCGATACCGTAGTGAGACATTTTGAAATCGATGTGACAATGTACGTAAAAGTTACAAGATATTTATCATTAGTATATTTATTATATATATATTTTATATTTAATATAATATATTATATTTAATATATAATAAATATATATATTATGTACTTATTATATATTATATCATTATATTGGCAAAATGTGGAATCTAACAATCTACATAAAAATTACAAGACATCCATTATTAACATACTGTAGATATATCTATCTCGAGCGTGTAACAAGCTTCAAATATTGAATGTCAAATTTGTTCCTACTGAATAAAATTAGTTAAATTTTTATTAATAGGAATTTTATTAATGATGCAGTAAATTTTCAACTTGGCCAATATAAACACGACAGTCGCTATCTCATATTAACGATCTTAATGAAATTGCGATATTCCTAAAAAGTAGTCCCATAATAATCGTTCGAGTATTCAACTGTGTGTGGCGTATAATTTTTTAAAAAAATTTATTTATCAAAGTTTCGTCCACTCGTGTGTAAAAATGGTACGTTCTCGCTGTGCAGAACGCATTTAAGTTTTAAGCAAAAGGGAGAGGGGGGGGGGCGTGGCGAATATTCCTCTCCGCTAGGGCGGGATGAATTTAAAATCTCGACGCATTAGCTCCAGCATTGTGCGCCGAAAGCTGAAAAAGAAAGCTTGTTAGAGTAGGACCTACGATAGTCGCCTGTTATTGAGCATCGCGGCACAACGGAACCTGATTTCTTTTGAAAAAGTTCACCGTAGGCGAAGACACTTTTTTCCACCGTGTAAAAGAGGGAAATTTTAATCCATCCTAAAGGGGCGCGCAAGAACGTATCCCAAGAATCATGTATGTAAATCTATACTATATCTTTGAAGTCTCTCATTAATTCAAGCAATTTTTTTCTCAACGTGTTCTTCAAAGGTTGGCATGAATATACAGTATCCGGCAATAACGATCGGCGCTGGTCTTCTTTTTTTTCTGCAAAAATTAAGTCTGAACTTTGCAGTAATCTCTCTCTCTCTCTCTATCTCGATCTCTCTGTGTGTGTCTGTCTCTTCGTTGTGGAACTTCATTTTCGAGCAGATGGAGATTGGGTGTCGAAAACGGGCAAAGGATCAAATGAATTTTGGAAATTCAACGTCGCAGACGAATCGGTCGAAATTTAAATGATCAATAATGTCGTTGATTAACCATGCTTTGAAACTGGCCTTTGTCGTCGGCACTGCAATAATAATGTATAATTTTGGTGATAATGTATATATGATTATAAAAAATAATAATGTTGTTAACAAATGTTATAATAAGATACAACACAATATAATAACGAAAGAGCAACTTTCAATATAAATAAACAACGTGTGCATCTATTTTTCAGCAACTGAAAATGAAACTGAAACTGTTGAGTGACTTGGCAAATATCGTGTTTTAATTAAAAAGAAAAAGAAAAAATAATTGCAGACGTCTTTAAATGCAATTCCGTGTTAATATAATATTTTTTCGTCGCATATGTACACAGAAACATGTTATTATACGTCAAGAATAAACTTCGTTTAGGGGCACGCAACGACAGTTTTCCCGATAAGTATTCATAAAATCGGGGAAAAAAGTTAATTCTTCGGAATCATTTATCATTCGTAATTCATCGTGTTTCTTAATGTACGTGCAGAAATGAGCCGTAAATTTTTTCGTACTTACGGAAGCTTTGTTTCCGACAAAAAAAATCAATTTTTCAACGTTCCTTAAATTTATATTTGAATTGAACTAATTCAAAGTTCAAGAGGAAATTTGAATAACCACGTGAAAATAAATAAAACTTTACGAGATGCCTTTTAAGGTATAATGAAACACGATTGTTTTTAAAAACGAAATCTTAACTGAAAAGAACAGTATTAGCAAAGTGTCTCAGTTTTCGTATCTATAAAAATAAGGAAATAATAATATTCTTTCATTTGAGACTTTGTTCTCGAGTTTGATTATTTCTCTATCATAATTAATAATAATTATACTACATTCTTTCGACACTGTAATTTTTAACGACCATTAATTTATAACAACGATATAGAGCGGGGATATGTATTTTTATAGAGAAATAGCGGATAGAGAATGCTTGAGAGTGCACGCGCACTCGAACAATTCAAGCTCGATTTTCTCGAAAACGAAGCCTTATACCTGATACCGCCGGTGGCACTGTCATTGTCGATGCGTCCTCTATAGCGATCATCGTACTGGGCGCGGAACGTGTCTGACTATAGGCAATCTACTGTCACTCGTCCGCCCCACTCTTCCGTTTCTCCTTCTGCTCGTAGATCGAGTGTCTCGCTCGTAGCGCTCCACTATATTTTCCACTTTGTAAATCGTTCCGATAATTGTTTCCACGAGGATCGTTCGAATCGGTAGAACTTCTAGAAGATGCGCGTCTACGCTCGATTAATCGTCGCGTAGTGAAACTTCGTTTCGTACGAGTTCCACTTTTTTCCTGTTTTAACGAAATTTTTGAAAACGAATTTCCATTTTCTTTACAGACCTGTCCACTTGTCTGATACTCGAACTACCGATGTGCAAAACGAAAAATTGCGAGAATCAATAAGTGAGCTTTTGTTATGTAAAATCTAGTTACATAAATCGCCGGTCTCCCCGCAGATTTATATAATTCAACCGTATTTACGACGGATACTCGAGTCTCTGTTCGTTCGGAAAATTGACACTATTTATTGAAGTGTCTAGGCGGCTGCTAATCGACCGTGTTTTAGTAATGCAGCAGGGTTTTCTATAATTGAGCTCCTGTCATTTGAATATTTTAATATCTGATCGTTAATGTGAATATTTCAGGAGACAAATTGATCAGTCCCCGAATTCATCAATTCTGTTGCATAAATACGAGATTGATATTCAATTCGCGAGTTGTTAAATTTAATTGCAGCAAGTAATAATGAATTCTAAGGCAAGGCTTGAAAAACGGCGTTGTTACAGTAGCATTCTTTCTGTGCTTTTCGATTTGTGAAATTGATCGACGTGTATTTTCGGTGCAACAACAAAGACTGAGTCTGCTAATAACTGAAAAAAATCATTAGACTGTCTGAACGATACAATATTCAGACGTTAAGATATTCATAAATAACTGAAGTAATTCGAAAACAGAAGGTACTTTTTTCTCAGTGAAAACTACAGTTAGCATTGATGTTTAGAAAATGACATATTGAAAAATTTCTGATTTTAGCATACAAAAGTACGATATTAAGCAACATACAGGTGTATTACACAATAACAATAAATAGTTTAGCATTGATGTTTAGAAAATGACATATTGAAAAATTTCTGATTTTAGCATACAAAAGTACGATATTAAGCAACATACAGGTGTATTACACAATAACAATAAATAGTTTTTCTTCCTTTTATTTTTCCGATAGAAATCACACGTAGAAGCATAAACGGGTGTTCAAACATTTTTAATTTTATCAAACAAAGTATAGTAAATTATATGTTACGAGTACGATATTCACGATACAGTGGATAATTATTACAAATATAATGTAACAATATCAGTGTATGATATTAATATTATTACACGCGCGTCTAATCCTGTACGATTCGGGTAATTCTTGTTCAAGAAGTCACAATAGTGCGTTCAGAAATTTGTCTTTGAATTGAACGCGTGTGCAGCAACCTGTTCGAAAACGCGTTGCCGATTCGTCCGCGTCACGAGCGAGCAACGTATTTATTAGCATGTGCCGACACTTCAACCTCGTAATCTCGTTACCGCGGCCTCTTACATAAGAGAAAGAAACGGGATGCGCTCTCGCGCGACTCGCGGTTCCGAGAATCGGCCGATTAATCAGCCGTGGATCTTCGCGCCGACACCGTCGCGTCCTCCTTCGATCGTGATCCCGCGGCATTTCGATCGGATGAAATTGTTCGCGGCACGTTCGCCCATCTCGCAACATCTTCCACTTACGTTACACGATGTTACGTGACGTATGAACGTAACTGATGATGTTTGCACTTCGTGCGAGCTGCAACTGTAGTTCTGCAGTCAGTCTCTCGCGTCGAGATGAATCTCTCTTTATTTTCTGACTCCCTCGGTCGTGTTTTTACGCCACTGCACACACGACATTCAATAATTTGAGCAATGCAGGTGATGTTGCAAAATAACAAATGTTATCGTTCATGGATGTTCCCCATTCCGCCAAAGTCCTAGACTGCGTTTCCTCATAAATGACAATTATCTTCGGCTTTATCGTGCTAATTATCTTGATCGGTTTGAAATTTCATAGATCTGCGACGATTCGAAGGAGCTTTGTAAAATAAAATAAAATTATAAACAAAAGTTTGCATTCTTGCAAGTTCGAGCATTTTTTGAAAAATTTATTTGTTTTAAATGTTAAACACTCGGAAACTTAAAATATTACAGTTGAACGTAGATTTCTTTAATAATTATCTGATGCGATTTTGCGCGTTTGCTCGGATCGGTTTCAAAACCTTAAAATCTTTCAGTTGAAAAATGAGGCTCCTTTGCAGTTGGAATTGTCGTATCGAACAATTTTCCAAACCATTGTCACCTGCCTGTCAAAGGAGATTCAGCCTTTACACGCTGTCGTGTACGAAATTCGTGTACTGAGACTCTCTTCAGGGTTCGTTAACCGTATTCAAACTTTACCACGGCGTTCTAACTTTTGCAGTGCCACGCGCAAACCGACGTGACGTACGCGACAATCAAAAAGATGATCAAATTACGAGAGGGTGTTAAAACATTACGTGAACTTGGTGTTTATGTTAATAAACGCTCGGGCTAATGCGCTTCGACGACGATAGATGAGGCGTGAAATCGTCGATCGTGATACTCTCTCTTTCTCTCTGCAAAGATTACTGCTCTCTTGCCGTTTCATTCATTGAATTCATTGAAAATTCATTCGTTAAAAATACAAATGATTAAGAAAGGACACGCGCAAATTTCATCATTTTTAAAAGCGATCTGAGCAGGCGAAAACAATTTGAATATGCGAAATTTGCGTGTAACTTTCAGAAACTTTAGCAACGAAGGCTAATTTAGTTCTGGCGAGAAAATTTTTATTGATCTGAAGATTGACTTGGAAAATTGTATTTCAAGGCGTAGAAAGTAATTTATTACTCGTGTATCTAAGCTGAGTTCTTTCAAAAGTTCTCGATTCATTTTTTGAAATAAGAAATTCACCAAGAAAAGTGGGAATTTTCAAAGGAATTTCTTTTAAACGTGCCATCTTGAAATTTAGGTTAATTAATTATTGAATATCGAAAGTTCCTTTTGAAAATTTATCCTAAATTACAATAAAGTACAATAAAGGATTTTGAAATTATGAATCTTTAGGTTAATAAAAAATGTCAGAATGAATTAGCCTTCGTGACACGTTCTTACGTGTAACTTTCAAAATTCTGCTCAAACTTTCGTATGTTCGTGTCGTCTTATTTATTTCCAGCATTACTTTTAAAAATATCACGTATGAACGAATGTAATGGATAAAAAAAAAAATAATAGCAGGCACTATATTACAAATTTTCCACACGTTGAAGAAAAGTTTGCCGATCGATCGATTCTATGCAATTTTATTTGGAGCATCGATAACGCATAATTGTATTCAATCACGTTTTCGCACACACTTCTCAATGATCTTCAGCAAAAGGAGCAGGGAACACGATGGAATCTATAACGCCGAGGAGAATGAGATTAATCGTATTTAATTTCGTTTGGCGTTGGTTAATTAAACGTAATTGCATTTGAAACATTTGCAAGAGCAAGTATTTTATTATAATTACAAGGCACGATGTGTATTTAATACGCGAGGTATGGATTCCCTGTTTAGTCAGTTAACGTGTTTACACCGGTTAACGTGTTCGAACTTAATCCGTTTAAACACAAAAGATATTACGTTTTACTCGTAGATATACATACGTATCGATTTCATTTAAATATTTTCCATTTCATTCTCAAAATGAAGCGATTTCACAGCTAATAATAAAGACAAACACGTCAAATTTCAGGCTCATTGTCAGCCGCAGAAGCAACAAATTGACTTAAGATTCAGGCAAAAGAAAACATTGCTCTTCAAGCAATTGTAGTTACTCAAGTAATAAGTTTTCGTAATAGTGTTATCCGTTCATAAATATTATATTCGTAATATTATTCTTTCGTGGCATTAAAAAATTTGAATTAATTACATATTTAAAAATTCAACACAATCAAACAAATCAGAAACACATGCACGTAAAAATAAATTTCGACTCGTAGTTCGAATTTCTTCTGAATTCAATTTAACAGAAGTTAAATTTTATGCTTCGAGCTGCAGAGATTTTTACAATGAAAATTCTTGACCTACAAAAAAAGATTTCAAATGAGAAGAAGATTCGAATCGACCATCAAGGTTGGGCCGATCTGCAAATCATGGCGATCCCTAATTAATTCATCGCTAAATTCTGCCAAGGTTCATTGCGCAACGTGTTCACTGCTCGCAATCAGTATCTAAAACTCGACACGCGGATCGATTGTTAATGGGGCTGAGCCATCGAAGCACAGTAATTTCACGGTTGACTCGGCCCGGCTCGGCTAGGGCCAAAAATTCTCCAGCGAGAGATTTCTCTCGATTTTCAACTTGTTGCGGGGCAACCTCGTCTTCGCGCGTGTAAGAGAATCTTCAGTCGTACGGGACGACGAGGGATCGATAATTGAGCGTGTGCACGATCGAGACGGCGGCTCGTACTCATTGGGCATGAGGTTTTAATTGACACTCAACGAGCTCACTGTCACACATTTTGCCATGTACCTCTAGTGTTTTTCTCTCTGTTTGCAACACACACGTTTTTAAGACTCGTGTCTCCTTGTCAGAAAAATTATTTAAGGCGTTTTTTTATTTTCTTAGTATCATTGAAAGTGATTTTAGCGGGGATAACACAGAAAATCGGGCCTCTTCAGGTGCAACGCTAATGCAACGAAAATTAGCGATTGGTTGATTTGGGTCACGTGATTCGTGAGAGGGCGTGGCGTAGACCTCGAGTGGGAGTGGCGTTGTCTGGTACTGAGCGATCGCGGCTGTAATTTGTTTTCTATCGATTCAAATGTTTGCATAAAATTTTATCCAAATAGGATACGAGTCCAACTGGGGTACAAGTCATGCAATTTTTTTTTTCTTTTTTTAAAATTGTGGCTTTTTTATTTGGAAAAAGATTTATATATATATAATGAATTCTGATCTTCGTGTTAATCCTCTAATTTCATTTACTTGTACAATTAAAATAGTATACTTATCGTCGGATTATTTTGACAGTTTGATGATATCATAAGATTCACGGTAAAACAATTAGTTTTTTAAAACGAACATTTATATATTTAATTGGTATTACGAATGAAGTAACTATGCGTATGATATATAAAATATCCAAAGTGTGACACTCGTTATAATATTTAGTGAGTGAAACTAGTCTCTGTCATTTCTTTAATTGTGTTCGTAGAAAACTTCAATGTACATGAAAATCTGCAGCTTAGTTACAAGTAAAGCATTTAACTATAAATAAAATCCTTTTATAATAATGTATTGACGAAATGCAGCAATCAAACTCAAATTTTCCGATTATATACAGTGATGGAGAAAAGAGAGAAAATACACCACATTTTTCAAAAACAGCAATAATAAATCGTAAAATATACTTTGAAATAGATTACTATCATTAATATTGTAAAGAATGCAATATGAATTTCGACAGATTATCAAGTCTTTTAACGTACTAATTGCCAATTGTTTAATTCAACACTGTGTATATACGTAAAATTTCTTTTTAGATTAAACAATGTTATAAAGATTCAATTAATCAACACAAATCATGCAGTCAAGTTGACTTTCAACTTTTATTCTAAAGTCACTCTCACCTCATCTAAAATCTCGTGTTAAAATTTCCCATAAATGTTTTCCCATAAAACCTCCCCTGTTCGAACGTTCAAAATCACTGATAACCATCTGCGCGTTCCAACTCGATTTTCAAGTCAGCGATTGTAACCGAATTCAATTAAAAAAGAAGGAGAAAATAAAAAAAAAAAAAGAGAGAAACAGAAAAGTCACGCGTGAAATTGTTCTGAATCGTACGCATTGTTACAGGAGCAAAAATATTCCACGAAACGCCCTGTTCGTCCAAACAGTACGCGCGATTCTTTGTTCAGAATCCAAAACGAACGTTCGTACATGTCGTACGCGCGCGCGCGCGCGTGTGTGTGTGTGTACCTGTTGACACGCGATCGAATGAAAATCCTGAAAACGCGGCAGCCGGTGCGCGATCGGTGACGAAACTGTTAACGTAGCTGCATTTTCGCGCGAATGAGCTCGAGAATTCGTCGAATGCCGGAGAATTTCGATGGTTGGACCTGTTGCATCGTGGAAACCGTTCGAAAGGGGGGTGGGGAACGTCGATCGACCGAGAAACGAATCGACGTAGACGCCACTAAGGAATTCACGCGCGAGAAAAGATTCTGTCTGATGCTTAACACCTTCGCTTCTCATCGGATTCCCGTCGCCTGACACATTTATATTAATCAGTGATAAAAATCTCGCGAATACGAGTTTAATTATTACGAAATTAATCAATCTTCCGTAACTATAAACTATATATTTATTTATTTTATCGAACGTTAGAACGAGCAGTACATATCTATATTTTGGATATTCTATATTTGGTTTTATTTATTTATTCTATATCATTCTATATTTGGTTTTATTTATTTATTCTATATCATTCTATATTTGGTTTTATTTATTTATTCTATATCATTCTATATTTGGTTTTATTTATTCATTCTATATTATTCTATATTTGGTTTTATTTATTTATTCTTATCTTTGCAAATGTATTACGGAGCAACATTTCTGCGAGGTATCGTGTTGTATCTGAGCATTTTTTATCTGACAGGTAAATTAATTTTGTTCGTTGAATGTTACAATGAGTACTGTACTTTGGGTATTTTGTATGTTTTCGCATATTGTTTTGTACACTGTCTACAAATATACTAACACAATAACGTTCAATTGCATTCTTGCATTCTTCCAAACATTTTTCGGTCGATGAAATTCATGTTATTCGAATCGTTCTGAAAAGTAACGTCAGTCGGTGATGAATACAAATACAAATTTATAATTAAAATCCGCAGCATTGTTATAATTATCGTGAAAAAGCAGTCTTTCTCCAAATTTGAACACAAATCAAAATTAGGTAGGTTGAATGTTCGACACATGTTTCACGATACTACGAACGAGTAATTTATGTTAACGATAAGAAGTAATTTGTATTGTAAATTTGAACAGAGGTTGCGAAACAAATATTTTTAACAAGCACGCGCGACTGTTGATAACCATTATCAAGAATACACGAAACGAAGGAGTTATCGTTTTATGCGATCGTTGGCTCGATTATTTTCATTGAAAGCGATCCATTGAGAAGTTTCATTGCTGTTAAAATTTTTGATCCGCACTTTGCACAGCGTTGACCGCACGACAGATATTCTATCTATTTGCAACGTTATCGTCCATTAATAAAAATACGTGTTTACATCTAGAAAAGTATTCGTCATTTCATAATTTCTTTTCCATTCGTTACAGTTCGGTATAATTTTGCACAAGATCACTTTCTGCGTTAAATCGACAAGCACGTACAATTCTTACGAATTTATCACTCATTAATGAAAGAATGTTTCATATACTCTCCAACGATAATAGTACAATAATTTTAGTTTTATAAATTCTAAATACGTACTTACGTGTATAAGTGATCTTTAGATTCCTTCGTGAAAACCACTACAAAAACTCCAGGAACAAATCATACTTCTCAAATCGCGCTTTGTATATTGATCGTGGATCAAGTCATCGAGTGAAAGTCACTGTAATATTCAAAATTCTCCAACAACAAGCGTCGAACGATCGTAAAAGAAAGAAAAGGAAACGTTCCACGATCGTTGAGACGATCTCAAACACAACCAAACACGTCACGACCAACCCCCCAATATGCATAGATATGTGTTGCACACGTAAGTCGCACAACCAGAAGCGATCGCGAATAAAATCTCTGACTCACCCCAAAAACTCATCGGCACCAAACTCACCGTGTTAATCATGCCCTGAGACCAATTGGCACTTTTAATTTCGGCAGGCGCGCTCATGAAAGACGCGGATAAGCTGAAGCTGATGCTGCTCGCGTGGAATTATAATCTTCAACAGCAGGCTCAGGCTCAGGCCCAGGCCCAGGCACAGGCACAGGCGGCCAACGCGGCCCTCTCGCCAAATAACTCCTCGACAACCACGGCCACCACCGTTGGCACACCTGTCACCAGCCAATCGGCCATTTCCACGGCAAACAACACCATTAACAACTCCACACTTACAGGTAAACACCTTATTTCATCGACCGCGAACCGATCGGCGAACCCACGTTTCTGTTCCCTTTTTCTTTCTTTCTTTCTTTTTTTTTTTTATTTCGTTTTGTCTAACAGAGAATCGAAAACGATCGCTCGTGGATGAATATAATAGAGTGATAAAACGGCGTAGAGTTTTTTTTCCTTTTTCTGTTTGAAGTTCTTCGAGAAACACGGGGCTCGATTTGTTTCCCCGCCTCCCCCCTTTTTTTTGACCCTCTCGCTTTTCTTTGTCAGTTGGGAAATGTAAAGGGGTTCGAGACTTTGATATAACGTGCGTTGTTTTCATTAGCATGAATAGAGGAAGTTGATACACGCTGTGTTTGATTGGTAATATTTCGTTGGTGTTGCTAGTTGTTATATATGTAACACTTTGTTTGGTAGGGTAAAGGGTCCAAATTTCGTCCCTTTGCCTAATTTCTATTTTTTTTTTTAAATGCTGGCAGCAAGTGAGCTGGTAGTAAAAGTCAGATGAATTTGTGGTTTCCAGGGAATTTGTCATTTTTCATAATCCTTTGCTTTTTAATCCCAACGGGCCGGATCCGTTAGGATCCAGTCTCTGTAACTGTTTTTGCTTCTTTATAGTTATTTTTACTTTGCATTTTTTTTTTTACGTTTCGTATATTTTTTTTCAAATTATAATCAATTATTTTAATACTATTAATCTAATACTGTTTATTCCTTATTTTACTACTATTTCAATATCATCAAAATTTGTTATTCGAGGGTTAACAAATAGTACAATAGTACACTGTTTGAAATCGTATTTTTCAGCTTTTATCTTTACATTCCGAAGTTTAGCTCGAAAGTTAAAAAATTAAATTACTAATTACAATTACTAAAAATTTGTCAAGTTAAATTTGATCCTGGGATCAATATTAGGAACGTGTTTCCTTTTCCTATAGTTTGAGTCTATATAAACTATGAAAAGCAAGCAACAAAATTGAAAACACAACAACCGAGAAAATGCATCATTCTACACGCATATCTTTTTACTCTTGTCAAAAAACTGATTACAAAGCTTCGTTACTGAGCTTCGCGTCAATTTCTTTCAGAAAAGAAAAGAAAATCTGGAAAACGAAATTTGGGCACCTTACCACATAGAGTATCTTTCCCTTTGTGATTTTCTCCGTAAGTTTGGTAACTGTTCGAACCGTAATAAACAAATTAATCTACGGAAAGGGAGTAAGTGTGGAATATATCGCATATTAAAACATAATAAATCGGCAAATTTTGATCAGGTTTCTAAAATTCGTTCTCAAAAAAAAAAAAAAAAAAAAAAAAAAGTGTTATTCGGAATATAAAGTCCGATTTCACTTGAAATCAAAAGGCGCGCGGCTCGCGTAGATCACGGAGATTTCAATGCTCGAGTTTTCGCGTCCTTCTGGCGGCGGCCAGTGAATTGCAGGTTTCGCGCGGGGCCAAGGTGTACCGGCTATTTAGCTCGCGCGAGTTTTGTCGTCACCGACGTGACTAATGGATCGCCGGACCGTGACGGTGCCGCGGAGGAAATTCAGACTGCGCCTTCTTTGGCCCGCGAAACCGAGCCAAGTTTCGACGACATACTTCTCTCTCTCTCTCTCTGTCTCTCTCTGTTAATCGCCCGTGATTTAACGCCGCTAATTAACTGTGCTTTCGTTTTCTCTTCGTTCCACTCGCGCGTTCGTCCGTCGTGTCGTACGATTAACTATATTAATAAGCGACGAGGAAATTTTTTGTTTTTTTTTTACACATCGTTTCTCGCTGTTACATAAAATGCTCTTGCGGTTTCAAACGCAACGGCGACGGAGATTCATCGCTTTTGGCGAATGGTAACGTTGCTCGTGACTTTGTTTCTTTGGCTTTATTGGTTGGATGATGGACAGACTGTGGATGCGTGGATCTTTGTGCGTTTGTGGGAAATTTAATTTGTACGTACGGAATATAGATGATATTAAGCGTGAAATATCCAAAATACAGTGCTTGTTGTAACGCTATTGTGTATAGTTGTGTACATGGGGAATTTAAAAGTACGAAATTACACAAGATATTTAATACTTGATAGTTATAATTTTATATGTAGCTGCTATGACTTAAAATGTTGGATCTTCATGCATCTTTGATCAACTTAATGATGCAGAGTGCAAAGGTATAAAACCTTAATAAAATCGAATAATTGTCACACAATATTTAGCAGTGAAATTTCATAATGATTCGTAATCTGGTTACAATGATTAATAGCTATAATACTTAACACACGAAATACTCATAACAATTATATTTCACAATAGTTTATAACATATGATAAAACAAAAATTAACGAAACCTCTATCTTCTATCGTCCAACGTTCCCTTTCTTAAAAACGCAAATATGCCCGAAACAGAAAAAAAAACAGATGTTCGAACATCAACTGAAATTCTCGCTTCGTTTCTAACTCCACGACGCGATAACCGCTCGACGTCGATCGTCACTGAATAAAGCGCGAGTCTTCGGGCGGGAATTCAAAAAAGGAATATCGACGAAGCACACGACGCGGCGATGTTTACGCGGAAACGAATATATTTCTTTCAATTTGCTATCCGCGGCGTTTCGTACGAAGCACGGCCGAGTGATTCGCGAGTTCTGGCAAATCCCCTGGCGTCGTTCCGCGAGCAAGAACAAATCGAGGATTTCCGGGAAGGCAGCAGCACTTGGAGGTGCCACGGGACAGCATCGTGGTGTACGTGGGAGAGAATGCGTCGATCAGCCGTGGCCGTGGGGGGATTGAAATCGTTCATTCGAATATTTTCGCGCTTGGGAATCGTCTCGGCTGCTGCTTTATCGCACGACGGGATCGCTCGATTAATAGCTGCGAACGTGTGTTGCCAAGAATCGTAGGATTACGAGAATCGATTGGCTGGCGATACGTGTACGTTGAATTATTCCGGCAATTTTCTAGGCATCTAGGAAGGAGAAGAATGAAATCCCATTACTGGTCAAATGATTTCGTACATCCGGACAGATGGATTCTATTTAATGATTTCGACAATATTCAGTAGCAAAAGTATGTTCAATTAATTATAACGAGCACATTAATTCCGACGAGAGTGTGCTTTCTCAATTAAAACCTCGCGTATTGCGTTTAAGCTTTTGTAATAATATTATCGTTCGAATCAGGCAACACGAAATCACGACGTTTCTGAATTGTTTATTTCCGATTAATAAATTGCGGATTTTTATGCAGAATCGTATTTTTGTATGAGGTCTAAATAGACAGACCTGTTGAATATTTTGAATATTTTTATATAGGGTTTGTTATGATAGTTTGAGATTTGCATCGTTTAATTTTGGGATTTTCAATTTGTACGGTATTCTTTTTGTCATCAATCTCTGTCGGAAAATGTGTAAAATCAAAATTTCAGTAATTTCTAACTTAACGATAACGTTAGGTTAAATATTGAAAATTATAACAATACTGTATATCATATAATCATAATAATACTACATTGTACAACATAACTATAATGTAGTTATACAACACAACTGTAACATGATATACCAGTTTAATATATTATAAATTACAAATATTACAAATAAATATTATACTATAAATTACAAATATTACAAATAAATATTATACTATAAATTACAAATATTAGAAATAAATATTATACTATAAATTACAAATATTATAAATAAATATTATACTATAAATTACAAATATGACAAATAAATATTATGCTATAAATTACAAATATGACAAATAAATATTATGCTATAAATTACAAATATTACAAATAACGAAATATCTTCTTTCATCATTCAATTTCCCGTATGCAAAATTACAACTATCAAGTATCACAATGGGTGCCGTATCTTGAATATTTCGTACATTTTCGCATGCCACGTCCACCCTGTGTGTTTTTACGGTCTCCCATAAACACTTAAAAATCCCGAATAATAACAACGTCCGAGAGCAGCGCTGCTCCCTGGCCAATTTCGTCGCAAGGTTACGATAAACTCATGTTTATTAACGGAACAAATTCCAAGTGCGCATTACAAGCACGTGTATTTGTTTAAATGGCCAGAGCTACTCAATGCATATCAGCTATTTCAAGCAGCTCGGCTAGGTGAGCAACTATTTCTTATCTCTCCATTCAAGGTGGCGAGCATCGATACACAAGCGTACAAAGTGCAAGCGTGGTTTAAAGCCACTCGGGTACACGAGTACGTGCGTGATCTTATCATATCGGACATCGGATAACCGCGATTTCTTTCTCGCGAGAATGAATCGATTCAGATATACGTGTATGTACACGCGCGTCTCTTTCGCCGCGTCGAATTAGACATTGAACTCCAAAGCGGCCCCTTTCTCTTTTGCTCGTCGCGTCGATTTGAATCAATGAACGCATTCAATTCAACGCGTTGATCGTCGAGATTAATAGATCGAAGGATCTCCTCGCGCCGATTGCCCGTTTAGATAAGCGGCCTCGTATATGATAACGCGTAAAAACGTCGGTAGTCGAACGAAACGCACGTTTCAGACAGCGAAACGATGAATCAATTTCATTCCGACAGCTAATTTGTGAACACGCATTGAGATTAATCGTAGGAGCAACGATCTTTGTTCAATTTTTCTTTGGCGAATTAAGCTGCTAACGATTCTTTCAACAGATCACGCGTTTGTACAGATGTAAAGAAAAATTAATATAGAACACTTTAGGTTTCATTATTTTTAGTAGATGAAAGGAATTTTTGTACGAATTGAGGAAGCAAAGTTATTAGCAAAAACAATTAGAATAGAATTATTAATAAAAGCGATAGAATCTTCCGAATGTACAGATGTAGAAATACAGTAGAACTCCGCTTATTGTGGAACAAATAATTTATAAAATCCAAGTTAGGGATCTACTAATTTTATTATAGTAATTTTTCCTTCGAATAATACGAGTTCGTAATTAATTTCAGGCAGCAAACTCTCACTTTGTCTAAAATTTAATACAAATAAACGAAAGTTTATTCCTAAAGAACGAGAACTCTCAGTGAGCGACTACATATCTCTCGCGTTCAACTGACTGAACCGTCTCAAAACCACTAAAAATGAAAATTATCAGAAATCTTGTATCTCGAGCAATTAAAAATTAAAATCATCGCAGACTGTTACCTAGCAGACTCGTAGCGAGAGGGTTAAATCACGAGGACACACCTCCTCTCGAGAGATCTTTTTCTTTTTCTCTCCTGTTCAACTAACCACCTCGAACCATTAAAAATGAAAATGATCGTAGACCGTGGATGCGTTGGCTGTTCCCAAGCAACGCGAGCGAAAGGGTTAAATCACGAGGATCTCCACACACACACACACATACACACACACCCTGCCGGGAGATCGAGAGACAGCTCGTGCCTTTCTCCTTTTTCGACGGTGGAGCGGTTCAGTTAGGCGAGGTTGCGGAAGGATAATTCACCGTTGCCCTCTGTCCCCTATACTCCTCTCCTACAGACCCGTGATCCTGCTCGGCGGCGGCGGCCGTTTCGCGAAACTGGTTTCGAACCGGGCCTCCGCATCTCGGACGTCGGTCATTGCGTAATGAACCAGGCCCGACGAAGACGCGATGGTACGCGCCGCGCGAAACCGGAGGATCGTTCCAACGCTTCCTCCCCTCTCGCCCCGCCGCGTCCCCACTCATGGCCGGCGGCGATGACTAGGGATGGGATCAAACCCAACACGTACTCACGAATCCGGGACGGGAGTTCGATGTCGAAGGTATACCGTACTCGAAAGTGTAAATTCGTTTCGGTACTCGTTCGTTTCGTGTCACTTTGGACCCTGGAGCGGAGTCATCTGCAATTAAAAATGTTCGTTTAAGCAATAAATGAACGTATATAACGATTTTCGAAATCTGTCTAGCCAAGTTAGTAAGACGAGTTTCGAAGTTCACCTCTTGCGCTGGCAACTGGTTCGCGGACCATAACGAGTGACCGTGTGCAATAAATTCGTCGCTTTCCTTTTGAACTCGTCGGCATGACATCGCTGGATAGAAACGATTAAGAAGTAATAAATTTATCATTTGCTTTGCCTGGGTTATAATTCGAATACTTAACACTGAGAATATATTGCAATTTTGGGACAAAAGATTCTCGACGTGCGTGGCACGTTGAGAAACAGATTCGCATCTGGCACGATCTAGACGATTCGAAAAAGAAATCTAAAGGTCGGACATGAAGGTGACGTCACTTGTACCATGTACGCGATTCGCGATTCGTTCGTCTTTTTCTTTTCAATTCTCACGTACGTGCAAATAAAAGTGGAATTTCCTATGAACGAAGAAGCATATTTGAACTAGTGTTCAAGTTCAACAAGTTCGAAATCTTTGTCACATTAAAAGTCCAGTCCGGCCGATCTTTCGAGATTCACACTGTCTTTCAATATCTTCCTCTTTACTAATTATCAGATTGAATTGCGTCAAACGTACGTTCGAGATAATTTCAGTAAACTTTCAAAAGGTACGAAAAAGTGTGTTGCGAAAGTCTGTCGGCAATATTCGAGATATTCGACTTTCGAGTCTACTTAGAAAATAGAATTGTTTTCATTTCCGCAAGTACACTTCGAAACGTTGGAAAGGCGCACGAGATTCAACGGCCAGAGATTCGAATCTGCTTGTGCGGTGCTCGATCCCATCTCTAGCGATGACCAAGCGTTTGGAGTCTACGTTTCATGCGGGACCGCTCGCTCGCTCGTCGCTCGTTCTCCTGTCCCCGGACGAGCGTTTCGCAAATCGATTTCGCGATAAACACGCGCGGCCGCCGCTTTACGATCGCCGCGGAAAATTTGCTGGGAAAATGGCGGACGATATTTTATACCGGTTTACTGGTGTTCCGCCCCGTTCCACCGGCTCTCTCCCCATCCAGACCCGGTCTCGTCCACGCCGGTTTCAGCCTCTGCCCCCGCCTCGCCGCGCCTCGCTACACCGCGCCTCGCCTCGTCTCGCCTCGCTGCGCGCAGGGTGTGTTAATTGAAATGTTTATCGTGCTTTGGGATTTCGCAGGGTTTTGAGTTCCGTTTGAATTTTCGAGTTTTCGTGAGTGCAATTTCGGAGCATCTTTTTGAGCGAGAAGAAACTTAGAAGCACGAATGAACGTGACTGAAGGCGACTAGCAACGAAACAAAAGGAACACGATCATGTGTAATGTTATTTAGGTATATCGTGTCACTATATTATAGTACCACAGGTCGTTGTTAAATTGCAACCTGTAAAAAAGCAGAGTCGATCGAGTTGCTAAAAAAAAAAGAGTCTATTTGAGTTGTGTATCAGAATTGTTATTAAATAAATATCATTTTTATTTAATTTCTACAATATATAAAGTATATAGTTATTATATTAAATATGTATATTCAGTCATTTCTTGTTTCAAGCGACAGCTTTTGAGTTCCAAGAAAATCGAAAGCGAAAAATCAAAAATTTTTATTTACACAATTTTTTACACGAATGTAACACTAACGTTATTACACCGTGCATGGAAGCAGTATACACATATTATAATGTAACGAGGCAATTCTAGTTTAGTAATTTGAATTATTAAAAACAATGAAAATGATGTCTACGTGGTGGACATTCAACATTGTAGCTGCGGTAGCATACTGGAAGAGAGGAGAAAGGAATTGCAATTGAAATAAAACCTTTTTCTTTTTTTATCGAAAATTAATTTTCAAACAGAACATTTTGAATCGTCGCACGAAAATGAAAAATGAGAATTTCACACTTGGCGGAACTTGAAAAGATCGTCGCAACGAGTAGAAAATCCTCTAGACGGGATTCAGTTCATGTAACACGGATTCGATTCACGTTTTATCACAATACGAATTTTTACTCTTTGAAACGATGAAACGTACGAAAAACGTGTCCTCTTCGATTATGTAAATTTATAGCAGCGATTCTAATACAATTTCGTGGGATTCTTTTCTCGCAGTGATGTTCATAATATAAATAGATTTGTAAACTGCAATAGTCTATAAACATTCAATCTCCATGTAAATAAAATCATTAACAAGCAGATAGAATTCAATAACGGTAGCTAAAGAGACGAATCATTTTTTTCCCTTGATTAAAAAAAATTCTGGTGAACAGCGATATATCTTGCGGGTGAACTCTTCCAAGAAAGCTGCGCCTCGTAAGACGTCGAAGGAACAACTCGGAGAAAACAACGAATAAATCTTCGTCCCGTCATCGCGCGGTTATCGCGATTTTTAATCAGTTAATATACTCCTTAGGATGCTCAAGTTGTGCCTTAACGGTAAAGAATCTCTCCCCGACGTTATTCGCCAGAGGAAACGCGTATCCACAGGCACGGTAGATGTCTGACGTCGTGCAAACTGGATTTTGCTTAATAAAATGAATTCAAGTGTCTGTTTATTTGTTTCAAATAAATATTTTCATGCACGTAAGGAAGCGAGCGTCGAGGTGAGAAACTAGTAGTTAAATTAAGATACTGTTAAATAACGAGCATCGATGCACTAAATTGTATAATTTATGCGAAAATTAATTTCAAACCTTCGAGGGATAAATATTCTTTTTTTTTTTTCTTTATAAAAATAGTAGCATTCTTCAAACATTTTTATATAATATAAGGTATAGTGAGAGACAAAATTTAATATTAGGATATTACTGACATGTTATTTCTATAGTTTCTATATTAATTGTTAAAGTGGGAGGTTAAAGAAAAGTTAAAAAAGAATTGCTACAAAACAAAACTATTTTCAATCAAATACGTTACAGACCTGAGTGGAAGAAAAATTTTCTTTTTATCACTGAAATTGATTTTAGCTGGGGTAACCTAGAAAATCGGGCCTCTTCATGTGCAACGTTAATGCAACGAAAATTAGCGATTGGTTGATTTGGATCACGTGATTCATGAGGGGCGTGGCGTAGACCTCGAGTGGGAGTGGCGTTGTCTGGTACTGAGCGATCGCGCCTGTAATTTGTTTTCTATCGATTCAAATGTTTGCATGTCGATAAAATTTTATGGCAAAAAAGTCGTCTTCATTCTCTAGTTCTGTCAGAACAATTGCTTCTGGGCCTTTCAGTGAGACGAATCGTACTGGAGTACAAGTCGTGCAGTTTTTTCTTTTCAATGTGTCGCCCACTTCCCGGTTGTATCATAGAATTAGAAACTGTATAATTCCAATTTACCCAAGCTCCGAAAAAGACTCTTCCAGTCCCCTGAAGGTTGAAAAATAGTATTGCGAAACAGCCAGGAAAAAGTATTCAGAATTCGAGAAACGTGGCTGCGTAACCTAAACCTTCGTACCCTCTTAACGAAACGTCCCTCATAAATCGCCGAAAATACTTCCCACCGAAGATGGTGGCCATCCGTACGAAGCAATTCCGCGTTCTTTCGCGTGCTTCCTCGACCCAAAGAATTTTATTAATGTCCCGAGAAAATGAATTCCCGCGAAACGTTGGCCTGCCAACGCGAACTCCGGGACCGAGGGAAAAGGAACAAAAGTCCCGGCGCGGTATCAGGAATCTCGTCGAGGCGTGGGGAGGGCGCGCGGATTGTTCCGTCATCCTCGCAAATGTCGCTGATCATTAAGGGAAGGTTCGCCCTTTCCTTCTTCTCAGCTATTTTTTTCTCACTTTTTTTTTCTTTTTTCCTTATGTTTTCAACATTTATGGCGTGTAAAATTTTTCTTTGCACAGACTATATACAGTTAATGTTAGTGTACGCTTCTTCATCGATTTTTACATCGATTACTGTTTTGAACGTACACTAAAATGATTGAAACACTATTTAGAGAATTAATTAGAGAAAATTACTTGTTGCTTCATTGTAGCAAGCAATAAACATAAAATCAACTTTTGGTGTCTGCGTTTTTGAAATCGAAGGGCTCTTACTTTTCTGCTTCGTGAGTGAATTAAACACTTAATAAGATACTTTAATCACCCTTCTACTGCATTTAAGTATTTAAATATCTATAAAACAAAAACGTCTAATTGAGACATTATTCGGGACATTATCTCGTTGTTGTTATTGCAAACTTCTTAATCTTGTCAATTACTGTGTTTCTTTCAACGAGTTATGCAGCGCGTAAACAACGAATAAATGAAGAAATAAATTTTTGCAGAAGGGTGAATTCTTTTCGCCGGACGATTCGAAGTCCCAGATAACGATGGCGCGTTTGCGAAACAGAAAGTCCGCTCGCTGTATATATTTTCCCCGGCCGATCTTTTCAACGCGATCGCGACGCGGAATAGGCCGAGGGCCTTTATCGGGAAATCGATTTTGCGAAACGCTCGTAGGCGAGTAGACGCTGGTCAGAAACACGGCCGCTCGTGACAAAGGATAGTCGGGACTGTTATGTAAATTCATTAATCGGCGAAAGAAATCTGCCTCCGCGGCGTGTGTACACGTGGTTTTCTTTGGTTTGTCTCCGTGGGAATAAAGACACGTACGTTTGCGCGCATCTCGAACGGGTATGAAGTTCACATAAATTGTGACAACTGTTCGCGAAAGTATTCAAACAGTTGCGGGCGATTATTTCTGTTTTTTAGTTTCAGTTTTATCAATATTGTGGTAAATTTGAAAATTGTAGGTATTCAATACAGATATAGTTCTTCGCGAAAGTATAAATATATCATGTTACGTGAAATATTGGCATTTCACTGATATTGTAACGAGACACGATTGTCAATTTAGTCAAGTTTGAAATAAATTTAAATAATGATATTATGATACATTTTTAGTACGAATACAGTCGCTCATTTCGTATTGATACACACATAAAATGCAAGCACGTCTATAATAAATAATAAATAAAATAAATACGTAAACATAATAAATTTCCTACATATTCATATATTTATACATATCTAAATATGTACATATATAAATGCAATAATAATAAAATAAAATATACAGTACACTTTCGCGAGCCAGTTTGTAGCCATTCCAATTTGTATTTATACTACGTACGAAGATGGAATAAACGTAAAATTAAATACCAAATTTCCAACAGATACAAATTCACGTGCGTTCACATATTCCTCCATACTCTTTCGAGATGCACCCCGTGCAAAGTCGTTTCTCCGCACCTTCTCCGTGCGGTTGGTTTTTTATCTGCCGAGGGGATATCAAAATTTGAAATCTCGCCGTTTCGCAAAAGCGATGGTCGACATCGTGATAAAGAATCCTCTCGTAAATGGACGGTGATATTTACAAAAGCGGAGGAACGTCTTGCTGCGAGAGGGGAATCGTGGTCTCCGGTGATTTTCTCGTATGGTTATTAGCTCGGTTGCCACGGAATACTTTCTTTCTCTCGTCATGGCCGTACGTGTCGCCAGGCGATTTTCGGATAACGCGGATCTTGATAAGTCCCCGTGCCGGCGAATCTGTTCGTATTTGCGTTTACTGCCAGCCTCCGCGGTATTACGTGGACGCTGTGTACATACAGGTAGACGAGTGTCGGAACGGTATTACGTTATACCTGATTCGAAGAATTTTTACGGGAAATATTAACGTGCAGAAATGCGAGAACGCTGAAGTAGCTTCTCCTTTTTTCCAAGATAAAAATTGTTCTTTTTTTTATTTGTTCTAAACAAGTTTTTAACTAGTTTTTTTCAATTTGCTTGGAAAATTCTGGATAATAATTCTAATAATAATTGACAATTGTAATAATTGTTACAGTAAGAAATAATAATTAAAAATAGATAACGAGACGAGAAGAAACTGTAATGAATAATTGCAATGGAAAATGAAGAAAATCTTATAATACTATAGTACATTTATCCCAAGGTAGAAAAATAACTATGTGTAATTACGAATCGTCTGTTCGCTTCTACAGAAACACGATATGAAAACGATATTATAATTACGTGTTGCGATGTGACATTAAGAGAAAGTGAAAATCCTGACGTATCGTTAAACGCTCATTAAAATATCCATCCAACACCTAGATAAGTTAAAAATTGTCAAAATCAAATGTTTTATTCTATCACTGTTTGTAGCACGGCAACTGATGCAAACGTATCGGAATGAGATATGAAAATGATATTACGATTATGTACTGTCAGAGAAAGCGTTGTTAGAACTACTTTGTATGCAGCACTATTCGATGGTTTACAGATACAAATTATAGATAGCTCCCAAACAGTGTAATGTATATTTACTATTATTTACTCAAGTGAGTAGAAACGAATTAATCAAACTTGAACTTTCCGAATTTCTTGAATCTAGAATCTTTATAAATCTGTAGCTTTGTAAAATATTTGAAAATATATAAATTGTCCAAAGTGGAGTATCAGTTATGATAAATTTTATACTTTAACAAGTTTATAATTTAGTTTAGTAAGTATCTTAGTAACGGCATTAAAGTAGCAGTTTGGCGATGTATTTTAATTTAGATTTCTCTACTAGAATTCAAATCTGTTCACAATTTTCTCATTGTATCACTTTTTCACCTATTAAAGACGAAATAATAATTTTTCATAGTGTTCATAGTATATAGAGTACTAAGTAATTTATAAAATATAAATATTAAATAATTTTTCTAAATTTCGTAAAATTATAATGAAGGAACAGTGAGGAAATACTTGAGTATTTAATGAGTAACTCTCGTACGTATGTCTGAAAGAAATAATTCGATTGAAGATAATTACAAATTGATATCCTTCCGTCGATTAATTTTATTTAAAAAACTTTGCAGCTACGCGTGAGTTTTCAAGTCGTTAGGTTCGATTTATTTTCGAATTCAAATTCCTCGCTCTGACTAGCTCAAAATTTATTCTCCACTCCATTAAATGAAACAAACACGGGATACCAACGTTCCGAAAAGAGGGAAGGCGTACCACGCATTCGCATTACGCTGATATAAAATTCGCCGCTGTTAAAGCCATTACTAAATCAGCTGTTGCCAACAACGAAACATCCTTACACGTACTCGAACAAGCGCGTCACACCGACGCAACGGCGGTGCAACAAAGTTCGAACGAAACGCGTGAGCGGCTGCATTTTCCAGCGGCCGTGCAGTTAAAATCCACGACATCCTCTCGGATCCAAGCACCGCCGGTGTATGTTCCACACGCTACATCACCAGCCCAGGCAACGTTCTCTAGCGTGTATCGTTCGCCGAACGAGATAAAACACACGCTGGCCTACGAACAGCTAGCTTGTCGGCTTAGGGATGGGATCAAGTCCAACATGTAACTTACAAATTCGAGCCAAGGTGGATAGATGTCTAAGTTTCGTTTTGTATTGAACACCAGTTGACGAGTAAAAATGTGTTCGTTTTGTACCAACTCTAGAACATTTAGTACTTGAATCTTGGAAATCGGAATTCTCAGTGTCTTAATGATTATACTCGTTTGTGCAAACAATAAATGGAAGCGTGTGGTAGATTGAATGAACGTATTGTGACAAATATATACGTGTAAATGTATTCATTTTCAGCTGATTTCGACTCCTAGAATGAGTTTCGAAAATGTAATCACGAGTAGTGTGAAACTCTTTCCTCTCATTCAAACGAAAAGTTCAAAGACTGAATATAAAAGTGACGTCGTTCGTATTGCGCGTGTATGATTCATTTTTATTCAATTCTCACGTATGTACATATGTCAGATTTTTGTTTTAAAGTCTCCAAATATATTATGCACGTCAGATATATTTATACTTGACACGATGAAGAAACCATGTTCCTGTTTCTACACGCGAATTTGAAAACACTCTGTTCGCGAGCGCACGATTTCCTACACGCGTCAGACGTCTGCGCAGTAGACATTTGCGCATCAGACGCATGCGCAGTTTATATTTTCAAGTACAACGTTCAAAATTTCCCCGTATAGAGTCAATTATACTTGGAAAATACTACTGGAAATACAATTTCGAAATGATTCGAGTCCAACGGACGTTTAAAGGCACGAACCAGCTTGTGAGGTACTCGATCCCATCTCTAGTATTCATAGGTTGCCAGGACGAGGGCCGTGGGCGTGCGCCAGCTCGTCCGTGAATTTTGTTGCACGGCCACGCATGTAGCTGGCTAGAAAAAGAGGAAGTCGCTTGGGCCGGGTATTAGTTTCCTTTTGCGGGAAGCAGTTGAAAGAATGAGGAGGACGAACGCTCGTGCTCCGGGTGGGGTGGCGAGGCGACTGATTTCAGGTTCAGGCCGGCCATTCGAGTTCAGGAACGGCGTGCTGCGCCTGGTGGGATTGGGATTGCTAACCGGCTTTCTAGCCGAGCCTAGGCCGGGTTCCTGGCTGTGATCCCCTGGCCCCTCTCTCTCTCTCTCTCTCTTTCTCTCTCTTTTTCTCTTTCTCTCTTTACTAGCGTTTTGCAACAGGCCGGCATCCGCTCGCCGCAGGCCAGGAACCCTCGGTACCTCTCGATACGAGCGTAGTACCGTACCCCGTATGCAGTATAGTGTACACGTAGCAGTACGCTTCTATCTGCTGCATATTGTCTGCGTATACTCGTACAGATATACTCTATTCTTTATAGGTATTTGGATATATAGGAAATATATTTCGAATCGAAGTTGGACGTTTGTAAGTAAATGTTTTCCTAATATAACGGATATATTTTCTCTGGCCGAATAATAACTATCACTTATTTTCAGTCAACTTGTTTTTCTCGAATTTTTCGAATAACAATTATTATTCTTAATTTTAAATTTCGTACGCGTTTTCATACGTACGCGTGCAATTGCGTACACGCGTAACTTTTCAAAAAATAAGTTCATTGTGCGAGCCATGTGAGAGGAATATTTATTGTGCATGACACGATATAACTCCTCGTTTCAGTTCCAATTCAACAAATTGAACCCCAACATTTGAACCCAATTATTCCAAAAAGTATAATTAAGAATGAAAAAGAAAGAACCTTTTTCCATATATATAAAAGTTGAATTACAGTAATTAACCATATACTTATGTAGATACGTACATTCAAGTGAGTCGTTAACAGGACCAACACTTCCACTCGCGCTTTTTCACCAATGTCGATCGGGATATATGGGAGAACGCAAGGGATGAAGTAATGGCTGGTTTTATTTCGGGCTTGGTACCCTTGGAGTGGAGAGTTAATTAGAGGCAATGGCGAGTATAATATCATATTACGTTTTGTTTGAAACAAGTACCGAAATGAAAAGTTGCGTGGCGGGCAGGTCAGGAAGTAGGAGTGCAGCGATAGGTTTGTTGATGTTGGAAATCATAGGAATTTCACGTGCGAGTAATTATCTATTACTTGCTGTCCTGTCAATCACCTCGTCCAATTACGCTGTTAATCGTTTTACGAGGACGATTTCAAGCAAGAATTGTGAAAAATTGTGATTTTTTGTCACAAGCGTAGAAAATACGTTAAAGGATATACATACGTTTGATCTAATCTAATTCCCACCAATTTTATTATAAAGAATTTTTAGTTAGCGCGTATCTTTTTTCTTGGTTAAAGTTAGGTACCAAAATGGTACAAGTACTTGAGTTTCTTCAAATTTTAAAAAATCGTAGAATGATTCTTGGAAATCATTATCATAGCCACAATGTCGAAATAAGAAATTCGATCGAACGACATAGAGAACCTTGGTAAATCGTAAATATTTCAAAGAAACACGACAGTATTTTATACCACGAATATCTTACTGCGTTAATATCATTGACAAAATATCTCAACATCTTCGATATTCTCGAACATTTCGATCGAACACCTGCGACTGATCAGAAAACGGGGATTCTGCCGAAACCACCCCGAAACGGAACCGCACCGAGCAACGATCTCGGTCTCTCACCTCCGCCGTGAAATGTTGCTGCGACACAATCGAGCATGACCAAACCGGGGGGGGAATCGTTCCCTGACCCGGGACAAGGGGTGGGGAATAGAGAAGCCGTTCCACTCGGCGCGCGTTCCCTCGTGGCCACGAATTGTTCTTGAGCCGAGTGTACCACGGGCGCAAGAACACCAAGGTGCAGCAACCTCGCAGCCGTTTCAACGGCGGAGGAAAGGGGGAGGGAGAGCCGGTGCTGCGCCGCCTCCTGGACGAGGGTCCAGTTTCCTGGGTCGTCTACTCCGGCGCGTTCAGTTACTGGTTCTACCGGAATCTTCCTGGAAGCGACGCGCGTGGTTGCGTGCGTGCGATCGTTGAACGCGGCGCGCGGATTAGACTCGGCCAGCAGCCGACACAGGGTGGCTAACGATGCTTGGCGCCCCGGGATTTCGAGCAACGACGCGCCACCGTCCACGACGTGGATGTCACGCGTTAATTAGAACGACCAAAGGTCGAATTTTCTTGTTTTTCAAGCCCCTCCACCTGTGTGTCAACACTGAATCTGAATTTACAAATTGCTTCTAATCCACGATTGTTATTTATCGTCCTTGCGAGTTTTAGTTTCTCAGGAATTGAAATTTAATTTGCCAATTAACGGAGAAAACAACCGATAAATTTTTTAGGTTTCCCAGGTTAGAATTCCCGGACGAACGATTTTGCATCGAGCACGCTCAAAAGTATTTTCATTTTCTATCACATTAAAGTTGTTTCAACCGTTTTAAAATTTCAACAACAAACACACGTTTTCGAAGTCATATCATTTCCTTCAATATTTGTTTACCATGTACATTTTAAGATTAAATTAATCCATTTCGATCGCGTTTTATATTGCAACAATTTAAAAGTGTCGAGGTAGTTAGTTAGTTGAATAACAACATGAAAGAGACTAGACGTAGACCTGGGACCTAGGTCTGCCAGTCTTTTCAAAATCATCAGCAATTGAACGATAATCGAGAAAAGTCGTGCATTTACCACGCTCACCGATAAAAGAAAAATTTCTCTACGCGTTTCGCGCGCGGCAAGAGTCATCAGGACAGGAAGCGCAGCCCTTTGGTATCGGGAGAAAAAAATCCACCACAATGCTAAACTTACACAGCTAGACCAGCAGACTGGACGGTGCAGGCCGAGTGGTTTGACCAGTCGCTCCACAATGAATCTGGACTGCCACGAGCGTCGAAAACAACAAGATTAATGGCTAAATAATCGCGTTTTCAATGCGAGACGTTTCCACGTCTCGTTCAGCCGGCGGACAAATTGCGCGACGCGGCATCGGTCCCGGAAGCGGCCGTTCGACTTGAGATTAACTCTAGGACTTTAAAGACCAATGTAAGACGTCAAGCCGTTATGTAAAAGATCGAGAGAGAACGTGCGGAGCCTATCTGAATTTATTACGTATTCGCAAGATTATCATGGTATATCTTTTCATACGAACTATTGCTATTTTTCTATATATTACTTCAATTAATATTTAATATTAATTATTACAAAATTACTTAAATTAATATGTATATTTCTGTATTTTTGTATATTACAAAATTACTCAAATTAATACTTTCGTATTATGTTACTTTCTGATCATTATTGATAATTATATAACTGTGTTATTCATACAAGTAGCTACATAATATATTGCTACATACATTATGTACGTTATATATATATATCACTATAATATTATTAATCATTTATTTTCGTATAATCGATAAAATTATTTAAACGATCTACCTTAAATCGATGCTTTCGCATATATTGCAAAATTAATTATATTAAATTCGTGTACATCAAGACACAAACGACAATAGATAGTCGATAGTGTCTCCCAATGCTATGTGTGCCACAATAATGAGATTGAAGCTTCTACGAAAAGTAGTGTCCTGCGATCAAGTTTTCGCAATTTGAAGACGATCGCTTCTCCTATTTTTCCACTGAAACAAAAAAAAAAGAAGACAGCGGCTGCAACGCACAATGAAATGCCAGAAACTGTACACTTCCCCTTCCAATTTCCCAGTTCCTTCGCCCTAATCCAAAATCCATTATCAACCAGAGATGGATAGAGAAGAAACGGACGAACGAAGGTAGCCTCTTTGCAATTCCCCTCCGGCGCTCCGTATCCGCAATCAAGCGCTGTATCGCTTGAGGTTGGCGCGTGTAGCCTCTCTCGCCGATCTTGGAGACTCGTACCTGTCCTCGGCAACATCCTCGTGAAAGCACCTTCGCCCGGCTACGTTCTCTCTCTCTCTCTCTCTTTCTCTTTCTCTCTCCCGGCACTAGGCTGCCTCTTTCTCTCGCAGCCAGCTGGTAGGGATCTCTACTTAGACTTATTACGGGTTTTGGAAACAGGTCGGCTTTTTTCCGCCGAGACGATACGCTCCTAAGAGATGCCTGACGAGAGAGTCAAGCGTTCGCGAATGGCGGTCGGTGCGGAAAGAGAGAGAGAAAGAGACAGGGACATCCTCGTATTCGGGACGCGCGTGTTGCAAATACACACTTCTTTACGGGCCAATTCCTTCGACTCCGAGTGCTCGAACGACTTCGTTCCTCGACCGAGATCGGCCGCCGTCTGCAATTTGTCTCGCGGTGAACCCGATCGTTCGGAATAACACGTCGGAGCTGTTTGAAGCGTTTAACAATCGCGGCTCGACGCTCGAAACTTCGCGAGCTTCTTCGGGAACCGTTGACGCACACTGTTGTTAACGCGAGGACGGTGCGGTTGTGTTTTATGCGGGGACTGATACGGAAGAATGTATCGCTACGACGCTTTGTGCAAGAAGATCCGTGTTTTTTGTTTAACGAAGGTTTAGTTGATTGGACGAAGCTCGATGCTCCAAGTTCGCCGAGCTTCTTCGGGAACCGTTAAGTATGTTGAAGTATGTCGTTAACGCCGGCGCGGTGCAGTTACGTTTTGCCTTGAAATAAAGAGAAAAAATGAGAAAAATACGAGAATATCGCCGCGAGTGTCCTTGCAGTGTTCACGGAACGTAGCGATTCTTCTCGCGCAAGAAGATTCGAACGTTGTCTTTAACTGAGTGAAATTAAGATATCCTGTTGTTAACGCCGGGGCAGTATGATTTATTTCAGAATAAAAAATACCGTCTTCGCGATGTGAAAGAAGATTCGCGTACGTGAATATTTTTTGGTTGAAGAAAGTTTAATTGAACAGAATCAGAACTGAACTATCAGTCGAGTCGAGAGCCAGATTTTCCCAAGTGAGTAGAGTAAATTACGCAGTAATTGCTGGCATGCTGGATTTGCACGATGTGACAAATATTTCGCGAGAGGGAAGACACTCGATCGAAACTTTTATTTAGGAAATGAAAGTTCGAAGAAGGAGTAAGTAAAAATTAAGTGGAACAAGTAGAAAATCAGTTGGGACAAAAATTAAAAAAAAGGAAAATGTTACGTTTTACTTCTGCGGAAATTTTTATTAAAACTAATAAAACGAAGAGTAATTTTTGTGCGTTTTCGAGAGCTATTCGAGGATTATAGTTTTCCAGTGAGAGGTTTAGGTTGTGTCTTCTTGGTGACGAGTTTAGAATGTGCAAGACAAGAATTGATAAATGTAGATCTTCGATGCTCTTTGTGACTAATTTGGTGTATTAATTTAAATAAATTGCTACTTACGTTATTAGGACCACGCAAAATTTTCAATGCTTCAAAATCGAAGGATTTTTAATTCGAATTTAATAAATTTACACAATGCTTCGTTATTTGTTACTACTGATACATTTACATTAACGATGCATCTCCTTGCAAACAGACATTTATGTTGGAATATCAACTAGATAGAGGAATTCTATTATTGATTTTCTATAGCGAAAAGAAGAACTGAGAAGGGAAAACAGACGTGATAAAATAGAATATGTTGAAAAGTGTGTATAGTAAAAGCACAAATTATTCGACAACGGTGTCTCCAATCGATGGCCCGGTGAAATAAACGTTTCTCTTCTCACATTTTTGATATTAACGATGCCATTATATTTTCAGTTTCAACGCGTTTAATAACAGAAAATACATTTTTTAAACATTCGAACTATCATCCTCATTCGTCTCGAATGTGTTTCAACGTGCACATAATATACCTTAATAACAAATAAAATTTATTACGATCAATTTTACTGGAAGCTTTTTTTTTGTAAAATATTGGAAATTGTGAACGACTCTAATTCCAATGATAACTCATTTATTTAAAAAAAAGTATTCACGAAATAACTGAGACAAGAGTCGAGGGTTAATGTTCTTACCCGATCGTGACACGGTCTACAACGGAAATTATCACGTTTCCATCACGATGCTGACTAACTGTAGGGTGCCAACAGCTCGTTCTCGGATACCGATGTACTCACAATCGGTAGAACGAGCCGGTTTACTGTTCCTTTGATCGTCCTTAATCAGTGGCGTCACGCAATTTAAACGTGGCATCGTTATTATATTTACGACCATAAATACCACCCACATGCTCGTTGTCAGTCGGCTCATTTAACCGGTTAGTATGTATTTGCCAATTTAACCGTGGGAAGAAAGGGTATCATTCCCCTTTCTTCCGAGATCGGGGATTCAATTAAATAGGAACGCCCCATCGATCTTCCTGCAGTTAATAGCCCATATTCCGTGCTTTGAATCATCTGATACACACCGATCGGCGTTCTAAAGTGAAAACTAAATTTCGTCTCAATCTCTTTTCGCGGGATCGAAATCAGCGTAACTGATCAGTCGGTAAATTAGAACGACTGTTCCTAAATAGTTTCCTTTAGAGTTGAAGATTGATTTCTTTCAGAAAAGTAGCAGTTTTCCTCTTGACGATTTTTACAGAGCCTACATAAATAAATTATTTATGTCTAAGCTTGATTTCCAAATTTTCAGATATTTATCGCTTCCTAATTTATATTTTATACACTCGAGCTCCGTTTATAATTTTATCTTTAATGTACGATTAATTTATAATTGTAATTTTGATACGTGATAATGATAAATATCATAGTTTATAATTCATGCATTTGAGCTTTCCAATATTTACAGCTTTCAAAGAATATGGGACTTGTTCCGTGACTGTTGACGCTCTATTTAACGCAATGTGATGTTTCGCCCTTAATAATTCTCTCTGGCACAATAATCAGACTGCGAATATTTGTGTAAAGTTCTGCGACTGGTATTCTACTTAATCCAATACGATATTTCGTCTTTAATAATTCCCTCTGACGTGATAATTTCATTGCAAATATTCGTGCAAATTTGTATATTTACAAACGTAGAAAAAAAAAAAAATGAAACTCAAACATCGTGTATTTTTTGCGATAAGAAATCTTATTTTTTTTTCTTTTTTTGCAAATTATATTTTAAAAAATAAAACTTTAGCAGCAAATTGATTTATCTATCAAGTATTATATAGACTGTTATACTTTAAAATACAGTGCCATACTAAGAAAAAAAAAAATGAACGTGTGCTGATACACTACTGATTTACTGTTTTTAATGAGCTCAACGTGAAAATTAGAAACGCGGAATGTTTTTACTGCTTAACTTAATTAAAATTACCAATCGCACAAAGATAAAATTTGTTCTTACTAGATTCATCAATTAATCAAGAAAATGAGCCAATTAAAAATCAAGACCAATTAATTACGAGAAATATCAGTTGAGATTCGATATCATCGGATTAAAAATTCAACAGACTCCGTGTCTGATGGAATTCAGGAATTAAAATCAAAGATTCAACGGCTAAATAATTAAATAGAGATTGAATAGAATATATATTTAATATTTAATATTCAATGATATCAATTATCGTTAATATTAAATTTAATTTTCAATATTTAATAATATTTTTTCTACTTTGTAGAATAAACTTTCCTCCGTAATAAACGATAGCTTTAAAATAGAAACGGATGCTCATTTCATTCTGACACTTGTGGCACTGTCAATATATTTTCGCGAGTTATACGCATTCCTCCTATACAGATAAGAATTTGGTGTGTCAATCTCGCAATATTTCCTGATTTTAAAATCAATGATTTAACCACCAGAGTATATTTCGTATTTCTTAACTCTTCTCACGATAAATTTAATAAAACGAATGCTCCTTTTACTCTGACATATGTGGCACTGTCAATATATTTTCCCGAGTTATACGAGATGAGAATTCGGTGTGTCAGTCTAGTAATAATATCTCTCGAAATCGCGCGATTACGAACAGCGTCGGCCCCAGTGATCGTATCGCTTCGTGAGACGCGGAGAAACGTGGCTCGAAAGGGGGAATTGCTGGATCGCCAGATGGCGAACGGGTCCCGCGGAAGGCGCGAGGCACGAGAGAGGTTATTTGAATTGTCTTCGCGGGTTGGCCAGGCGCAACAAGTTGACAGACGCCGTTCCAGAGATGCGGCGATAAAAACTTCACGGTTTAATGCTACGCGCCACGCTCGTTGATGTAAATGCGGAATTGGACCGTTTCGTTTCACCGTTTCGCGTTAATTCGCGAACGTCGGCGAATCGCGCTGATGGGAAGATTGATGTTGCGAGAGTGGTTTTCGGGCATGGAGAACTCTAGGGATGTTTCAGGGGCAATTAACGTTCTTGTTTCTGGCTGCAGTTATAGCCGAGGTCAATTAGAACGTTTCTCTTTCCTCGCGGAAGGACAGGAGTGGATGAAGAGTTTGCTTGCAGGAAGGATTTCACATTTTCTTCCTTCACAATTGCTTAAATGCTTAATATTGATGCGTGGATCTTATTTGAATTATTGTCATTTAAGTTATGGTGATTTATAATGTAGAATATTATAATCTTAAGGGTCGAACAAGTGAAATAACTAAATTTTTTATAAAACTTCTAGCTTCCAATTCCTATTAAAATACTAACCGCTATAAAAGTTATTTACCACCATAAAAACAATCACTACATTATAATATACTATACAGACTAATTAAATTACTGGTATTATTTAAATGGATGAAACAATTCAACCTCAAAAACCATCAGAATCAGATATCGTCATAGAAATTACTATTGTTGATATAATTTAAACGGATGAAAATCATCAAAAACCATCAGTATCAGAAAGATTATTAACTTTGGTCTACTTCTATCCCTATAAAAATAGGAATTGGAAGCTAGATAAAACTTCTAGTTTCCAATTCCTATTAAAATACTAACCGCTATAAAAATTATTTACCACCATAAAAACAATCACTACGTTATAATATACTATACAGACTAATTAAATTACTGGTATTATTTAAATGGATGAAACAATTCAACCTCAAAAACCATCAGAATCAGATATCGTCATAGACATTACTATTCTTGATATAATTTAAACGGATGAAAATCATCAAAAACCATCAGTATCAGATAGATTATTAACTTTGGTCTATTTCTATAAAAATAGGAATTGGAAGCTATTGTAGATAAAACTTCTAGCTTCCAATTCCTATTAAAATACTAACCGCTATAAAAATTATTTACTACCATAAAAACAATCACTACGTTATAATATACTATAAAGACTAATTAAATTACTGGTATTATTCAAATGGATGAAAAAAATTCAAAAACCATCAGTATCAGATATCATCATAAAAATTACTGTTATTGATAAAATTTAAACGGATGAAAATCGTCAAAAACCATCAGTATCAGATTATTAACTTTGGCCTATTTCTACGAATCTCGAGCCATCACGATCAATAACCACGCTCTTTTGTCCACATTGCAGATTCACGAAACGGATCCTCAGATTTGGTAGACATGCCAGCAGGCACTGTTCCTAATTTGGGCGCGGTGGCTGGAGTCGGTGGCGAGGACATGGCATCCTTGTGGGCTTCCTACGCCATGGGACTGAAGAAGACACCGCCACCAGCCTCTGCCGCGACGCCCTCGCGATCCGATCGCGACCGCGAGTCCAGCCCCCCTGGCGGGGAAGGAACAGGCAGCGCTCACGACGAAACTAGCAGCAGCGGTAACAAAGACGACGAGGACGACGACGACGAGGACGCTGATGAGAGGTTGGACCCCAGACATCACGACCCGGAGCGTCAGAAGGCTTTCAACGTAAGTTCACGTTCGATGTTATTCCACCATCTGAATCTCGATATCGATGGTTTCCAAAATTGTTCAAATTCGAGACACTCGATGTAGGATTGGATGCGCGCAAATTTTTGAAAGTCTCAAAAGTCTTGGTAGTCTTTCGAGAGTCTTGAAACATTTTCTAGACTACGGGGCTGTTAGAAAAATGCAAAGAAACTGAAAGTTAAGTATTTGGTATGTTATTTTACATACATACGTCGAATTTTTCAGATTCTCGTAAATATCTCACGTTGACGATACTACCTGTTTGAGTCCTATCGATGACACGTCAAACTTTCAAGGCTCATTGAAACATCCAAGGTCCTCTTGTTAAAATATCCCAACACTTTCAAGATCTTGACTTTTCAAGATTATCACGACTTTCAAGGTTGTCAAAAGATTTTTGGAAGTGTTTCGAATATTCGAAATGATTCGGAACGCTTTCGCGCTCCGTCATTACTTGTATTCCTACGCCTTCTTTTTTGAACTTTATTTCGTGGGGTGGAGGCGAAACGCGAGGCCGCCGTGGCGACGTGATTAATGAAGCAGGGCGGAGTCAAGAGTGGGTTTCACGTCTGCTTCTTTTTTTCCTTTTCTTTTCTCCTTTCAAATCGAGGGTTGAGAATGATGAATTTCGACTCGAGCTTCGAGCTGGAAGCCTAACAACTCCAGTTTTGGCGAAGTTAAGGACAAGCAGTGACTGCGATTGGGATTTCGTGGTACAAGTAAACTTCGAAATTAATGATTTCGCGTTTAACACCACAGAGTAGTTAAAATTACTAATTCTTTTCATAGAAATTTGATAAATGTATTTTCTTTTTCTTTTCTTGTAAAATGTATAAAATAAAGACCGGCCTTCTTTAATCTGACTAATGTATGAAACTTGTATTCGAGAGATTGTACGAAATGTTTCAAGTTGTATAGTACAGTAAATATACGATTAATATAAAATTGTTTCGTCACTTCAAACTTACTGTTAAATCAAACAAAATTTACAGGTATTTAAACAAGTGAAATGAAATTTATATTTTTATTAATTATTGAACATAATGCAAACAAATAGTATATAGCAATAATTTCAACGCTAGAGTTATCCTATTAAAATACAAACTTGCCGCGAAGAAATAAAGATCCACGAGCAACACGACGATGATAATTTCTAATAAATTCAGCTCGCAGCTCAGAGCAGCTCGGGTCTAGACAGAAAAATTAAGAATACGTGCGATTTTTTCCTCTAAGCACACGAACCTCGCGTTGGCAAAAATATTCTCGCGATCATCCCCATTATCAGACCATAACCATAACATACAGGAACTTCCATTTACCGAATTCACCACCACCAACCTACCATCATCAAAAAAGGGGGGAAAAGAAAGGGAGAAAAAGGAAGAACCTTCGTTCTCTGGCGCACGGTGCATCACAGGCAGAGGCGAACGATCGTTTTCGCGTAATTATCCGCGCTAAACGTACGAACACCTGAAACTGTAAGCTTCCCTCCCCGTAGCAATGTTCGCCGTTACCGTACGCTCCGCAGCCACGGGCCGCATTAAACCGGAAACGGCGAGTTTATTGCGGCCGGCATTAGCCGGAGCACTGTGTAACCGCGTAAAATGATAGCAGAGTTGCTTGTTGTTCGCGCGTTTTCTGCGGAAGGGCCGAGGAAGGCGGTGTTCGAAATGAAAGCTAAGCCAGGGAACGGTATTGAACTTGCCTCCGCCTTGCGCCGAAAAAGCCGCAATTATCGTAAAGTTTTAAAAGAGAAACCAGGCTCGGGCGTTAGTTGTGGCATTCAGTATTTCAGAAATGACGAGTCGAACGATGCATTATTCAGCTGATTGTTATTTGAAGTTATATTAAGAACTGATTTCTCTCTGGATTATTTGGCTATCAAATGAAGCGAGCTTTTATTCTTCCGCTTGAACGAATTTTCGTTCATGTACTTTCCAAGCTTGAGGATCGTTTGAGTGATAATTTGGAAAATGACGAGTTGAGTGATATATTGGATATTGTCACTGAAAGTGATTTTAGCGGGAGTAACCCAGAAAATCGGGCCTCTTCGGGTGCAACGCTGATGCAACGAAAATTAGCGATTGGTTGATTTGGGTCACGTGATTCGTGAGGGGGCGTGGGGTAGACCTCGAGTAAAAGTGGCGATCGCGCCTGTAATTTGTTTTGTATCGATAAAATTTTATGGCAAAAAGGTCGTCTTCATTTCCTAGTTGGAACAGTTGCTTCTGAGCCTTTCAGTGAGACGAATCGTTTAGTTCCATGTTACTCGATGCCTGTTTAGATATGGAAATTGACTTATTCCTCTAGACCATTTGGCCAACAAATGAAATATTATGTTTCTCGTTTGAATGAATTTTCTAATTTTGTACGTCTTCTTCTAAAATTCTAAAATATAGGTTTCATTCCGAATAAAATATGTCCGAGCCTGGTTCGCGGCGTGTGTCTTCGAGTCCTCTGGCGCGCCGCGGAACCTGAAATCCAAAGTGAAACCCGCAGATGGCCGTAAGCCAGCGGACCCGGCCATCCAAGCGGCTTCTTAATTAATTACAATTAGTTTAATAGAGAGCCTCGCGGTACGCGTCCGCCCCACCATCGTCGGGGAATTCTTAATTCCTCGCGCCGCGTTACTAACAGTTGTATTCTGGAGCTCGTTTTAATTCATTCGGCGGCGTGGTGTGCCCGCGTCACGCGTCACTTTACAGATGTTCGTCAGGCTGTTCGTCGACGAGAACCTGGATCGTATCGTGCCGATCTCCAAGCAACCAAAGGAGAAGATACAGGCGATCATCGACAGTTGCACCAGGCAGTTCCCAGAGTTTGCCGAGAGGGCCAGGAAGAGGATCAGAACGTACCTGAAGAGCTGTCGAAGGAACAAACGTGGCAGGGAAGGCGGACCCTGGGACGCGGTGAGTGAGAAATTTTGTGTGATTTTTAGCGACCAGAGGATGGCTCGAATTTGCTATTTATCCGCGTGATATTGAAAGTTTCGAGTGTTGGTGTTAAAAATTTTGAAAAGTGAACGAGTGACGACTTCTTCGGGTAGATGGATATTTTTGCTTTGTGAAATAGTGAAACTTGAATTAATTCTATATTTAAAGATCAAAGACATAATTGTGACGATAATCTATTCTTGGATATTATACTTAATTTTGATTAATTATATATTTGAAAGTCAAAGATATGTGATAATAACGATCTGTTTCTTGGATATTGTTGCATCTTCATCGACGTGTGCTTTGCAATGAAATTGATTGTAATAACGTAAATATGTTCTTTTTCATTTATATTAATATATTCTTACAAATATTACATTTTTGACGCACACGTAACAATCATAGCTTTTTTTTACAGAATGATAAAATCGTAGAAGAGCGTGACGATAAAAAAATAATTAATGATCAACTTTCATCTGATCCGAGCATAAGCGTGTGAAATAAAAGTATAATACAGTGAAGTTCATTTTTTAATAATTTATACATGTATGACAGAATGCCTGATGCAACCGGGCAGCGGATGATTTCACGTGAAAAAATATCGAAAAAAAAATTTCACGTGAAAAAAATATCGAAAAAAAATTTCACGCGAAAATAAATCGAAAAAAAAGGATGAGACTTTTTCGTTCGACGGTTGGTTTTCGAAAAAATCCAGTTTGAAAATTTATCACGTTCGTGAGCATCTGACTGGCAACGCAGTATCGGGTGTACATACTCGTAAATTATATTTCTGTATTGTACTTTAATGTAAATTAAAAAAGCTGTTAGAAGAAATTTATATTTTTTCAACAGCACGGTAACATCGTTCTGTTTTAGTCAAACGTGCTTTAATTAACAGTCAACAGTTTAATTAATTTTAGTTAGTACATGTACGTAGTCTCGAAAGCAACCAACTCGCATCTTTCGTGTTTCACAAAAGCATTAATCTGTACAAACGGCAATCTTTACGTCAATATATTACAGCGTGTATGATCGTTTGACGGTGACGGTGTATGATCGTTTGACGGTGACGGTGTATGATTGTTTGACGGTGACGGTGTATGATCGTTTGACGGTGACGAAGACAGTGTGACGCGCGATAGAATTCTCTAATCGAGTCAAACGCAGATGAAACACGTCGAAACGTATATTTCAATCAAAAGGATGTACCATCTGCGGATTTTTAAGCATTTATAGGAAAATTGAAAATTGCAAAACCGCGCGATCAATTTGCAAATTAATTCCTTTGTAAATACATGCACGATGGTGCAAACTTGCATGAAAATCCGCAGTCCAATTACCACGAATCGCGCACAAATTATGAACAATTGTATCGCAATTGTATCGCCGTTCACATCGAAGTTTCTCTCGAGCGCGTGGATAATTTCGAGTTCCGTTAGATGTATTCGCGAGCCAGACGGAAGGTCGCGAATTCCGCTGGTCTGAGTCAAGTTCGAGCTTTTCGGCGCCGGAATCACGTGACCAGGGGTGATTTCTTTTTAGGCGAGGCCCACACCGGCACACTTGACCTCCGTGCAGGCCGAGCAGATTTTGGCAACGGCCTGCGAAAACGAGAGCGACAACGCGAAACGCATGAGACTCGGTCTGGAGCCCGTCTCACAGCCCATGCCAACTCTTCCGGCCGCAACGGTGAGTAAAATTAGAACGAAAAGAGTTGCACGATCGCGGCGGTTTCTAGTCTCTCCCTACTCTCGCGTCTCGCTTTCACGCTTTACTTCGCGCGCGCTTCTCTTGACCGCTAATTTTTCATCTACGGCCGAGAGTGGCTTCTTCGGGAATGAAACCGCTTCGTCGTGTTTTCGTTTCGTTTCTTTCAGGTTTGTAATGAATCATCGCCCGTTAAATTTAAATTCGGAATTTCCGAATTCGCGATAAATTAAAGTTGTTTCAGTTGTCTCTTTATTTTTTTTTTTTTTTTTTTTTTTGTTTCGAGAAAGAGTGGAGGGCGTTTCGTTTTAAAATAAAATTTGAATTAATACAATTCATCTGGATCTGTAATAAATTTAAATTCGAATTGTTGTTGAACGAAGGCTTCGCGAGGTTTCCAGTTAAATTTAAATTGATAATCCGTAATTTTTGTTTGTATCGTTCGAAATTATTAACGTCACGAGTTGTTATTTCGCGTTATTTTATTTTTATTCCAATTATTTCATCATTTTGTTGCTCTTTGCTTCGAGTAAAAATCGCTCGTTTCGAGAATAAAGTCTATCCAAAGTTTCCGTTCCGTTGCGAGTCACAGTATCAGTCCTATTAAAGTTAAACAAGGCAGCATTTAATGACGAAAGTGACAGCCAGATATGCTTTTTCAAACGATTCAAATTATTAATATCATTAAATACGATGATGGGGACGAAAATAATGATGAGAACGACGTATTGCGAGATTAATCCTCTAAATAATTCTACAATAATTTATATGTCATCGACACGAGATAACACTTGTTGCGTGTGAAATTAAAGATGTAGTACGTAATAATACATACGCTAGCAGAATTCAACGCTATTTTTTCGACGATATCTTTTCCGCATACCTACTTACGAAGTTTGTAAATTACGTATCTCCTCGGTTGATACCGACGCAAAAAAGAAAAGACTAAGAAAAAAAGAGAACATCGTGCGTTCGAAATGTTTGCCAAACCATCACGTGATTGTTATATGATTCTAACGAGACCTTGCACGTGAATAGTGTTACGAGACAGTGTCGACATACTGTGTGTACATCTCTCTTTTTTCTTCTTCCTTTTAATTGACGCGTACTAAATTATCAAACAAATATCAATCTCTTCTGTGAAACATATTGAACGTATGACATCACCTGACGCAACTTTCTAGCTTTTCATTCTAGGAAAAGTAATATCTCCCGATACATACACACATCGATAACGTCGGACGTTGTTTTGACGTAATTTTGACGTACGATTAAAATTGCGAAGTAAACAAAAATTGAACGCGAGAATCGAGAGTTCAGTTTTTCAGATGCGACGCGAATGAAAGTGTGAAAATTTGTATTATCAAGAATGGCAAATGCCCCGTTAACACGAATTAACACGAATGGAGAGATCTGATTGCTCGTTGTTACTGAAGAAATATATTCATTAACATAATTTAAAAAACGAAAGGACAAAGATACGAGATAAAAATAATAATATGATACAAGAACCAAGTCGAACTATTAAAAAGTAACAACATATGTACAGATAATAACAGCAATGTGTAAAAAATTATTAAAAATAAATAAAAGCAACAATATATAGTACAGATAAAGATAGTTTGAGATACAAACAGAGTAATGTTAAAGCAACAATAAAATGAGATATTAAAACAGATGAAGGATTTATTTCGAGATCGTCTGAGGGTTAATTGTTAAAAGAATTTTATCAATTCCAATATCGATGACATGCATCTTATGAAAATGAAGAGTCAAATGCTAAAGTATCTTAAAATAAACTTACATCTTTCCAATTTGTAAAATCATCGTGAATGAAAACGTGACGATAAAAGCAAGAGTATATAAAGTTTACCGAATGAATGAAAAAGTTACTCCAATCTTCAAATTTTTCATCTGGTTAGTACATATTGGATTATAGCGGTTATATCGTTTATCCGAATTGTTTTTCTAATTGACCCAGTGAACTTTCCACGTAAAAAAAATTACGCGGAGCGAATAATAAAAATGTCAAATTTATTCGAATCCGCCGGACGAATATCGAAACGAAATATCTGCTTTCAATTTCAAAAGATTCGACCTCTGTTACGACGTTAGATCTAAAAATAGAAATCTATCGCATCGATAATGTCAGTCTGAATTAGAAGAAATCAGTTGAAAGAAAAATCCCCCAAAATTTGATCAACTTCAAACACGCGGATATTGCACAGCACGCTAAATTAATAACCGAGCAGAGAAGCCGAAGATCCACGATCGTGTCGGTGACGCAACCGCTGCGTACGATAAAGTTTTCCACGAAAGTGGCTCCGTCCATAAAATTATCGCGCGCCGAGATCCGAGAGAGCGTCGCCGCGGCTCCTGCGCAACGCCTCGCGGCGTGATACGTGAAACGCGGAGCCTTAGGATTGATATAGGTACACAGAGAGGCCGACGATAACCCCGTGGGTCGCGCGCACCTCTCCCACTCTGATGCAACGCTGACCACGTTCCACGCGTGGTCGCCGAACGGCGGAAAAATCGAAATATTCTTTCTCGCGTTTCTCCCCTCCCTCGTCTCGCTCTTCCAGCGGCCAGGAGTCGTCAACAAGCTGGGAAACGCACGATCCGTGCGAAATTCTCTCATCCGAGATTCCAGCCGTGAATAGCTACCAACGTGGTGCGTGTTCGAAGAGCGATCGAATTGCACTCGTGGAAATTAGTCTCGCGCGTGGCGCGAAGATTTTCTTGTCGTGGGAACGAAGCTTCGACTGAGCATTTTTCTTTCTTGAACTAGAGACTGGTTGTAATGTAGAAATTGATCGTAAGTTTCCTTTCGACTTGCGAGATTTTCGAATGTTGCGATCAAAGTGTAGAGTGGCGTGTAGAGTGTAGAGAAGATTAAATTAATTTGAATTTTTGAAATTCATTTGAAATTCATTCATTTCATGATATTATGATAAGTAGTATACTTTGAATATGTTTTTTGTTTTAATATTCTTGTACATTATATTTAATAATGAACTCTGTGCATTGTGAATTAATTAATAATAGACTACAAATTATAGAAATTGAGCTCGAGCATAGATCTGTTTTTATCACTGGATATTGTAATGGTATACTTTGTATGTTTTTATATGTTACGTGTATTCTATACGTTTAAACATAACCATTTATCTTATATTGGGAACTCTATCTTGTAACAGAAATCGATTTTCGTTGAATGAAAAATACATACAATTCTCACTTTCTCATCATATTGAATTTCTTTAGGTACCTGAAACGAGAGGTCGTAAAATTATAAAATCGAATATTTAAAAATTAAATTATATATATTTACGGACATTTATGATATCCATTTGTACGTAGAATACCAGGAAAGAGTTAATTTTTAAAATTTAGAAAAATCCATTTGTTTTCTAAATTTATTATTAACAAACCCTATTTAACGAGTCAAAGGTACTGACGAACAAACCCGAATTACTATCGGTAACATCTTTTTTTTTCTCTCTCGTTTATCATCGTCCGTGACATCGTTTAAAAAGGGCCACGGCTGACACGCTCCGCCTTCCGATTGAACAAAATCGCACGTTCGTGCTCGTCCAACCTCTCTACTCCACCGTTTCGATAAGTTTTCTCGTTCCCCGATCCTGCAACTTCGCGACAGGTTTACCATACCGTTGCTCAATCGTGATGAAACAACAATTACAGCGACATATATACGCGCGGCGCCTGGTCGGTAGCCAACGATCTATCTCCAATTGACGAGAGTATTTCATAAGCTGTAACTCTGACAATGAGTCACTTTTGCAACCGGGTGTCCTTAGCCACTCTGTTGTTAGTTCGTTCACCCTGCAACAAACTACAAGAGTCCCTCGCTCATCACCGTATCACGCGTCTAACGTTGGATCCGCACTAGCTAGAGCTACTCGCGAGGCTAAAGAGCTTACATCGGCGAGAGTGTGAGAACTGTTAAACATTATTTGACACTTGTGCAACAGATCGCACGTCAGTTCTTCGTTCCCAATGAACTAACGCAAAGGAAAGACGAACACTCTGTGTGTTCATCTCACGTCCGTCGCGAACGCACTGTCATTTCAACCAGAGTACCTCTCGAGCAAACACTGATAGCTAACCAGTTTGCCACACGCTGTTCGCTGATCGCCAAAGTGTCTTGCCGGCTAATTGAGAAAACAAATGTGACATCGCGTAGAGTGGCAGCTGATTGACCAGCCCCGCTATGCACGCTCCTCTCCGACTTGGCCTGCCTGGTCAGCTACAGCGTGACCTAAATCCGCTCGCCGCGCGTACATGTATCCTAAATAGGCGGGATTTCCTACGTGCGTCAGCGTCTCGATGTTCCCCTATCAGCTTTGGAGATTTTTCATCACGGACGAAACGTTGTGTCTGAAAACGCTGTTTCAGTTGCATCAGATCTGACCCGAATCGTTAAACAAAAAAGAAAACAGGGATATTCTTCTCCATTGTGTGTGTGTGTGTATGTGTGTGTGCAGAGACACAGATCTGACGTGGCCATTCCGCCTCGCAACGCGCGCGGGGGGCAGGGGTGGAGGGGTCAGCAACGTGTCGCTGCCGCTGGTCTAATCCACCCTTCGTCCTCGTGAATATTACACACCCACTCCGAAAGTTGTCTACTATGTTCAAATGCAAGAAGCTAGGAGCTATCGCGGAGTTTCTCGTCGTCGGGACTTATCTACTTTGAAAATCCCTAGGCGACGAGCAGAGGCAGATAGCGTGTGTCAGCTTGAGCGGGCAGAGGGGCAAGGGGGAAGAGGGAGGAGGAGGAGGGAACACGAAGAGACCGATAACCTCTGCCGGCGACCTAAACCTAACCCATTAAGGAGAAGACCAAGAAGGGGTTCGTGCACGGACGCCGGCTATCTGCCGTGGCCACCTATATAATTGACGTCAACGCACACTGCTCGCCTTTCATAAAAACACCTCCCTACATCCGTTCCTCCTCTTCTCTTGACGATTTCATTCCTCCGTGCACGCTTCTCTGTGCTCGCCTTCTTCTTCTTCTTCCTCTTCTTCTTCTTCTTCTTCTTCTTCTTCTTCTGCCTCGCCCCTCACGCCGCGCCGCCCCTCTTTCTTTCTTTCTTTCTTTCCTTCCTCCCCTTTCTTTCGCCACTAGCACGCCTCTCTTTCCACGAATTAATCTCCTTGGCCACGAGAGAGAGCTTACTCACGCCTTGACGTCCCTGTCCGCCACATCTGGCCGCTTCTACATCTCGCTGCTCTCCCTTTCTGCCCTCCTTTCTTTCTTTCTTTCTTTCTTTCTTTCTTTCTTCTCTTTCTTTTTTTTTCTCGTCGACGGTTCTCGCTGGGGACCAGGTGACCCATCCGACCAAAGAGCTGGATCCTCCGCTCCTCTGATAGAAAGTATGATCGCGGCCTCATCCGGAAGACGATGATCGTGCTCGTCGAACGCGACGAATAAACACGTGGTGCGTTTTAGTGACGTGATCGAGAGTTCGAAGGATAATATTGGTGACGTGCTACCGAGAGTTCGAGGAACAACGCGGGTTTCAGTTGTGCTGTGACGAGTTCCGAATGACTCGGTGATGAAAGATCCGCGCGCGCGCGCGCGTGCAAAGAGGAATGTTTCACGTGATACTTGAAAACGCGACAGTGAAAAGACACGAAATATACGAAACAGAGGGCACACGATATGATCTCTCATAGGTGAAATGCAAGTTCTGTTAGGTTGTTTCAGATGAGGTGGCAAATTTTGTATTGATCAAATTTTCGACACCGTAGACTCGACGCGTGACAAAACAATTTTAATTGAAATCTTCACTGTGTTTCCCTTCGTACAAATGACAAAGTTGTCTGTTCTCTTTTTAGCACTGCGAACAATGCGTTTCCTAAAGTTCAAGAAATTCGCTGAAATTTGATGATCAACGTTTTGAATTAACATAAATAAACTCGTCGAAGGAAATTTTCAAAATTAATCGTCCAAACTTTATTTTTTCATATTTCTTGAAAACCTGAAACTCAGTGAAAAACTTTGGCCGATTGAACACGAGCGATTCGACGGCTTGAACGGTAGTTTTGTCCGCCGAGGATTAAAAACTCGTTCCCAGTCACGAAGTTCCAAGTAATTTCACGCCATTTCATATGCAACGAGCTATGCCGTGTCCGTGGAAGATACAAATAAATAAAACACGGGGACGAGTGTGATGTGAATCTGCATAAAAATCCGCAGCCCCGCGATAAGGAAGAAAGGGTCAAACATGAGGAAAAAGAACCTGAGGGTGGTGCACAAGCAGGTGTACGATCGTGTGCCGGTCCATCAGGTACGACCACGCGCCCCTTACGTTTTATCCCCGAAACGCGACGACTGCCGATCGATTTATTCGCGTGTTCTCCGCACCAGACCGATTCCCGATCGCCACTGGTCGAAAACTGGGTCAGAACGCTTAAAAATCTGGAGCGGTCAGATAATGGTATTCTCGGTTGCGTCGTGGAGAGGGACCGAGCCAATCAACAAAATGTAACGATTACCGAGCGATATTCGATCCAAAAGTCATGCCCCTATCTCGAGAGGACGCGAATAGACGCGATTGCGATCAATTTACGTGCGACTCGAGAGCTTGCTCCGCTCGTGAGTGACAATTTCGCAGGAAATGGAAATTCACGCTGTTTTCGGATTAGCCCTTGCGAAGTCGCCGATGAGGAGTAGTTGTTATCAACGTCTTACGAAATTGCTCGAAATATTACCGTAGAAATTTCGTGACACTCTGCTGATATATTAAAAGTACGCGATTAGTTTCTATAATTATCCGTGAAGAGATACGAAGGTTTTTTGATAAATTTGAATAAATTTTCTACGTTCTTATTTAATTACTTTATCAATAATTTATTGAATATCCCATTGTCGGTAGTGAGAAGAAGAAATAATCTCCGAATATATAATAAATGTTGAGGATTGAGCGAAGATAAATTATTATTCAACGATGTAATAAAATGTCAAAAGCATTTAAACTGTTCGATGTTTAATCATACTTGCCAGGAGTCAATAAGTATCAAAAATTGAACCGAAATAAATTAAATTAAATTAAATCAGATTAAATATTTCGAAAGTGAATCATTTCGAATCCCAAATTTTTATTTAAACATTGAGAACTTGCCTTTATAATACATTTCTGTCTAAATATTTTTCTAGTCTACGTGTATATATAAATTTTTCAATTACAATAATAACAATATCATTGTAAAATTGAATTACAATGTAAATATATATTTTTATAGTATATCTTTAGATTTGCTTCAGACTTGATCAACTTGATAATTATGATAGCCAACACTCGCTATTAAAGTATTAATAAAGTTTCGAGATATTTTACACAATTTTACACACGAAATATATTCCTAGAAAATTCCTACAAGTGTTTGAATAGTTACGTACGCGACTGTCTGTAAATGATACTTGAAATTTTCACACCTCACGGTCGAGATTGATCATGAATGTACAACTAGTTCGAACTAGTTTAGTCTATTTAAAATCACAATCACAGTCTCGTGTCGTTAATTACAGATAATCGTTTGAATTACTATTTACTGATACAGATACCTTCGCTGATTCGAAGTGTCGTTAATTATAGAGAGTCGCACGAGTTTGCTGTTCATCATGCGGCGTACTGGTACTGCAGAGGAAATGTCACTCAGAACCGTGTTGGAGGAATTTCAACCACGATGAGAATTCAAATCACGGGGGAATACTTTTCGCACGATATAATAATCGACGTCGCTCATGTGGAAATGTAAAATCGAAAAATCGAGCAACTGCGTATTTCGTCTGTTTTGTAAATTTTACGAAGATGAAAGATATAAAGTAGTTTTATAGAAATGAAAGAAATGGAAGATCGAGCGATGAAACACTTATGAATTACTGATTCTTTTGATATACTTGTATCATTCGTACTGTACAAAAAATGATATAAAATTTAATGTATTACATAATTAAAAGACCGAAGAATTGAACAGCAAATTATAGACTCTCGTTTGTAAATTTATATTCTTATGTTTAAAAACATTTTCCAACAATTGTATGTTATACTGTAGCTTTTATGTCATTCTACACTATACAAAATAGGAATAGAAGAAATCATATATGTACGTGGATGATGTAGAATTAAAATGAATTAATTGAAAAATTGAGAGATGACTTATAAACGACATTTATAAATCTTCTCACGAATATTTATATTTCTGTAAATACTGCAACACAGGAATAGACGATCGAAAAACCACGCAATGAGACGCGTATTTGCAAATTTTTCAGCCATCAGTCTTAAGAGTCGAAAACCGAAATTGAATTCAATTCTTGACATCACGCGTTAGAAGTTCATTTCTCCTGAAGAAGAACTCAACGGATTGACAATTTCGCTGGAACTAGGGTGCTAAGGCCGATCGTTTGTTGCAGCAAACGGATGTTCGATCAAGTTTGGACCATTTCTCGAGTACACCGGTGAAATCACTACCTGGTAAAAGGGAGGACACACCGCCGGCATCGTTGACGTCTCTGGCGCCGCTGACCAGTTTGGCGAACTTGCCCAGCAGCACCCTCTCATCCACACCCCTGTCTCTCGCCCCCGCATCGAAACTGCTCACGCCAGCGGACAACAAGGGTCTCATGAGGTCAGTAGAAAGTTGTTCGGTTCCGTTTCAGCGATTATTTTTCGACGCACCGTGAAACCCGCGGTCGATGCGACAATTTCAGATTGTTTATGTTTACGCTGTTATCGCGGAGTTCGCTCGGCAATTGCATCTGAATTTACTTCGTTTAATCTTCTGGTTCCCGAAAAGAGAGGAGCGTGACTTATTCAATTGATATTAATATCGTTTCGAGGATGGACGGATTGGATGAACTCTGCGAATGCTGCGAGATGTTCGTTCACGTTGGGGTACATGGTTCTATTTTGGAAATATCAGACGCTGTTAAAATTATTTTGTTTAACATTAAAGTTGGAGCGATGTTTCGATGATGTGTATAAATTAAAAAACCGAAAGTTGTATTAATATATTATTAATATTCATACATATTTTCAAAATGTACATATTAGGTATTTAATATTAAAATTGTTAAAATGTTCCTATAGTATGAAAGCTGAAATTTACTTTTCTATCACTCGCGTTAATTGTAAGTTGAATTTTGGATTTGCTTTATCGCGGTAAAATCTTTATTCCCAGCAAACAGTTGCAGAAAAGTGGTACTTCTGATCGTTAAATATTTCTCCGCGCTTAATATTAATCAAGTCCGTATTATGCATTTCTATAGTGAGAATATCAATAAGTAGAGAATTTAATAAATTATGCTTCGGTAAATGACAGCTAAACGCGTTGAAAAATTAAGCGACTGACGAACTTTAAATAATTCAATCGTATTACTCGATTCGTTATCCAGCTTGATGTCAATTAATTCGTAACAAAAATAGATTTAAGTCTGCCAGAATAGTACCAAGACGAGATGACTACATTTAGATCAGTCATTTCGACAAATTCGACTTTTCTTTCTTTTTTTTTTTTTAGATAAAAGAATAATCTGTTAAATAGAGTTTCATTTTCAAGGAATTGGATTTACATCGTTCTTTGACATTGAAAATGTCAGACATTTCATTTACTTTACATTAAAATCGCGGGGAAATTTATATATTATCGTGTGGATTTATCATTGGAAGACTTTCAATGCAGAATATAAAAAGAAAAATCAAAATAAACAGAGGGAGGGAAATACTTGTGTTAATTATTTTTAGAAAAAAGTTCTTACTTGTTCATTTACGACTGAGAGAAGAATATTTGTATTTGTATTTATTACTTGTTATTAAAAAAATTACATTCGAAAAAAGAAGATCATCACATTTACAAACGGACCACGTTATATTTTCGATTTTCGGATTGCCGGACTTTCGTTCCGCTAGATTATTAACGTTCAATCGCCAAGAAAAAAAACAAAAAGAAACAAAAAAAAGAAAAAAAACAGGCCACGTTCTCGTAATCGACAGAAACCGCTCGTTCCCACTCCGGCGATCTCTCATTCACAGCCTGGCCCGTGGTTAGAACCGCGAACGAACGAAGGAAGGAACACGCAGATAAAGCGTTCTCGTCAGACGGTCAAAGATCACCGAACGAAAACTAAAGGAGCGGCCGGAGGCGGAATCGAGCGGAGCTAATCAACGGAGCTACATTTGACGTTATCGTTAACACGAATCTCGCCGGCGTTTTTTTTTCCAGCCAGGCGACGATAGTCAGCTCGTCGACGGTTAACGGTGTTGCCAGCGGTGGTGCACCGACGGCCATGTACAGACCGAACTTCAGCCAGGCGTTCCAGCGTGCTGGGCCGACCACAGTGCCGCCAACCTTGTCAGCGGGTCTCTACCCCACGCAGAGCTTCACGTCGGGCCTATTGAGCAACGGTACACAAAGTAATATTGCTTATCGGTGTTCTTATGAGTTTGCTTCTGCCGCGCATCTAACCTCCGATTTATTTTCGCTCGCGGTGTGCGAGGTATCCGAGTAATTGCTGGGGACGATTGTTGGAGGTGTGACGGGATTTACTTGTGTTTGAAAGGGTTTGCGTTACTCACGCGTATGCACGAGCTGTATGTTGAATATGAGAGTGTTCGAACATTTATGGGAACTTTTTCTGAATATTCTTTGTCAGAAGTTTTGTTAATTTTGAATATCTCAGCACACGTTAAATTAAGATTGAATAGTACACTTGGACGACGATTTTCTAATTAGTATACTAGTATACATTCTGTTCTGATAATGCAATATTTAAATACATGCAGTTAATGGAGATTTTTCTGCACAATTTTAGAGGTTTATCAATACTAGCGAGATTTAGCTTATATTGGTCGAGTCTAAAGCAAATCTGGAAATATAGGTGGGAATTACAAAATATTTAATACAAGTGTGCATTTCGCATTACAGAAGTGTTCAAACGATTACAATCTACTAACGAGTGGAGTATTATTCGACTATACGCTCAACTCTTAATTAAAATCATTAAATATTGAAGATCACGACAATTTTAAATCATTTGCTACATTTTTGGAATTTTATCGTGTTAATTTAATTTAGTCTAATTTAAAACATTTATTATATGCTTTACTTAGCTCGTTGGACATTGGAAACTATTTGAATACTATATATTAATCAAGAAAATCGAAAACAAATCTGAAAAAATTACAAGACATTTCGCAACAATCATATTACAAAATAATATTCTCCGATATTTAATGAGAACATTTAAAACTCTTATTATACTTTTCAAATGTTTTCAATAAATATTTTGGAACTCCTACGTACATTTCCAGATCAGTTTTAAATTTTGTCAATGCAATCGTGATATTCACGTCTCACAATTTCAAAATATTTTGTACAAAAATTTTGCTAATGTTCGAATACTTTCACGAGCCAAATGTATAGCACATTAACATAAAACCGATTCATTGAGGCAAATTGCGATTAATCTTGCACACGATAGTAGTTTTGACAAGCTGTTTCAACATGTCCGTTTTTGTTTATTCCACTTCTTTCGTAGAATGAATGGCACGTTTCGTTTTGCTCTTGTTTGTACGTAATACTGGACAATCCAGTCGGTGTAGATTTTCTACTTGTAGATTGCGAACGACGCGTGTATATCACGTAGCTTTCCAAATAATTACACGTTGGAATTGCGGTGAAAAAAGGGAACGTTTACTTGTCTGTTGCTTAAAACGAAGTTGCAATTTATTGGAAAAAGTTCTATTTTCTATCTTTTATGCATCAACAACTTTTTCGCTACGAAGGCTACAGTAGTTTTCCTTTTTATCCAAAAACAGAATAATTGACAGAATTATTACTGTCTTATGATTGTACTGTTTTGTCCATCAAAAGTTTTGTCAACAAAAAAATATTTGTATAATATTCAATGACATATATTGGTTGGCTTCTGAGCCCTCTAATTAATGAAAATGATTCTACTTTGATTTTAGTCTTTGTAAATGGAATAATAATATAGTTTGTTTTTAATGGAAATGATAATATAACAGTCTTAAAGAAATTATTATATTTACAATGATGAATTAAATCGTCCTTCTCGGTTGACAGACTAGAGAATCTGTCAAAGACCAAGCAACAATTTAACATTATAAACACTTCAGTAAAATTTACTTGGAATTGATCAAATGTTCTAAATATTGGATTAACAAAACTGACTCGCTCTGTACGTACCAAAATTTATATACACCACTTTCGAATATATCGTAGCGAAAGGATCAATTTCGAATCCCATCCGATAAATCGCAAATTTCGTCAACAATCTGCTTGAATACACGCTTCGAAGCCTGTCACTAATAAAACTAAGAAAAAGAAAAAAAAGAAACGTTGTCTAAGAATAATTACTCTTGCAGGACCGACGGATCTGAGCATGAAGAACACGAAGCCGCTACTGAGTCACAAGTTAAACGCGACGGAAATGACGGCCGTCAGGCAATTGATCACCGGATATCGAGAATCAGCGGCATTCCTGCTGAGGTCCGCCGACGAGCTCGAGCAACTGTTGCTTCAGCAACCATAGAGCTACGTTTACGTAGCCAGTGGCCAGCAATTGGGCTCGTAAGTTCCTTTCAATTTCGGGGGAACCGAGTGTTAAACTCTCTGGCCCGATCCTCGAATATTGGAGACTTTAACGCCCGCATATGAACGATCGCTGGATCACCAATGCTCCGCGACAAGATTACCGACCGTCGGTAACGAGTTTTTTCCGTTATCCACCACCGGGAAACGCGATTCCCCGAGAGCAGAAAGAGAGAGAGAGAGAGAGAGAGAGAGAGAGAGAGAGAAAGGAGCAACGAAGTTTCACGATTCGACGACACTTTACCCCGAAAGTCGTCGAGGATAGTGAACCCTCGCTCAGCAACTCGACGAAAGTTACCCCGAACGGAAGCTACGAATTTTCCTATCGTTCGAGTGTCGAACGAGTAGCTTCTTCTGCGGATTGCGAAACTGCTCGTGAAGAAAAGGATGACGAACGATCCCTCCGGTTTGTTGGCATCGCCAGACGAATGGAAACGAATTTCGTTCGTGAATGAAGAGAGTTCGAAGTAGCTGCCGGGAGATGAAGAAGAGAAGTGGCTCTTCTACCGGCTAGGTTTAAGGGAACTATTAAAAGAAGAAAAGAAAACAGGGTGTACATAAAAAAAAGGATTACAGATATTTACTTAACTATCGATAAGCTTAAGCTTAAGGGTGTACGAGGATACGATGTGCGTGTTGCGTGCGTGCGAGAGTGCGTGCAAGAGGCTTCTGACGAAGAGCGGCCCGGCGGGAGAATCGATCGATCGTTGCTCGATAGTATCAGCGTGTTTTTCCCTAGCACATTGCGGATCAGACAGAGTTTTCCTGCTAACTTTTCACCGTGGTATTTTGCTTGCGTAAACGCGAAAAAATGTCTGAACGGATGTCGATGGATTCAGACAGGGTTCAAGGCAAAACACGAGATACCTCGTCGTCAGTCGTTCGCAATGTGTTAACATACGAATACAATAATGTGATGATGAGCGAGAATAGACGAATAAAGTCAGTTCGATGCGATATGCGAACGTTTGTAGTGAAGCAATGAGAAGAACAATGTTCACTTTGCTATTCTGATTCCTCATCACTTCACTATATTCGTACTCTTGGGATCAAACTATAGTGAGCAGACTTAGACCGTGGTTGTAGCTGACGAAAGGAAATAAAGCAGTTGAAACAAATTCGATGTCACACAGAGAACAAAATTACCAAAAATCTACAAGTTTATCATTGAACGATTATAAAAAACTGCACGACTTGTACCCCAGTACGATTCGTCTAACTGAAAGGCCCAGAAGCAACTGTTCTGACTAGGAAATGAAGATGACTCTTTTGCCATAAAATTTTATTGATATGCAAACATTTGAATACAAAACAAATTACAGGCGCGATCGCTCAGTAGCAGACAAGCCACTCCTACTCGAGGTCTATCCCCCGCCCTCTCACAAATCACGTGACCTAAATCAACCAATCGCTAATTTTCGTTGCATTAGCGTTGCACTTGAAGAGAATAAAAAAAATCCTCTATATGCGAATATGACAAATATTGAACTTCTGAGTAATGAGTAAAGAAAAGAAAACACAAATTTGAGAAACTACTCAAATTATAATATCATTCAAACGTGTGAAAATTGTCAAAAAGTTTCAAGCATTATTGCAAGTTCAAAAAAAGACGAAGGGAAACATGAAACGCGTGATTTCAGTTGTTTTAATCTCTCAGTACTCAGCTACACCACGTCTGTCCACTGTGTTTTCATTCTTAGAGAAATTTCGGCAAGCTACATGAATCAATCAGCCGCGATCGCAACCGACCGCTTACTACGTTCGGAGTTGCCGCTTTCGTTTTCCATCGATGGAGGCAATCTGCTGCCTCGAACGTCTGTCGCGTGACTTGTCGAACGTCGCCATTGTCGTTTACCCGACCGAGAAGCGTTCTACCGATATCTGTTGTGTACATACACTCGTTTCGACGTAAAGGAAGCGGAATCACGTTCCACGATTAGTTGGGAATAAAGGATCAGCTGCCTGGAAATTGTAGAGGCAAGCCTGACACGTACACGTGTAGCAAACGTGTGTGCTACGTAGATCGCGGGACAAGATAGAGTTTTTTTGTCTCTTCTTTTTTCTTTCTTTTTTTTTTTCGTTATGCGAGAAAACGATCGGTACGATCGAGACGATTAGTCGTACATACGAATCACGTGCGCTGATTGAAAGAGTAGTATATACATATTTGAATCGTGCAGATTGGCTTGGGGATTTCTGCGCATTTCGTTGAACGAACGACCGATGATTGTGTTTGGAGCTTTGCTTTTAAGGAGAAGCTTGTGGAGACTGTTTCTGCGTTTGCAATTGTTGTACATTTGTTTGTATCTTTTTTCTCTTTCTTTGTCTAGTTTTTAGAAGTCGAAAACGGTGATGTTTTAGGATTGTAAATTTCCTTGTTTTGTATTCTTCTTCTGTCAATCGTGTTGTGGACGTTAATTCGCGAGAAATTTGAATAAACGAACGCAAAGCGTATAGCGATCGTTGAAGTATTTGGTCAATGAAACGATCTATCGTGCAATTTTTACATTTATAAAAATATGAAAATCCGCAGTAACGAAAATTAGAATATTAGAATAATTTCCAAGTGTTAATACTATTCTATTTAACGCGCGTATCTCCGAAACTTTTCATTAAAAGGCAAAGCCTCCGCGAAAGAAGCAAGTATAACGCTATTTTTAATGTGCTTTATCCTCGACCAACGTTGCATATATATTTATCGGGACCATTCTGTCACGATCGGACAATACGTTGAAATTCGTATTCGTGGTCTCCGGACGCATCACTGTGTTACCAAAGAACACTGATTACTATTATTAATATTATTATTACCGTACGATTACACGGTTTAGCGCTATGTTACACGACACGCGTTTATTTCTTCTTCTCTTTGCTTTACTCACGTTTCACGATTCTTACGATTGTTGTTTCATCGTCGTTGAAACCGACGAATTTCGCTCTAACGCAGAGGTAAACGAGAGAAAGAAAAAGTATTTTCGCGCCACTACCGATATCTTCCGCCACTCAGAGAGGGACCCCTCTTTCTTGTCTCACACCAATTTCATTTGCGTCTGTCAGTCGTTATTTACGTTTCGTTACGTTTCGCCCTGTTGGCATCGATTGCGATTTTTTTTTAGCTACCATCTCCTCCCTCCCGAAACTGACGACTCGAAGATGAGAAAGCGGGAGGCTTTCGAGAAGTGCTAGCTTGTTCAATTTCGTCGTTTTTTTGTTTTTCTTTCTTTCTGTACATAGTATACAAAGAACGTCGTCGTATTGGGGACGCGACGACCCGGAGAAATCGAGAAATCGAGAAATCGGGAAGGGAACTGCGAGTTGCTTTTTAACGAGATACGAAGAGAGAATATATATTATTATTATTATTATTATAATTAATTAATTATTAATATTATTAATAGTATCGTGTATATTAATCGATATATAATGTTGATTGATCGTTAATATTGTATATGTATTAATATACACACATACACACACATATATATATGAATGTATATGTACCATTGTAAAATATATTTTACGCGAATGACATGAGCGGCCGTGGCCGCCGTGACCTCGAGCTTCAGAATAACACAGAGAAAACATTCCATCGACAGGGGTGGGAGGACAATTGAGAGGAAAAGGGTTGGACAAACGGCTCCCCGACGGCTGTTTCAGATAAGGAAACGCGACTCTTCGACCGATCCCTCCTCCCCTACACCGCGATGTCGTACTTCCTTTTTCCTTCTCTGTTTCGACACCGACCGTTTTCCGATTGATTTCGATCGCACTTTCGTCCCCCGACCAACGAAACTACGTACCACGCGTATTCGTTTTCAAGCGCGTCCTGTCGGTCGTTGAAATATCCCTGATAACGACAACCGCCGACGGTTGTTGCCGATCTGTTCGTGCAACTCCGTTACTCAGATCGCACCGAGATCGAATCGAACGTTGCCGAAGAATAAGAGAAGCTGGACGATTTCCAACGGTGCTGTGATTTCAATAATTTGGCGTCGAAGTGTCCTTGTTGGAGAAAAAGTTCCGAGCCCTGGAGGAAATCGAAGTATTTCCAGAACCGATGTTGAATAACTTTCGTTTCGCGATTTTATTCTTTAGTCGTTTGATCCAAGTTCAGTTTGCTTCTCACACGTTTGACGTCGTAATTCAATACAGTGCAATATTACAAACCGTGAATACGATTTGTATCGAGTCGAGTTCGCGTCTAGTGGTTGAATTATTCAGAAAGAGTGAAGTAGCGAGTACTTGTGTATTGTAATATTATACACTGCATTATAATACTATAATATTGTGTATATAAAATACTATAATATTATAAGTATTATGTATACAATATTGTGTATTGTAATATTATACACTGCATTATAATACTATAATATTACAAGTATTATATGCATAATATTATAGTATTATGTATATAATATTGTGTATTGTAATATTATACACTGCATTATAATACTATAATATTACAAGTATTATATACATAATATTATAGTATTATGTATAGTACTATAATATTATGTATATAATATTGTGTATTGTAATATTATACACTGCATTACAATACTATAATATTACAAGTATTATATACATAATATTATGTGTAGTACTATAATATTATGTATATAATATTGTGTATTGTAATATTATATACATAATATTATGTATATAATATTGTGTATTGTAATATTATACACTGCATTACAATACTATAATATTACAAGTATTATATACATAATATTATAGTATTATGTGTAGTACTATAATATTATGTATATAATATTGTGTATTGTAATATTATACACTGCATAACAATACTATAATATTACAAGTATTATATACATAATATTATAGTATTATGTATAGTACTAAAATATTATGTATATAATATTGTGTATTGTAATATTATACACTGCATTATGATACTATAATATTATAAGTATTATATACATAATATTATAGTATTATGTATAGTACTATAATATTATGTATATAATATTGTGTATTGTAATATTATACACTGCATTATGATACTATAATATTATAAGTATTATATACATAATATTATAGTATTATGTATAGTACTATAATATTATGTATTGTAATATTATACACTGCATTACAATACTATAATATTATAAGTATTATATATATAATATTATAGTATTATGTGTAGTACTATAATATTATGTATATAATATTGTGTATTGTATTATACATAATACTGTAATATTATAAGTATTATATACATAATATTATAGTATTGTAATATTGTACACTGCATTATAATACTATAATATTTTGTATAATATAATGACATTATTATTATAATGCGTGATATATAATATTGTAATATAGTTCATCCATACAATGATATAATTAGTCGTTTCTTTTCTTTCTACGTTCTAGAACTGAACAAGACAAACGAGTGAAAAATTATTTGACAAAATTCCTAGAAAAATTCAAATTGACGCACATTCTCCAAGCCATTCTACGTTCTACGGGCAACGTTCGAGGCGATCCTGAGAAGAAAAAGACTTTTCGTCACGAAGTGATTCGAAGCGCAATTGAGAGGGGCGACCATCGAGACACGAAATCTCGTTCGTGGAATCCCGTGGACGAAACGCAGCCGCTGCCTAGTTAATCGAGCGAGTATCGCGAATCAGTATAGTGCAATAGTTCTCTACAAACACACGCTACTACACATGCTACTCTTTTTCTCCGTCTGTCTGCCTGTCTGTCTGTCTGTCTGTCTGTCTGTTTGTCCTTCCGTGTGAGCATAAGGTTTGAACTTCGCTTCGCGGGCACCGTGGAACGTCTCCTCTTCGCGATATGTAATAATCGTTAGGATCGTCGTATCGTTATCAGGATATAGTTGTATCGCGTTTAGGTCTCCGTGTCTCCGAGAGACTCGTACACACTTGTTCCGTGTGTTATGGAACGCACGCGTGCACGATGCACACGAAACACGCCACGAATGGACAATTCCGCCGTTTCTGCGTTCAGTCGCGTCACAGATCGAATCGAATTCTGTCGTGGAGAAACGCGTGCTCGTTTGGATAGGACTGAGGATTTTCGTGAAATTAAAAGACAGTCAAACGTGAAAGCCAGGAGGTTCATCTTTTAGCTGCTAGATATATTACTTGAGATACTTATTTTGAAAAACAATTACGCGCGTTTTGAACAACGTTTCAGCTAAACGTAGGAAGAATCGATATGCTCTTAGATTTATAAAATGTTGTTTGCAAATGTACAATACAACAGGGAAATTGTTTTTATCATCACGACTGTCGTACTGACACGTGGCTGAAAGTTGTTGCGTTATTCGGGATAAATGCGAGTTCGAACGAAACTGAATGAAAGCTCGTTCCGATCACAGCAAAATTACATTTACTTCAGATAGATTTTCATTTTATGCGTTCCTTAAATGTATTTCGTTAATAAATTACTAGAGTAGATTCCATTTCGTTTCAATTTCAGTGATAATTGGACCAGGTTGTGCGGAAAGCTACCAACTCTGAAATTCAATTTCTAGATTTGACGATTTTAATAAAAAGTTTATCATTATATACGTAGCACATTTTATTTTTTTTTACTGTAAAACGCGTTCATTTCATATAATTGGCAATCTAATGTTACTTTCAATTTTCTCCAGCGATTTGATATTGTCGTAAATTTCGGAAACTAACCTCAAACGTCGAATAATTAATTCCGAAATAAAAATATCTGCGGCTTAATAATTTTAACAGTTATCTAACAAATCTTTCCAAAATGAAGATCATCGTTTTGGGGGGTTAATAAACTTTTGCATAACTTGGCCCAATTATCCAACGTCAATCCATCAACATAGATGTCTGAATTACTAGATGTAGTAATCATTTCACAAAATTAAAATTGTTCGTGTATTTTTTTTTCTTTTCTTTTCTTTTCTTTCTTTTTTTTGTTGTATTTTTAGACTCACTTCTAAGAGTTCGGTTCGATTCGTTTCGCGACTGACCGGAACCCTTCGGTAGTTCCGCTCGACGATGATCATCGAAAGGGAAACTGAGATCGATCGAAGCCTCTTCGAAGATGACGTGAATCGTAACGACGAAACGTTAATGGACCGAGTCGGTTTTCCCTCGTCGGAGGGAAGGAGCATCGACAACACCGACTGTTGCGATACTACGATCGAAAGGGAGAGGGAGAGACGAGAGGAAACAAGGTGGCGAGAGGAACTTCAAAGAAAGAAACAACACGAACAACACTAGGATTACTACTTATACATATGTGCGTTTTCGTTTCTCTCTATTTCTCTGTCTCTGAGCTTTCTTTCCGTTTTCCGTGCGCGCACGTACGTACGCACGTGCTCTATGTATACAGCGTAACAGAATAATAATAATTTTCGTTTGTTCGTTCGATCGTCCACCGAAAACGCGTGGAAGAGGCACACGCTTCGAAGTATGCGTCGGAAACGATTGATATCTTATTTGCCTACACGGGATGCAAGCTCTAACACCGTTCAATGTAATCGCGAATTGATGTATATTGATTAAAGGTTTAAAGCAACAAAAGGAAAAAAAAATTAAGAAATGGTATATATATAAATATATAAATATATTGAGAAGAATGGAAAAGAAAAAAAAAAAAAATGCAGAAAATATGTATTTGTTCCTGAGAAAAAAAAAAAAGTAAGAATTAATAAGAGTAGCACTACCGTAAATATTAATATCGATAGTAAACGATAAAGATAATTTAATGGTACATACTTTCTTATAAGTAAACAATTATACAATTATTACGACTATTGTAGAGTTGGTACGGTCTTTGATGATGCCTTGCCTGTAAATGTAACGTTAATTGAACAAAAAAAAAAAAAAAAAAAAATCTTATTACCTTGTAAATGTTTTACCAAATATAATCGATTATTCAACTTATAGCCCGGTCTCTGTTTTCTTTCTTCCTCCGTTCCCAATAAGGATTTTTGGAATATAATCGAATTCTTGCGAACCTCATTATATTATATTATACTTCAACATTATGTTACATACTTACGTTAAATAATACCTATCTAAGGGAGGAAGATATATTTCTATGAATTTTCAAATGAAAAGTTGAATCTTTTTTTTTCTTTTTAAATATACACTCTTTCTCAGACGTTTGAAGCACGCTTCATTTTTTGGACCAAGCAAACAGTGTTTGTATATTTTTTCGAGAAATAAGAATATTATTATACAATTACAACTTCGGATTTTGAATGTGACTGGTTGAAGTACTTTAGGAAGCGAATGTTTCATTTGAGAGCTTGATACACTTTGGATTTTTGAATGGAAGTGTGAAGGTCCTCAATTGAATCGAATTGAATTCAATAATGGTGATGGTAAAAAAATAATAATAAATAAATAGTGTCAATAATTATATTTAATTCAGCTTTCAATTTCAATTCTTCTTTTATGATTATAAAATAACAAACTTCAATTTTAGTTTCAAAATCTTAAGCTAGAATTTTAATAAACACTGGTGAAAAGTTGTCATCTATTAAATATTATAAAGAGTGTCATAGTTTAAATATTGTATCTTCAAATTTGGAATACACAGAAGAATCTGCAGTCTACTAATGAGCACACCATTTTGACTATTTTATATATTCTTACTTTTGTTTTAGGATATCATTAAATTTTCCAAAAATATAAAAACATTTGCAGTCTGAACATTACACTTTAGATTATATTTTTGTGCCCTCGAGCTTTACACAAATGCGTAAAAATATGCGATAATTGCACGAAATTGAAATTTCTTCTCTAATTCTTGAATATCTTTCTGAAAAAGAATCTAGCTGCGAAGAAACGTTGCGAAAGTGAAATTTCTCCCGAAAGAATCAACAATAGCAATTGCCTAAGAGAAAAATTCACGACTTTTTCTCCCCATTCTCTTCTTCAGTTCTTAAATCTTTTCTAAAAAAATTAATTCCCTCTTCGATTCTTCAATTTCACTTCTTAAAATTTTCCTAAAAAAAAAGAAAAAAAAAAATTTCATTTCCACTCAAAAGAAGTCGAAAAGAATTTGTAAAAATTTCCTTTCAAATTTTGAAAGGAAGAAATTCGAAATCAACCGAAAAGGGCGAGAGAAGAAGGAGGAGGAGGAAGATCGGCCACTCACCGTTGGCTCCGCGCAACGAAATCCCATAAATCTTTTCGGCTCGGTCGTCCTCAGCCCGGGTGTGATTAACGTCGGGCGAAAATAAAAATCGGGCGAAGTTCGCGCGGCACATAAATATCCGGACGCATGCATAATCAGCGCGTTAAAAGCGGGCGAGAGCGAGCCGCGCCGGGTAATGTATTATGTGCGCGGTTGTGTATCGAACGAAATGGAAAGTCGAATGAGAGCCGCGCTTGAGATCACGATCTTACGGTTCGATTGTGAAATAAAGAGTTGCCCACGAGCGCGGCTCCGAGCGAACGAATGAAAGTAACATCGGGCCTTGTTCCTTTTTATTTGCCTGTTTGCCGTGTAACTGCGCCGAGTGCTTGAATCGTTGGAAACGAACGGAATAAAGAAAAAGGAAAAAGGAAAAAAGAAAGAAGAGGGAGGGGGGGGGGAGAATAATATTTCGAACAATGGCCTCTTGTCGCGTCGTGCAACCGCGTACTCTCGTTTGGAAGGAGGACTTGGTCCTCCCCGATGTTGGGCATTGTGCTCGTTTCTTGCACGAGTGATCAATTTTTATTTTTGCACTGTTATTGTTGTGACGGAAAATGAAACGAAAGCGGCTTTTCTTTCTTTTCGATCGTAGATAGGGTGACATTTTTATTACGTAGGCGTAGTTTAGAATATAATTGAATGAAGTGATAAAATTAATAAAAAAAAAATAATAATGGAAAGTAATAATTAGACAAACATGTTTTTGACAAAATAATAATTAAATAACAGATTAAAACTGTATGAAACTGTACTTATAATTTACATTATTTTTTGATGAAATAAAGTGACGAGTAAAAATTGATTTTTGGAGAATTTATTTTTAATCTGGTTGGAAGGTTCGAGTGAAACTTTTAAAATTGATCAATGTAAAAAAAATGTCTAGACCATGCATTTCTATGAAAAGTTGCGAATTTTTCATTTTCAGTGTTTCATTTGATATTTTAATCTATGTCACCGTGGGTGTTATCTTTCATTGTATTACGTGGTACTGAGATAACCCAAACTTTCTCCTGTTTCGACGTAAATCGTAAAGAACGTCTGTAGAAACTTTTGTTGTGCGAGATATTTTAAAATTTACACTGCGATGAAACTTGACTATCAAATCTGAATAAAATGTAAAAATTTATGTAGAAGTTGTTGATATTGAAGATGTTTAATATCTACAACTGTATATAAAAATATGCAAACAACCAGAATCAATTATATCGATATTTAATGGAATCATCTTCAACATTTATTGCATGCTTTTTTACTAAATATAATGTTAAACAATAAAATGTATATTATATATTTCTCTATATTCGTAAAATATTTGTGCACTTGACAATTATTGAACATTTTCATGAGTCACCTATGTGTTATATTTCTCGTGCAATCTACCGATTGCGGATTATCACGCGTTTATGGAAAATTCAAAACTGTACAAACACAAATACTCAAACTATGAGCATTGAAAGATAAAATTTCCCAGCAATATGATCGAAATAAACTTCACGAGTGAAGAGAAATTGCTCGAGGTCACAGACAGAAAATTTCAGAGTGTCCCCGAGAGGCAAAAGTCCCGTGGAAATGACGGGGCCCCCGAGTCCGGAGAGCCGCGCGTACCGATTGATTTCGTACGTCGAAAAGCCGAAGGCGACGACCCTTCGAAACGAGCAGCCCGGTCACCGATCGGCCAACGCCAATTATACCAATTACGACGCTGAAATCGGCGCGCGTATCGCGCCAACCGAAAGGCGAAACCGCTCATTAAATCCGGCTTTAATGCCCTTCCATCGCGTCCCGTAATGGGACGGGGCCTCATCGCAGGCCTCCGCGTCGCGAAATAGGGAACACGTTGTCCGGCCCCCGCTGGGCCCCGGCGTGCTCCTCAGGGTCATTCGATTCAAAGGAAGGTCACGTCAAGGTTACAGACCCAGCGCGGCCAACGATTACCAGCCGCGATTTCACTGGGATCGAATCTCTCTCGCTACCACCGCGTGCCTCGGGCGTTTGCTTTTGTTGCGTGAATATACATACGTACGCGCGTGTGCGTGTACATTCTACGTATCTTTTTGTTGTTTGCCTCTTTGTTTCAACTGCCTGACGATGACGAATGTGTAATGGAAAGGCGGATGGGATGTCGGTTAAAATTTGAGCGACTGCGTCGGGCGAAGAACATTGTCTGAACTCATCAATTTGCTAACCACGCTCGCAGGTATTATTGTTCGTTATTTTACATACAACCGGAGTTTAATACGTATACGGATCGTTGCGACTGGGACAAACAGATTTATGCAGTTACGAGACTCTGTCTGGACAGAATTTCGACGAAAACAACCGGAGTTTAATACGTATCGAAATGTTCTACACAGAGATAATTGAAACAGACAGATTTGTGCAATTACGCTTCTGTCTAAACGGAAATCAGTATTAATTTTGATGAAAATAGCCGCGTTTTGACATGCTTCTTTTGATGTATTTGTCCAGTATCTTCCCACCTATTTTCTTTTCTTTTTTTTTAATAAAACATCAAAATAAGAAAAACTCAAATTAAATTTAAGTTCAAGCATGATTTAAAAATTATTTCTTTCAGATGTTGACCGCCATACATGGTAAAAAAATTAAGGATTTATTTTGGTAGGAAGTGATTTTTGACCCACCTTATATATACTCTTGGAACATCTACATAGATCTTTAAACGAATTTTATTATTGACTGTAAAATTGTCCATACAGTGTTGGCCAAAGGGTTGGATTAAAATTTTAGAAAAATTATAAAGAGTTTAAGATATTTTAAAATATCGCGAGACCGCAACAAAGTTGGGAAAAAGAAATGAAAATAGAAATTTGGCAAGTGTACTTGGCATAAAGTCTCCGAAATTATTAAACCATATATACTTTTAAATAATTCTTTTGAGTAGTTTTAGTAATTATTGTAGAATTTTATTATTATAGAGTAGAGAGTCAAATTATTATACAGAATTATAACAATTTTATAAAATAAAAAAGTGGCGGTTGTTTAAAGAAAAATAATGAATTGAAAATAACTTTGTATAACGTGTTACAAATTGAAAGTGAAACAAGTGAATAATTTCGGAGACCCATCGACTACGAGATTTCAGGAATAAGAGGATTCATACGGATATTCTCCGTATTGTAACTTTACTAATTATTTACTAATCGAATTACCATTATTATTTATTATTATTTATTAATTAAAAATTATTCTAACACAATATTTTATACACATAAAACTTGAAAAAGAGCAAGAACAAATTTTTCAATTTACTCTGCCCCTTTAAGTACACTTTCTTCAATCTTTTAGCAACAAACGACGAGAGTAAACGAAAATGGAGAAACGAAGGCACACCTTGTGCCCGATACGTCTCGAATAATTCTCCGAACCTAATTACGCCGACGAAAAAGAAGAAGAAGAAAAAAAAAGGAAATAAATGATTTCTTTGTCGTGCTTAAATAAAATTGCAACGATAATTACCGAGAGAACTAAATTTAGCATCAGTTCGTCAGAAATACGCGCTTAATCAATTTTAAATTGCGAATGGAAGGCCCCGAAAGGAAAAACCTTGGCACGAAGCGCAGAAAAAAAGAGAGAGTTTTATTTCCGTGGGCCGGTCGGAATGATTGAACTTTCATCTTCGCTGAGGAATATTCATATCTCGGGGGTTACGCGGCGCAACAAAAATGAATCGAGTCTTTTTATGGTGCATTTATACGAATTGAAACTGCCGACTGCTGAACGTACCTGTTCATAAAAGCACCTGTGTCCTTCGCTCGCGTAAGCATCCCATCTTTCTCCCCGTTTCTGCCGAATCAATCGTATCGTCTTCTCAACTCGTAAAAATAACCATAAAATTACGTTATAGTATGTAATGAAACGAACGACTACAAATAAAATCGTTAAATTAGATGCGAGTATTGTAGCAAAAAATCTTTTTCATTGTCAGAATTGCTGTTTATGTTAATTTGACAGAAGAGTCCAAGAGTAAACGTAGGTATTTATTGTTCGACAATAAATTTATTGGATTCAAGAAGTTTAAAGAATTTATTCTTGTTTTCGTAATTTTGTATTCAGTGTTACTCAAAGATATCAAAAAATTAATTTATTGTTTAAAAGTCGGAATTTTAGAAGATTAATTACTACTTGCACGGTTAATTAATATATTATTAGATTGCAGACATTCATGGGAAATTTAAAGGTACAAAGATACATAGAATTCGTGAAAATATATAAAGTATTCAAAGTACGATATACTTACTATAATACGTATTCAGAAAATGAATTCAGCAAACTTCTATCTAGCTCTTACTTCTAATTATCATCGCAGAAATGTAAATTTGCATAAAAATCCGCAATCTGATTACAATAATGTAATGTAAACTATTTGCATTATATATTCATTTATCAATTTATAATACTTAAAATAATTGTGACGATGTAATACAAATTTTTGTATTTACTTCGTAACTATTTATATATCTATAAACTTCTATGTTCATTTCGTAACTATCTACGTATCTATTTATTAATTTACAATACATTGTATATAAATAACAATAATGTAATATTACACGTAGCAATACAAATTTTGAATACCATCCGCCATTCATTAATTTAAAATACTACGGCGAATATTTTTCTGCATTCGCTCTACGTACAAACAACATACCTCTCAGACCTCTCGAAAAGCTCATCGCGATTCACCGATAAATCATCTCCCTACACTCGATCAACTTGACGCGATCGAGCAGCATCACCTGGAAGAAGAAGAAAAAAAATATATGTATACATATATATATGTGTAAAAGAAGAAAAGAATGAAGATGCGCAAAGAAAGAACGTCAGAGATACGAAGCAGCAAAAAAGCAAAGGAAAAAGAAAAAAGGGTAAATTCCACGGTTGATCGGCAAGCAGGCACGGTGTGCCAGGATCTTCAGAAGCCTGGATCCCAGCCGGTGGCCGGCCTTCGGCGTGATTTAACGCGGTCGAGCCGATATTTATTAACCGCATTAATTAGCTTTATTAATCGCGGCGGCGCGAACAGTGTCTCTCCTTGTCGTAAATACCGCGGCTGGACGACCGCGTGAGAAGCGAGGCTCCCTTAGAAATTCAAGGGATGCAGGTGAACGCGGATGGCGTGGAACTGTGAATGGGATTCGGAACAGAGTGGATACAGATGGCTACTCGTGAGTTTGAGGCTTCATCTTCCACTGTCGATTTTTTTTTTTTTTTTTTTTTTTTGTAAAATATGTAATTTATGAAATGGAACATGAACAGAGATTTGTTTCACCTGAGAAATATGATCGTAGCGTATTTTTGTATCTTTGAACTTTACAAATAATTTTTGAACATACTGATATAACGTATATTTATGACACTGATTGTGTAAATATTTGGCCAATCGATCGAGAAAATCAGACTACACCATAAAGTTATCAAAGAATTATAATCAGAGTACAATTGAATTAAATACTTATTCACAGCTCAATTAATGGACCTTTCTCAATTCATTATCAGTCAATCCGTGATTTTCGAGTGTCAAGTAACTTTTAGCTTTCACATGTTTGTATTTTTAAATGAAATCAAGTACAATTTGCAGTCAATATTCTACTATCCTGAATAATAAAATCAATGACATTTCAAAAAGTGACTCTAAGGACACCCACATTTGAATGTACTAGAATACAGACTTCGTCCAAGCACATGCTTGACGTAGACACAAACTTGAATCTCGTATATATTATAAGAAATTCAATTCAATTATAAAGTCAATATTAATTAAAATTAAATAGTATCGATCGTATAAATAAATATTAGTATTGCGAGTAATTAATAGAATAATAAAATAACAATAAATACGCGGTATAAAATGTTAATACTACTTGGATCGATAACGCAAATAATCTACATGGTCCAAACGCAACCATCATCAACAGTATATCGACAGTGTGAATCCGACCTGACTTACTTCGTAGCACATACTACTCGCTGGTAGCCCGACACTCGCGCGGAAGATTAAGGGCTTATTACCAGCGCGACAGAGGATTAATGACGCGGGCTGACTCGGTATATTACGGCTACGTGGCGAATAAATTCGTTCGCCTCTGATTGCCAGGGGAACACGACGAGGCGCGGGGGCGTTCCTGACATTTATCAGCCCTAATTCGCGCGCCCTCTAATTGCATCGTTAAGGGCCGGCCAACCGCGGATCTCTAACGATCCGGTGATTGGGGTTATTGATACCCGTGCCACGGCCACGATCTTCGATCACCGGGTTCGATTGATTTCGCGTGCGTGCCCGCGCACGTGATTTACACCGTATTTGCGTTCACCTTCTCTTTCATTTCGGCCTCCGGCGTAGCCTGCCGCTTCGCTTCGCTTAGGTTCACGCTTAAGAGACTCGAGAGTTCCCGGGGATATCCGCGTCAGTTGAATCGTCAGGTCTCGAAACGATCCACGGACGTGACTCGTTGATTCGATAGATTTATATCGCATGGACGATAGAGAAAATCGGCTCGTTTTCGATCCCTGACTCTCGATTCGGTTTTGTAAATACTTCGTATCGAAACGTTCGATCTTGGATATTTTGAGTATTTTTTTTTTTTATTTATCAGACAAAATGAAAGAAAATTGTAAGAATAGGTTACTTATACATACAACACTAGCTTGTTAAATTAACATTACGATTATATCACGTTAGCAAATGACGAAGTACAAAAGTTAAACAAATGGAAGTAAATAAAGATGTGAAAAAACTGCACGACTTGTACCCCAGTCTCACTGAACGGTCCAGAAGCAACTGTTCTGACTAAGAAATGAAGACGAGCAAATTTTATTGATGTGCAAACATTTGAATCGGTACAAAACAAATTACAGGCGCGATCGCTCAGTATCAAACAACGCCACTCCCACTCGAGGTCTACCCCATGCCCCCTTACGAATCACGTGACCCAAATTAACCAATCGCTAATTTTCGTTGCATTACCGTTGCACCTGAAAAGACCCTATTTTTTGGGTTACTTCCACTAAAATCACTTTCAATGATAATAAATTTAATATCAACACTGTTGACTGTTTCTATTTTTAGAAATATTTTTGAATGATGAAAGTAGGATGAATATCACGAACGATTTTAAATCAATAATTAGATAATATTGCGCTTCCATTGCACGTATGATATAAAAATTAGATATTCTGTCTCATAGGAGAGACATATAAATTTTGCATGACAATCAACGTGTCAAAAAATATAAATAAAATGTTACAATTTAGTAAATGTTTGAATAATGAAACGTTTGATCTGGACAGTATTACTCTTAAGAAATAAAATTTAAAATGTTATAGAATTAAACAAGCAAATCATCTTGACATGATAATTTAATAACACAAATTATTCAATTGAAAGTGTAACTAATTAATTAATCAAAACTAAAACTACTTTAGTGTCTAAACTGATCGCTGTATATGAAAGATTTACCAATGGGAAATATTTCTTTTGTCCTCTGCTCTTATCATTGATTAAGAGATTTCGAAAGACAATATCACCTTCTGCTTTCTCATTTTTGCCATATTTACATTCATGATGAAATCTACCAAGTGGCTAGTCAATTCATGTGAACATTCTGTATAACTTTGCTCGAGTAATTTTTCAAAGATATCTATTGCATGAACGTTCGCACAATTTCAATTGTGTATAGGTGACATTATCTTAGATTAAAAATACGTACACGTATTTTCTACTTCTGTTTCTAAGAATTTCGAACAATCGCAACAATTTGTTAACCGAATCGCTATCTGAATAATTACGTAGGAAACTGGAACTCGATGGTACGTATGTGATATGAGAGAGATAATAGACAAATTCCTGTGAACACGTGTGAAACGAGACGTGTAATACTAGTGGAGTAACAGAGTAATTAATCCGACAAGGTCAATTCAAAGGGTGCAAGAAATCGAACTACACGCGGAGGTAACAAAGAACGGGCTCGTACAGGCAGACTAGAACAAGTTACTTGTTACAAAAACTGCCTTATCGTTGCTGGAAGAAACTCTTGTTCCAAGCGGACTCGTGAGCAAGAAAAAGGAGACTGGTTCTACGTTTTCAACATCAAGATCTTAAAATAACTTCGTGGCGAGTGCACGTACGTGGAACGCGTATGTATAATTGTAGCTAAGCTTCGTTCGATTTATCATTAACATGTAGAAATTCAAGAAAAAAGATTTCTTTTCCCTTGGTTTTCCTTAATTCACAACTGACAAAATTGCTCAAATTGTGGATGTCATTATTCAATGTTATTATTATTTTTTAAAAAATTTACAAATGTTATTGAAACAACAACATACAGCTACAGTATTATAAGCGTATAATACTGTGAATAATTATAATTTCGAAGCGATTTTTGTGAAGTTTTCATGAATGAAAAGATGAGCTGTAGGAGAACATTTTCCTTTTTACAATTATTAGAATATGTCTTAATTTAAATAAAGATAATTTCTTGTTTATTATACAATTATTTCGCTCAGTCACAGATCAATCACAAAACTAATTTTATAAAATGAAATTATATTCAACAAGAACAACGAATAGTTGATTATTGTTAATGTTAATAAAAAAAACTATCCAGTATAAATACGTATAAATCGTGTAGATAATTTTAAACTAATTTCGAAACATCAAAAACAAGAACCTCACATAAGAAAGACATTAAATGTAGCGAAGATGAGCCAATAATGATGAAAACAATTTCTTCCTTTTTTTAGAGACGTAAAATAGAATTCTCACGCTTTGAACTGATCATGAGATCAGTTGGATTGTTTTTTATAAAATTACAACAGTTTTTCATCGTTGTTGGTTGCATTCATCATAATCTTTGAGCACAAAAATCGGCAAGAAATCGCCGGCTAAATTCCGCGAGCCGGAAGCACGAGAATGGAACCGCTTCTAATTATCGATCAATCGCGATCGTCCGCGATAGAGGTGCCGGTGGCTGGCAAGCACCGGCTTTGTATCATCGCGACAACGATATCAGGGATGCTGTATCTGTTCGCTGGCTGCTGTACGACGCAGTACCGCGGAAGTGCATCGCGGCCCCCCTCCCCCCTCTCTTCCCTTCCTGACAAATGTGATTAATCGGCACCAAACACGGGGTGGCGGGTTGTTGCACTCGCAATTAAAGCCTGTTAATAAAGCACCAAGGCAAATCGTTTCGCGCTCGCTGGAATGTGAAAGTCAGATAAGGTCCCGTGGGCTTTTGCTTGCCCTCTCCCCTACCGTACCTACGCGCGCACGTACGTACATACAGCTAACACGCGGCCACGTACGCCAACACCAAGCCGCCTCATTATCGGATTCAGTCTTAATTGAGATTAGTTTCGTTAACGTGTTCGCGGCCAGGACCAGTTCCGTAAAACCCGATACCGGGTCCCATGTAAATGTCATTATCACGATCAACGGGCTGGAATAGAGGGTCCAATTAGGCGTTCAAGAGCGGAAGCTGGATCTCTCCCTTTGGGTTTCCACCGGTTCAAATCTTCACCGCGTGCCGCTCGTCGTTTTACTTTCATTTTGGTAATCGATCCTTCGGTTTATTTCACCATTGCTGGCTATAGGGAGAGAGAGAGAGTTCAGAAATTAGAGTGCAATCTCACGTTATTCAACGTGACAAATGGATGACTTTTTAGCTACTAGCAAACTGTTGAATGCTTAATTTTTTTTTTTGTATCACTGAAAGTGATTTTAGCTGGGGTAACCCAGAAAATCGGGCCTCTTCAAGTGCAACGCTAATGCAACGAAAATTAGCGATTGGTTGATTTGGGTCACGTGATTCGCGAGGGGGCGTGGAGTAGACCTCGAGTAGGAGTGGCGTTGTCTGCTACTGAGCGATCGCGCCTGTAATTTGTTTTCTATCGATTCAAATGTTTGTATATCAATAAAATTTTATGGCAAAAAAGTCGTCTTCATTTCCTAGTCAGAACAGTTGCTTCTGGGCCTTTCAGTGAGACGAATCGTACTGGGGTACAAGTCGTGCAGTGTTTTGAAATTATTCGCATAACGGCAAATAAAACACTATCGATACATGCGTTTTGACGTTTTCGAAGTGTTTTCGTTCTGCTCAGCTCGTCGATAGTACGAATGAGCCCGAATTCGTCTATTTTTGTTCATGTAGACGCATGTAGAAGCGTGAGAGTGTGTGAAGCGTGCATGATCGCTTTTCCGACCGTCGTAAATCAAGATGACCGATTCGAGAGGAGGCCCTTTAGCTTCGTGTGCCTGCGATCTTCTCGCACGCTCCCTGTCAGGCCACGGCGAAATAATCGAGCACGTTCCTACGTGCCACGTCCACACGGCACTGTGTCGAGGATGCTGTGGCCCCTTGGGCGGGGTGAGAGCATTGTACAGTTAGGATTTCGAAGTGACCGTGGCCGGGGCATAATGAGAGAAACGTGCTGCCCCATGCCCTGACCCGCCCCGGTCACCATACGTACTATCCTCCCATCGGTACCTCGCGAAGTCTTCAATCAAGTTTCTCGAGATCTCCGCGTTTTCTCAAATTTTCGTACTTATTTTTATTTAATTATTCTTCCAACCTATAATTTCATTTAATTATTTCTCCAACTATATTTTTATTTAATGATCTTTCAATTATCTCACTCGTCAATTGGAGACCTCGGTGCAAAAATTGGGTTGCACGAAACAATATTGATCGAAAATCGTTGACAAATAAATTGTTTGTTTAAATGAATAGTCACATTAGTATTTTGAATTTAACTTTTCTGATATAAAATTACAAGAAATGATGCTTGTCGTGTTTTTGAAAAATGTACCAGACTATTCTTCATGTTTGGTAAAAAGCAAAATTTATTGGAAGTTAGCGAAACGTTTGCAGGATTAATCCGTATTAAAAAATTAAACTGGATGGACAACCGAAAAGAGCGAAGAATCTGATTTATAAATATTATGTATATCTTTTTTTTATTCATCTATTTCTATTACCTCTTTCATTATTTTCGTTATAGTGTCATTAATTCGTGACTGGTGTATTTTCCAATTCGTTCATTAATAGATCGTTTAAATTATAACAATAATCAATAACTTATTAGCCACTCGTTTTGGAAATAGATAAAACAACACTAGGTTTTTCAGGAATAAATCTAGTAAGAGCACATGCTGCGAAACTCACGTTGGATGACATTCTTGCATTAATCAGCAATATATAAAAATACATAGAACTTCAATAAGTTACATACAATTTTACGAGAAAAGTGCACTTGCTCGATTGTTTGCATCGAAGTCAAAAAGTTGCAAAATTACAGCTTGTGCATAATTTTTCAAAGAGTCATCCTGTTTAATGGTACCTCCGTGAATCTTCAGTTTTTCAACCAAGACGAGGATCTTCAAAAAAAAAAAAGAAAAATCGCGAAATCTAGTTACTCTCCGGCCTGGAAAACCAGTTTCCACTCGCAAGTACGAAAAATCCTGCGTATTAATTGTTTTGAAAAACGCCGTGAGGCCGCTGACCGGATCGACCAGTCTCCGCGGACCTACCACCACGCCTCGCCTTGGAAAACGAACTCACTCGCGGTTCGTCGAGAATTCCTAGCTACCGTTTCGAACCGGCATCGTGAGAACGGGGTCGAAGGATTTTCCAACGGCGATCTTTTCGCCGCGTTATCGTTATTAGTAAATTAATCGGCTGCCGGGAACGTGGCTTTGCGAGCTAATGCGCGTCAGTTCTGTGCTGGTCTCATTCGATTGATTTTGCTTGGAGCGGTTGATCGGACAGACTGTTTGGCAGCCAGTTTTTCGATGAAAATTGCACGTGAGAAGTGAAAGAAGATTCGACTTGTGGAACATGTTCTCTTATGGTACGACAGAACTTTTTTTTGTACGAATTTTATTTATTGTAAGACTACATTTGTACATCCGAACTTGATTCATCATCGTCAGAATGCTCTATTATTAATTTGAATTATTCTTAATTATTTGTTTCTTATTTTATCATTTGTTAATTATTGTCACGTATTCATTTTATTATTCATTCATTACACAATAAATTCAACAGTTGATCAATTCCATATTAATAACACTTCAAAATCGACAAGACAGATAATACACTTACGTATTTACACATATTTCCCATACTTTAACTTTTCAACGAAGAATTTACGGACATTTTAATTTTAATTTTATTTATACGCGAACTATAGGATCCCTTATATAAATATAAATCCAGTTGTTCCCTGAAGAAGAATTCGTAGCTCTGTCGAACGAAAATAGGAGGGGCGATGATTTATTTTATGAATCAGATTTTTCTGATATTGACATATTGACCGAGGTGAAGGTAATTCGATCCTTTTAATGGAAAAATACTCGTTACTCTAGACGATAATAGCTGCTTTGTGTGAGTATAACAAATAGTTTGAGATAGATGGGAGCGTGTACGAGCGAAATAGCTGGCAAGAAAATACGCGAGAAGGTATAATACCCGAGATTGATTGAGAAATTGATCGAGCTCGCCTGACACCTGTTGACGTGCAGAAATACCAGCGAATCGGGCAACTTAATTAATCCATCATTGGGAGAATAATCAAGCGTCGGGATAGTCAACTAGAATGTAATAAGGGGCTCTAGATTACTTCCGAGAGAGGATCGTTTGAGAGAGAGACGAAGGTCGTGGCAAAGAGAGGAAGACAGACTACAAGTATCGGGAATCGCATCGCTGATGTTATCGCGTTAGAAACAGATTGCTTGACACATTTATAATAAATTCATCGTAATTTAATTAAAAATGTTTTTTTTTTAGATAAACTTCTGCTATTTTTAATCCAATATCTTATATATTAATTTATTTTATAAATCTTTTTAATATGTGTGGCTCTATTCCGAAAATGTATATTTATATTTTGCAGTTAAGATTGAAAGATGACGAATTGGTTAAGATTGAAAGTTGATCTCTTTCCATGAACGAATAATTTTCGTTATTCAAATTTATTAATATTATTGGCAAAATTTGGACATTCGTCAACAATTTTATTATTAAAGGAATTTTTTCCTGTTCATATTTTAACATCAAGAAATTCATATTCCAAATCTGAAAATTACAATTTTACATTTTTTTATTCTTTTCATTTTTTCTTGTTTGGTTATAGTCTTACAATTTCTAATATTTTTTAAATTTACGGTGAAATTTTAATTCAAACAGCAAAAGATAACATTTCACAGTATACTATTCAAGCGTATTCAACGATGAGTGTGTTATTTAAATTCATAATTTTTCTTGTTTCTTTTTTCTAATTTTTCTTTGTCCACAAAATATTTTGAATTTTTTAACTTGTACTAAAATTCTACATCAAACACAGCAAGAGATAAAATATTTTCTTAAATGATAACTATCCAGTAGATTGACTTACTGTCAGACTGTCTCGAAATTTTCTTCCTTTCTAATTACTATTTTATCTTTTACTAAAAAATTAAAACTCAGAAAATTATATAGTTGTACAAGCTTCCAAAGAAACGGAGAAAGATAATATTTAAAATACCGTATAAATATCGAACGATATTCTGCTGTGCAATATATCCTACAGCCTTTCAATCTCCACTAAAAATTTTACTTCAGACAGCAAATAATATATAATTTTCCCAAATAACAGCCAGATGTGGCAACAAAGAAACGTCGTTGTAACCAGCATCGGTAGGCAGAAAACGAGCCTAGAAAATTCTCAGCGCACAGCGTGTCACTTTCGCCGGCTCCGCGACGAATCCTCCGAATACCACCCATTGTCAGTTTCGTCGTCGACGCGACAGGCTGGCGGTAATTTCCAAACACGCACCGGCGTGGCGTGGGCACGCGGCGATTGCATCGCGCAGGACTGTCGCAATAATTCGTCACGCCCGCGCAAGGACTCTCACCAGCGAGGACGAGCCCCGGATCGCGAGGATCCTCTCGCGGGCGTTAACGAGCGTTGCGTAACCGCGTAGCGGCTGCTCATTAGCACGTCAAGATCCAATCCCACGGCTGAGCGGGCCTGGCCTGACTGACTGACTGACTTACTGACTCCGGAACGAAGAGACTCGCGTTGCACGTTGCGAAACCGTTCTCGCGCTACCAATTATGCCGACGATTTCATTGTTGGCCGCGCTTCCGCGTGGAAACACATCGAAAAATTCCCAGCGAAGCGTGTCTCGTGGCTAGACGAGAACACGCGAGCTGGAGCGTTCGGAATGAAAGTTTCGGCTTTTAGAGAAGACAAAGGGGACTAATTATTTATACGTATTACGCGCAAGAGTGTCTTCGAAGGTGGCGGGGAGATTTTTAGGTGGTCTTATGAAGAAGCAGCGCGAAGGACTTAAATATGTTGTTCAAGAATGAGAAAGTTTGAACTAGTTTGAATGGGTTCAACACTTGAGAGAGGTCTTGAAAATCTCGATAGTATTGGCAGTTTGGAAACTCTTGCAATTTTTGTTAATATTACTGTAGAATAAGGAATGAGGAAATTTGAATAGGTTCGACATTTCAAAGAGATTTTAATAATATTGATAGATTTTGAGAAGATAGTATTAGAGAAGACAAAAGGATTAATTATCTACATTTGTGAAAAAGTTTCTTTGGAGATTTTTGGATTATTCTAGAGAAGCAGCACAAAGTTTGGAAGGACATAATGTGTTGTTCAAGAATGAAAAAGTTTGAATTACTTGGTAGAGGTCTTGGAAATTCCGATAGTATTGGTAGTTTGGAAACTCTTGCAATTTTTGTTAATGTTACTGTAGAATGAGGAATGAGGATATTTGAATTAGTTTAAGTGGGTTCGACACTTTAAAGAGATCTTAATAGTATTGATAATTTTGAGAAGACAACTTTAGAGAAGACAAAAGGATTAATTATCTACGTTTGTGAAAAAGTTTCTTCGGAGATTTTTGGATTATTCTGGAGAAGCAGCACAAAGTTTGGAAGGACTTAATGTGTTGTTCAAGAATGAGAAAGTTTGAATTAGTTTGAACGGGTTGACAGAGGTCTCGAAAATCTCGATAATATTGGGAGTTTGGAAACTCTTGCAATTTTTGTTGTTAATGTTATTGAAGAATGAGGAATGAGTATATTTGAATTAGTTTGAATGGGTTTTGACACTTCAAAGACATCTTAATAGTATTGGTAGTTTTGAAACTTTTGTAATTTTTGGAAATCTTAGAAAATTCGAAACTCTTAATATCTTTAATAGTCTTGAAAACAGTGATGAAACATAGAATATTTCGAAGATGATTCGAAGCTTAAAACTCTTAAAAGTCTTAACAAGTCTTCAGTTTTTTAAAGTTCAAAAAATCTTACAATCTTACAATTAGAATCATCGCTATTTGAAAATCTTGAAAGTTTCGAAAATCTTGGCAGTTTTAAAAGTCTTGACGCTCGCAGAAAATCTTCGACTATAACATAAAATCAATTATCATTTGAACCATTGGAAAACGTCTATCTCACACCATCCTTCTTGTTCCATAGACTCGTTCTTATCATATATGTACGTCGTACAGAATGGCTGAAAGCATTTTCCTGCCCGTTTAAGGGAAACAGTGGCGAGCACAAGATCGAAAAAGAAGATACAGCCTTGGATGGATGTTCCTTGTTCGACATGTAGAAAGTAGATAAATAGGATGCGAACAATAGTCAAGGACAGGTCGAGCTAACAGTGATAATTTGCATTCGTGACAGGGACAACGTGACACAGAATTTTGATGGGCAGGCTTGTAGGTCGAGGTTTGGGAAATAGAGGAGCTCTTTGTGAACAGGATGAAAGAAACGATTGTAACGCTGGTACGTTGAATCGACAAAGCTTTTAGATGAACAAGAAGGTTTCAACCTGTGAAAACGACATTAACCTTCGGACCTTGCAAACATTTTCGTTCGCGAAAAAAATAACACGTAGCTTAACCGTGCTATAAATCATACACAGTAAATATTTTAGAGTCGTGTTGGGATATATTTTGCTTCATCCAAAATAAATTTTATTTAAGTTGAATTGCGTGAATTGCGTGAATTTTTCATTTCAAATAAGGTACATATATTTTATTGATAATATTTGATTGTATAATGCATGCTTCTCAAAGCACGAAATTCTGTTTGCAAATTGCACTCCTTGTAATTTACTAAAATTATATTAAACTCACTATTATATTAAATTATATATTAATTATATTAAATTTACTATTAAACTAAATTTAATAATTTACTAAAGTAAAGTAATATATTTTATCTACGTAATATAAAATGTACATATTAACCCAAGTTTGATACATTTATAGAGCGTCAGCATTTAATGCACAGCCAATTAAAAATTATTTTTACACAACGTGTATAATAAGTAATAGTAATACCTGTGATTAAATCCACTACCCTTCAATTTTACTAGTAGCGTGTAACATCCAAGTTGAGAATTCCATTTCGCGATCCTAATTCAACTGCTGAATGCATTGTACTATACGTAATGCACATCCGGCAGAGGATGAACCGAATAGTCGCGACACGTGGGCAGAACCGAAGACAAGTGGCCATAGAGAGCCGTAAATCGTTGTCGAGTCTCTGGTTCGCGTGTTATCTGGCCATTCGACGAAACAGCACGCGGAATATGGAGCATTTACCCTGATCACCGTAACGGCGGTCCACTTAGCCTGGGTAACGACCCAGGGTACCATCAGCTAGCTTGGCGTGCACGTCGCGATCGAAAATTCGCTTTTTCTGGTCAAAAGTCAATTATTCATTGATATATTCATTTCACTTTGCAATAATATTTTCACGTGTTATGTCATATATAACATAATTATATGTATATATAAATATACATATACGTGAAGTAAAATGTAATGTAATGTTTAATGTACAGAAAAATATATTACATGTATTACACATCATATATATGATATATATGTAAGTATCGTATAAATTATACATTAGTTACATATTATGTAAATTACAATAATATATCATTGGTTACATACTTTTGTCGAAAATATTTCGTATCCCCAGTGCAGAAAAAGTCATTCTCCGGGCTGCTCGGTGCACTGGTTGGCGACCTTTACGCTATGGGACCACTGTGTTCCATTTGCCGGGAGATTGAAATTCCGCTCGTGGCTCGGATTGCAGCGAACGCTGGGCCTGCACACGCTTTCTCGCGGCTGCTCTCCCCGCCATCGTGTGTCCGCCGGCCTCTCTTGAAAGCATTCGAATGTAATGGCCAGCTAACGACTGTATTTGCAATTCATCGGGCCGGCTTAATTGCGTATCGTGCGCGGTCCCGACGTCCGCGGAATAATTCATACGCGTTCAAGCGACCCGCTGCCCGGCCAGCCTTCCCGAGTTTTCGTCTTTTCCCGTGGCTGATGACCCGAGTCGCGCGGGTCGCGAAATCCTCCAAGACCAGACAGGGCTTCGCCTCTCGTTTGCGTTTGACTTTGACGGGTTACAAGGTAACTTCAATGTCAACGTTCTATCTGTGCGTTAATAAAAGTGTTATCTTGAACACCCTATAATGATATTACTATTGTAAATTATACTATAGACACAGGATTGTATGATTATTTTACTACTATAATATGATAATAGTTATTACAATATATAATGTAACATAATGTTGAACAATATTATAATAAACCTGATATAAAAGAAAATTTAAATTAATATTTAAATTAATATATGTACTATAATATAATAATTATAATATATAATATATTAATATAATATAATAAAAAATTTCATTATTATTTCATATAATATAATATAATATAATAATAATAATAATAATAATAATAAAAGAGGATTTAAAATTAATATTTTACGTATGTATAGGCAAATAAAATTTATCTTGAATTTGTATTCTAGGATAGATTATAATTACACTATAATAATAACACACATTGCTATATTATTATATCATGTTATATATTACTAATATTAACGTATTAAAATGAATATCGAATATATTCAATATACGTTAGATAAACATTTCCGTCAAAGGCAGATGGAAAAATAGATCGAAGCAAAATCTCGAGAAGCTACATCAAAGAAGCAAATTCTCTCTCACTGCAGGGACTGCTGTCCGAAAAAGGAACGACGCAACAAATAATTAACATACCGTTAGCGGGCGCAAATAATTCACGTGGCCTTTTAAGCTACATAAACAAATTCGCTGTCATGTTTCGCGAGAGGATTACTCGTATCTCGAACCGCCCACGCCAATTACCGTCCGCGGGCACCACGAAAATCTCCGCTCACGATCTCCGCGGGCACCATTTTTCGTCACGTGTCAATGCTGCACGCTCCTTTCGCATTAACGCGCGTGTCAGTCCAATGGAGATTAATTGCTCGCCCTCTACCGACCGCAATTACAAACCGATCGCCGGCACGGCGTACGCTTTTCTTTTCTTTTCTTTTCTTTCCTTTCCTTTTTTTTCTTTTCTTTTTCTTTTTACAGCGGTCGGCCGCACGAGGCGCACGTGAAAACAGCCTTTAAAGGAACGCGATATGGTCCGGTGCGCGTACGAACCGCCGCGGCTGAAATAATGGTGCCGTGAAACGAGCTACCCGTCGATCCCAGAAATCTGCCGTACAAATTATAATAGCGGTGGAATTCGATTACGCGAGCAACACGCGAGAAGGGGGGGGGGATGGAGATTGATGAAAACGACGCGACGCTTGGATCGTTTGGAATACTTCACGCTGTACTGCGCCGTATCGTTAAACCATACCGATACTCGATTCCCCTTCGAATTCTTCGTTCTTCGAGCAAATTTTTTTAATAAAGCGTGACTGAGCTTCTTTTTTTCCTTATGCTATTAAATATCCCAAGTGTATCGAACTAGATCACTGGACTAGATTTTTACACAGATTTGCGTTTTTCAGATGACGTTGATTGGAAAAATTGAGAATTGTTTCGCGCGAGGAGTATTCTAGAAATTATCGTAGAAACTTTAGGTATTTTTCTATGTACAGTATTTACATTGTGTTATATTTGTTGCACTTGGATGTAAAACTTTTTCGTATTCGATGGAAGTATGAGATAGTTTCTCAATGTTGTAAAATTATTGAGACGTTTACCATGTACGCTGTTATCTCCAGAATGTTTTTAAAAGTAACGTTAATGTATTATAAAATAGAATAAAAGAAAATAAGTTTCTTGACTAAATGGATTTAAGATATATTTGAAAAATTCGAAGGATAAAACTTGTAATAAAACTTTAATAGATACCTAAAATGATTCAAATGATTAAGAAAAAAAAATTAACTTGAGGAATTAATGAATTAACCATGATTTGAAAAATGAAACAATAATTAAGTTTATATCATAAATCTATCAAATGCTATTTAATAAACTTATCATTTATATTTTCCTCTTTACATTTCTCAAATGTATGAATAAATTTCTCAAAATTGTTTATAAATAGTCAAAATTGGCAAGAAGAACGTTTAAGAAAATGTTTAAACGAATGTTTCGGAATACTTAAATCTGTCAGGATGAACCAAATACTAACGCTAAGGAAACATTGATTCCGCGTCTAGGAGATTCGTCCGGTCTTGATCAGACAGCCAATCGAAGTAGGTTTTAGTACGCATATAATCAGACGTTTCCAATGGTGCACGTACATACATATGTAAGTACATGTGGGTTGGGCGAATTTTATTTCAAATAAAAAAGGTAATTTGAAATAATTATCAGAAATATTTCTACTTAAAAATATATATATAACATAGGAATATATTCAAATCGAATAATTTTTCATTTGATCAACTTTTTATTGAAATAAAGCAACAAATAATCCCAGTATCGTGTGATGCTTTATCAAAGAATTTAACAAGAAATTGTTAAGTATAAAATAAACAATAAATAATTCTTAAATATATCTAAATGAAAAATTTCTTATCTGAAGACTCTAGAAGATTTATTTTGCTAATGAAATAATAATTATTTGTTTAAACGAACTAATGAAAGATCGTTTCATCCAATTAAATTAAACAAAATGATGTATTATTTAAATAGTTTCCAAATAAATCTAGCATATATTCACTATTCACTCAAGTTGTCGATCAAAAAAGTCTTTTAAAGTTACGACGGCTAGAATCGAATCAGCGAAAGTTTAAACCTGAATCATTTTTATTGCAATGGATACATGAGTTTATATATAGAGAGAATTTGATTCATCGTACACATCGTGAACCGAGGATATTTTCTATCATTTATAACGCGATACTGAAGATCATCCTTGTCTATGATCGAAGCCAACATCCTTTTCAATGCATCAGCGTTGAAAAGGATCAGGATGAAGCGTGAAGAGTTGCATTAATTCTCAATTAGCGTTAGATAAAGTTATCGGGGAACGCGAGATCAATCTTAATCTCGCTAATGGACTTTTCAAGTTTAGATACGTTGTTTCGACAAATTGCCTTCGGTAGATACTGAACTGTGAAATCTGACTGTTCAAATGTAGAATTTCTATTATCTCGGTATAATAAAATAGAGAAGATTGGGACAAATTGTTACGAGAACAAGATGATATAATAAAATTGTTTCGATGCTGTGTGTGCGCATAGAAGTTTTCTTACAGCTATTGGGTATAAAAGAAAATCGTATTCGACAAGAATAACGAACGAATTGTGTTTTCACGCAATTATGCGAAATTTAAGAACGGAAAAAAGTAAAGAGAAAAAACTCAAGCTATGTATCTGTGCAATATTATTATATATATAATTAATTTGTTAATAGTAGTATTTATAAATACCAATTTTATTATAAATACTACTATTTAAAAATAGTAGTATTTAGTATAGTAGTATTTATACTAAATACTACTATTTATTATAAATAGTAGTATTTATAATAAAATTAGTAATAAAATAGTAATAAAATTTATAATAAAATAGTAGTATTTATAATAAAATAAAACTAACTATTAAATTGCGTTCAGACTTCTCAATCTTATAATCCTACATTGAGAGTAGTACGTGATCCAAATTGAACTCAAAAGATAACATACCTCATAACAATAATTATTATTTATAATGTCACACGTGCAACGTTATAACAGTTAATAAAACTTGTAACTAAATTTCGTTCAAACCCGTCGATTTTATTAAAAACAGGCGAAAGATCTGAGAAAATCTGTGCACGGTCCTAGTTCGATCGTCAGTAATTGTGCCAGCAATGCAAACTCAGATCATACTAAATTTTACAGTTTTATCGATTTCCATTGTGCAACGTTCCAGAGACACCGCGATTCATTTTCCAGGACCGATTCTTGTTTCCCTCGGCCGCTCGATGACAGGTTACATTGCCGGGTTCGCGTTTAACGAAGCTTTCACTTTGTTTCACCATTTCCCTTTGAAGTTCCCGGGGACAAGACGGGCCTCGCTATTTCCTGCTACAGTTTCTCTGTCGAAACAAACGGCACGCACACCGATCTCGGTACTCACTAGGACCAAACGTCGGCGTTGAACAGAAGTCGGATTATCGCCTCGATCGCGATACTGCGTGCCCGAGATCGCCAATTGTTCGAACAATTGGTTCCTGCTGCAAACGGTTTCCTTTGTTCCTCCTTCCTCCACCGCTGTCACGAAGCGAGTAAAACAGCGTGGAAATTGTCAACGTACATTTGTTCCCTCTTTTTCCTGTTAGTAAATATTTCCTAACCGCTAACAGTCATTTTTTATGTCTTTCAGATGTGATGAAAAATGTAGAACAATACTTTCTTAGAGTTTAACGAAGAATACAGGTGGATTAGTTGGAAAAACAATTTTTCAACGATTAACAATTCATATTTATTTTACAGGCAATGACTCAAAAGTAAATGTTAAGGAATAAACATTGTAACACAATATTATAAATTAATTTTTCCAAATGGCAGTGTCAGCAATCCCTAACTGGTATCAACCACAAAAATTTAAAACCTCACGTTGCTCAATTTTGGAATTTGATTAATTTGATTTAACTTTAGTAATCTTGTTAATCAAATTTTAATCAAACGGAGATACTTTGAATTTTCATAATTTTTCCAAATAGCGGTTCAATCCCTAACTGATATCAGTCACAAAAATTTCAGTTTCACATTGCTCAATTTTCTTTAATCTTACTAATCAAATTTTATTAATTTCATTAATCCATACTAGCAAGAATGTAAAATACAAAATAATAAAAATAATAAATTTTACATTTATTATAACATAATATGCAACGACGTTTTTTTTAAATATACGATATAAATTATGATTATACTTGAGCTGCTCAGTCTACAATCTAGTACAAGTAGTATAATTGATACGACGTTTGAAAGCACTGATTCATTTCGCTGTTAACAGCATGTTGCAAATGGTGCAGAGGTATTATAATTATCTCGAAAAAAAAATGTAGGAAGTAACGAAAGAACGCCGGAATCTTAATTAAGCCGTCGCTGGTGTAAAATAATTGGTAAGCGAATTTACTGTTCCTCCGATGTGCCAGATAACATAGATTTCTCCTAATTAAACTTCACTTACATCAGCAGAGATTTGTCTATCGATTCGTCGAAACCTGGAATTAGACTGATACTTTCGACGAGATACGAGATGGAACGAACTCAAACGTGTTTGTAGAGTTTGTAGTCCGAATAAAATCGAAAGTAACGTAAGAAAGGGGGCACACGGTAATTTCTCGTGAAATAAATAAATTTAAAAATTTATTTGGTACATTTGTTCTATATATTTTCGACTTATATTTATATGTCCTTATATAACCTCCTGCCCCGTCGATGTAGAATTTTAACTGCGTTCAAATGTTATTTCATTCGTTTCAAATTATTTTCTTACTGATAAATTAATTACGTAATAAACAAATTAATTAATTAATCTTCGAGTTCAGTTTTCTTAAAAAATGTATCAATATTATATAACTATAAGTTGTATGTATGTATATTCAATGTAATTAATACTACTATTCTTACTTTTCTTCATACTCTGAGTATGGTACATTTTTCTGAGAAATAATAATATTATATATTATACATGAACAAAATATTTATTTGCTCGAAGAAATGACTGCTTCCTCGAAAGTCCTTCGAAGCTCAACATTCTTGAGGTACGAAGATATAGACTATGTTTAACAATACGAGCACAATTTTTTATTATAAATACTCTTGTTATAAAACCCTCTTTTCACTCTCTCTTCGATTAAAAACTCTCGATCATTTCTAAGAGAGTACGGAGCACACACACACACACACACACGTTAGTTCTCAGGAAATTCCAACGTGAGTTAACGATCGGTCGCGAAAAACGCGGAGGTCACCGGCCGAAGGGAGACCTCCGAGATCACGCAGGACGACTCGAGCAGGGTATGGAAGCGTCGTCGATAATTATCGACGAGGCTGATCGTGCGTAAGGTTGGAAAAATGGCGAGCAACGGGACAGGTCGGTCGGCGAGCAACTGCTAGACCGCGGCTCGCTGTCGATGTCGAATGAAGACGTCCCGGCTTACGTTCCCTTGCCTACGTACCAGCGGGAATAAGTGTGGGTAATTTGCTCGACTGGCTAGACCACTTGTTTTGCGGAGAGAGTTTGCCGATGCCGTTTAAGAGGCCGTGGCCAGCGAGCAAATGCACGCCGCTCGTCCCCGTGACTGCACGCGACCACGCGTGCTACGCGCTTGTGTACATGTGCGATTGTGCGTTTTAAGGGCCGAGGTATGAAAACGTGGAAAGCACGAATGGGAAACGAGATCAAGGCAAATATTACATACAGTCGCTATTTGTAGGTACTTTTTAGGAACATGTGTACAGTTTGATGAGAATAGATGCAAAGAACCAGCCGCAAGATTGAATTTCAAGGTCAACATTTTTTTTTTTTATCACTGAAAGTGATTTTAGCGGGGTAACCCTGAAAATCGGGCCTCTTCAAGTGCAACGCTGATGCAACGAAAATTAGCGATTGGTTGATTTGGGTCACGTGATTTGTAAGGGGGCGTGGGATAGACCTCGAGTAGGAGTGGCTTGTCTGGTACTGAGTGATGTAATCGTGCCTGTAATTTGTTTTCTATCGATTCAAATGTTTGCGTATCAATAAAATTTTACGGCAAAAAAGTCGTCTTCATTTCCTAGTCAGAACAGTTGCTTTTGGGTTTTTCAGTGAGACGAATCGTACTGGGATACAAGTCGTGTAGCTTTTTTTCTTTTCTGCATTGTATTCCATTTATTACAAAGGTAAAGGAATCTAATAATTCTTTTGAAAAAGTGGCAAAAATGTTTCTTAGTCATTTAACACTGCTATTGCTGACAATAGTATAGCATTGCCACTGTAATTATATAATGAAGGTCTTACAAGATTCAAAGATTGCCAAAATTAGATCCCACAGAGTTTTGAAGAATATTTTACACATCTTGGAGAGAGAAATGAAGAGAATTGTCGTTGATATCGATATCAAAACGCGAGCACGAAAAATGCTTCTGCTCGACCTCTGGCGACTCTGGCTCAGAGGCCGTACGTCAGGAAGACCGGTTAATGGACACCGGAGAATCTAGCGGCTGGTTTGCCTTCTCCTGCTCCGCGCGTTTGAGCAACAACGGCCGCTGGCTAGAATTAATGAGGCACCAGTTTCCAGTAATGTTAGCCGTGATAGGATCAGCGGATCAAAATGCAGATTTGTACGAGCGAGGCGCCCGGTACCGGTCCGGTTCGATCACCGGTTCAAGCCGCTGCGTGTACGTTTCTTACGTGTTTAATGACTCGGGAGCTGCTAGGTGTCGCGAGGGTCAACCTCGGATGCATCCGAAGCTCGCGATCGTCCGGCTCGATCCTCTGTTCCGAGATTCTTCGACCGATGCCATTACGAGGAAATAGGAGGAATCGCTTGGATGATTGAAATTACAGTTAGGAAAAATTGCGCGTGTCTCTTTGCGTTTTTATTTTATTTTGGAACGGAAATCGCCTGTTCTTGAAATTGCTTTCTTGATTTTGGAATTGAACTACCAACTGAGATCTATCGTGACACATTTTTAACGCTGAACCCCCGTAATTAAAACGTCAGTTTGTATATTTACATTGACCTCGAATAATTTAAAACATTGTCGAGTTTAAATTTATAGTTTCAATTTTTAATCAAGTTCATATTTCAATCGACTCGTCCGCGTTGACTCAGGAATTTATAAGTATTAATTTTGATCGTTACTATGAGTCTCAAAGTCATCCGACGATACGGAAGTTCATTTAGCATTGTTAAGACAACAAATCAAAATTTTAATCAATATCAGATACAATGTGCATGATTGCATAGATGGCATTGCTCTTTATATTTTTATTTCCAAAATTTGATTTGACAAAGCTCGAACTTAAAAAAAAAAAGAAAGTTAAATACCCCATTCTACTTATTATTTAATTAGTATCAAAGATTTGATTAACATTAGTTTCAATTAACATTAAAGACTCAATTTTACAATAGCTAGAAACGATAATTCTGGATCAATGTTTATTTTTACTTTGTATTATATTAAACAAATTGTATCTATATTACATTTTTATTTCAAAGTGACCGATAACTAAAGTTCGAACAATTTTACTTACACCACGCGTAACAGCATGCGTGAGTGACATCTGATGTAAGTGCATAGAAAATTATAGGATGTATTGTTGTCAGTCAAAGACTTGCAGCACTCCCCATTCAAACACGTTGGAGCCTCTCGAAGATTGGAGTCTTTTCTCTAAGATTATGACGAACCTACAGTTTCGAACGATGTCTCGAATGACTCGACGTTTTTTCTTTCCTTTTTCTTCTTCCAGTAATCTGCGACGCGCCATCTCGATTGAATTGACTTCTACTTCTTAATGGGAATGTTTAATGATTAATTAACGAGCGTCATCTCCGATGCAATCTTTCCCTTCGCCTCGAGTCCGATTCACGTCTGTTACACGCATACATTAACCAGATACGATCCATTGTTACGCGCGGATAACATTTAACTTCTTACAAACTTTGATTCATTTAGCCTTCAATCGTGATGGACGATTGAAATTCATTGTGCAACGAGGATCCTTTTCCCTGTTAATTGTGTTCGATGTGTGTGTGATATGAAGAAACCGGTGGAAACTGAAAATATGTATGCATATGTTTGTGCAAATTTCAGATATTTCGGAATATTTTAAAACAAATATTCAAGAAGCTCATTTGAAAAAATGTTGACTTTGTAACGCATGAAATTGTCATTCCCAAAAGTATATTTTGAAATAGAATATTTAGAATATTCTTTCATTCTGCGAAATAAAATTTCATATTTCTTATTTTATTCGATGCATTTCATTTTCCATATTTTGATTCCTATAAACGTTAAGATTTTGTTAATAACATCAGCGAACGTGAACAAAGTTAGTCATTCTATAAAAATAAGACAATTTTACAATCTTGTTACATGTAATTTAATGAAATTTTACAACAGCTGAATAAGCATACTCGTCATCTTTCAATTTCACCTATCTGTTTATTCATTCGTTAATTTGACCATTTATTTGGCTACTTGATCACTGTTTATCTGGTCATTCGATTATTAGCTTATAGACTCGGAGCAAGACGCAATTTAAATTTCAGAATATGAATTGGGAACCAATGAAAAATTCAATACCAACGAGATACTTTTTGCTAACAGAAATAGGATCAAATTAGTCGAATCTGAAAAAAGAGTTGGATGAGAAAAGGCAAGGTTCAAATAAATAATTTCCTAGGTAGCGTTTAATTTAATTACACGCGAGAGCTGCGAGTCAGTGTTAGAGTTAATAACCTACAATAATCGTGTGCACGTACACGTTCTCAAAATGGAGTAAACGCGTGTGTTCAACATCGCAAGTTCAAAGCAATCCTTCGACTCGTTTCGCCCCGTCCGCGCGTCACGGTGCGTTTTCAACCTCGGAACCGAGCTCGCCGATGTTGTTGCACGAGGAAACTCCGTTCGGCTCGTACGTAGTGCTGCCGTTGACCCGTGAAATTGCCCGTTGAAAATTTCTCGAATGCTCGTCCGTGGTTTTCCCCCGCTCGCCCGCTCTCACGCCCTGCGCCGTCCAACGTGCGTGTAATGATAGATATCACCGCGTCGTCTATTGTAACGCGTGTAATGAGAATCGCAAATAGGCGTGCAATTTGATAAGCTTGTCAACCGGCGTTACGGTTCGTGCGTACGTAGAATTGAATAGGGGCTACGTACCGTCAGACCGAAGGGCAGCAACAGGGCGCGGATAGAAACAGAGACACGGAGGAGAGCTTTCTCCCAACTTCTATGTACATACACTTGCATTGCTAGGCACGTGTGGCAATGAAAAGAGAGAATAAGACGTTGGTGTATATAAGGAAAACCGGTGCCGATATTGCAAGGTGTGGCAAAGTGGCTGGTACGACTAAAGCGAAGAAAATGACACGAAAATGGGGAGAATAAGATGTTTTTTTTTAATCACTGAAAGTGATTTTAGCAGGGTAACTCAGAAAATCGGGCCTCTTCAGGTGCAACGCTAATGCAACGAAAATTAGCGATTGGTTGACTTGGGACGTGATTCGTGAAGGGGCGTGGCGTAGACTTCGAGTAGGAGTGGCGTTGTCTGGTGCTGAGCGATCGCGCCTGCAATTTGTTTCGTATCGATTCAAATGTTTGCATATCAATAAAATTTTATGGCAAAAAGGTCGTCTTAATTTCCTAGTCAGAACAGTTGCTCTTTTTTTAGCTACATTCCTGATCATATTTTTTATAAAATTATATATATATTATTATTATATTATATATGTATTATATATATATTTTTATAAAAATAGGTAATGTATATTTTTTCAAGTATAGTATTTTTTCGTTAGTAAAATTCATAAATATTCAAAATGTAACATATATTTTGATTTTAATTACGCAGAATAATTGTGGTAGGAACTACTGTAGGACTATTATATAAAGGTGGTAACAAAATGAGTTTCATAAAATTAAAATTAATATATCCTTTCAGATTAATCATTCATCGACAAAAGGATTTGACGTACATAAGAGAAAGTTATTCAAAATGATCTTTTATTTTCAAAAAGAAATGATACATACACTCATCTTCTTTCTTTAATTTAAAAAGAAAAAGAGGAATTATTTGTTTAATTGCATGAATCATCCCGTAGACTACAAAGTGCTCCTTTCGAACTGTTCCTTTTGTATAAAAGCATATTTTTTACGCATCTGTATTTTTGAATGTGACTCATTTTGGACTTGTACTCGCTCAATTGATGCAATTTTAAATAAAACGCGCTGATAGAGAGTTCTTGACGAAAGAACTTGTTGAAACGAAGTATCCTTTCACTGCCGGGTTTTAACGACTTTTTTCCCCCCTCCCCCTTCAGACACTTTCATGAATAGCAATATTTCAATTAAACTAATATTTCATACGCAAAACGCGGACGAGAAAAACGTTCCTTGGAGAAAGTGATGTAAACACGTGGTAGTGGTAGAACGGCTATTTTATTCAAATATGTAAATGTGTTTTAACCTACTCGTGCACGTTCGTTGCATCTGTCCATCAAATGATCGTTTTATAACGCTTTGGAAGGTTGTTTAAAGATCGACCGATTCGTATTCAGGAAGAGAAATAATCGATCGAACTGCTCAAATCGCTAGACAGGTATCAAAGAACCCGGATCTTTCCTTCATTGGTCGATCATAATATTCAATTAACTATAGGCTGTTTTAGTGAAAATCTCTTTCTTCCAAGCTCATAACATGTAACTCACGCTGTTTTTTCCCATGATCCATCATAAGCAAATAGAATTTGGTTATTTTTTTTTTTTTGTTATATCGGCAGTTTACAAAAATTGCGATTAATGGTTATGTAACCAACGTTTCAATGTTCGTTAGCGAGTCGATTCACTAATCAACGTGCGATTGGCTGAAAAAATGTTAACTACCTTGAAATTCCAAGAGGATGTCGAAAATAGACTCTTTCTTCTTTGTAATAATGCAGAAATATTTCCACGGGAAAGGAATTTTTTAGTCTGTCGGAGAATTTAAGTAAAAATTTCCCTCAAATGTTAAATATTATAACAAGTGCTCTACTTTTTATATGTCAATACATAATATTAAGATGATACTATAAAATTCGATGTTAATATTAATATACAGAGTGTATATTAATTCACGAAATGATACTACGTATAAAAATTTTTCAGGCTTCATTTTCAAGAAAATCAAATATAATTACGTCAATTACAGAGTAAGTGATCGAAATTGCATTTGAAAATTGATCAATCATGTCTTTACCAATTCCCAGTAAAATATAAATATAAATATATTTTCAAACTCTATTTTCTCGGAAACAAAGTTCTCTTTCTACTTTATGATATTACATGTTATTGTATTATAATATTGTATAATATTAATTTGAAAATATGTAAAATATCTAAACACTCATCATAATATTTAATATATGAACCTGTACAGTAATATACACGTATACGTTTAACATCAATATCGAAGTGTAATAATAAATATTTATAATATTGTTCAACAATACAATGTACGAAACATTATTAACATTTTATTTGCGTTTTATGAATGCTCGTAATCTTCAGTTTCTCAAAAATATCTAAACATTCACGATCTAGTGGAAAGCTGTTTCCATTCGCAACTCAGAGCAGACGATATTTTACACTTTAAAAATCAAACTTCTCACTTTGATACTTTTTTAAATATATATCGATTCCTAAATGTCCACCAACTGTCAAAAATGAAAAAATCAATAAAAAAAAAATAATAATTCTAGTTGAAACGAACACGACATAAAGTTGGACATTTTGAAAATCTCGATTCTCATCAAATAATTTGGTTCGTCATGACGACTCCTCTGTCTCGTCAGAGACAAGGTTTCCCCTTTCAAAGGTTCGAACCAGCGATTCACAGGTTCGTTGCGCGATGCGATCTCACCGCGTTTTGTGCCTCGAGAAAAACCGAATCGCCTGTTCGACGACCGTAAAAACGTGGAAACGTGAACGCGCCACAACGTTTCTCGTTTCTCTCGTTCCTTTTGTCGAGGCGTGCTTCGTTTTCCAGCGGTTTTCGATCGCACCGCGAACGATCCAGCGGTCATGTGGTTTCCGCAGTATCAGGGAACCGGGGATATCTGTAGCTCGTTCGACGAGAAGCGGGTCGACAGCGGTAAACGGAACGTCTGCGAGAGGGATTTCTGGCAAAATCCGTTGGATGACAGATGTTGAATTTAGGAACGAGTGTGCACATTGTTCGACCTCGTTCGAGATTGTTTCTCAATCTGTAGTTTATCTGTTTGTACAATTATCTTGTTAAATCGTTTCTCCCAAACTTGGCCCTAAAATTGGTGAGTCAGAAATCTGATTAATAGATACAATTTTCAAGAAAGTTTTCAAACATCAAACAAGTCTTCAAACATCTATTAAGATGTTTGATCATTTTATCTGCAACAATCTAATAATTGTCGAGGTTGTGAACCTCGCGAGTGAAAAATTTGAATATAATAAAAATAAAGATAATAAAAGATATAATAAAAAATAATAAAAGATAATAAAAATAAAGAACAAAGTTTTCCTATTTCTTATACGCAACCTGATGGCCTGAATAGATTTTCTTGATTATCCATCGCGTAATGAGATTTTTTTTAAAAGTGATGTAGTCTGCTTTGTTAATTAAGCATCTAAATAATTAAAACAGGCATTCACTTATTATAAACTTAACATTCACGCATTTTATGACGTCGAGAATGATCTTTCAAACTTTTTTACACTCGTTTCACCATTCTCGACCAGAACGATAAATATCAAATTCCAACTCTGCATATTTCTTCCTTTCTTCTTCCCACGAATTTCGGAAATTAACATAAGAGATTGTTGGGATAAGTCTATCAAAATAACCTGCACTCGAATTAATTAACCTTTAAACGAGTTCAATAAATTAAGAAACGCATCAATCTGTGCAAAGACGAAATTCACCGAATCGCTACCATATTTCACGAAACTTACAACAGCGGTTCTTTCTTTTTGTCCCAGTAGTCGCGGAATTAATCGACTGCACAAACGACGCAAAATCGACACTTCCTCTGGAAGAATAATATCGGTATCATAAATATCGAGTGTTTTCAAGGCTCGCCTTTTTTTCACGAAGCGTGGAACGCGACCTTCTTTCACAGACGACACAAATCGACGACTCTGGAACGAATAAATGTTACATTCAGTTTGATTTTTTGTTTACCTGTTGCGACTGAAGCCACGATGATTCACAAAAATATTCGTTCCGTCACCAAGGAACATTTATCGTTCTGAAATTTCATTAACACCGCGGTAAGGGATGATTGCTACGATCATGTTCATATTGATAAAATTTGATAAAATTACAAAATGATGTATTGTTGATTTACTGATCTAAAAAATACAAAGATGACACAAAGGAGTGTAAAATATTACTATTACTTTATTAATTACAAAAGGATCAAATTTGTTACTATCAGGTCGATTAATTAATCAAGAATATTAAAAGGAACGTTACTTGAAATTTAATAAACTCCATATCTAACAGAAAAAATATAACATTTTCACCACAGACGATAGTATTTTAAAACGAATGTTCGTTTTATTCCGACACGGCGCCACGCAGAAAATAAAATTTGAAAATATACTTCAAGACAATCGAGACTTTTCGAGAAACTTTGTCTCAATCTGGATTCAAATCTTCTCTTAGGATTCGATTCACTTATCTACGCATCGAACAAACGAAGAGAGACGAAGTGACGAGAAAGCAGTAAAGCACAAGAGACATAAACACGAGCATGCAAAACTGAAAGAAATTCGACGGTGTGGTCTTACGTAAACATCGGAACAAATCTGTTCCCCCGACCGAGTATACGTAAGCGTAATCGACTGGCTGTCACTGTGTGTGCGTGTGTTTCCAGTGTGTCGATGTGAAAGCACCGAGCGGGATGAGACAAATTTATGAAACGCCGGCACGCTCATTGTACGTACACGGGGCCAACTTGCAATGAAATTCCACCGGGTTGCATAAGGATTTCCTGGCTGAAGGATCGGTGAAAGCCGAGACAACGTCCTCATTATGACCTTTGAACGGTTATAGCGGATTATTTTTACGATAATTACCGCCGTGTTCCTGCTGCCAAGAGAGATCTGAACGTCCAATGAATTTCAGTGAAATTACATATGCAACGTGCCATTATACGTGCAAGTTGGTGGGATTGGATACAAAGGATAATGGTTTGGATACCGGAAAATGTGTTTCAATACGTAAGGAATTGTGAAGTACAGAGGATATGTACCGTGGACTATCGGACTTGCGATCTCTCTGGAATATTATTTAACGTTAAAGCCAGCAACTGACTGAATTTCTACTGAAGAAACGAAATGAGAAAAAATGAAGAGTATATAAGTATGTTTGTCTTCAGATCTTATCTATTAGGCGCAGAAATGTACAAATCGGAAGCTATTGAAACGAAATGTTTCATTCGTATTTATTTAAGTTAAATTTAGTTTCAGTAGCTTGCCTTTAGTGTCGTGTTTCGATATACGATTGAAAGGATTGTACTGCGGACCATCGAATTTGCATTTTTGCCTCCCTCTCTTTCTCTCTCTTCATTAGATATTATTTTTAATATGAAAGTTAGCAGTGTAATGACAGTAATGCACTTAATACACTTAATTGTAACACATTTACAATTGTAATTGTACACTTTTAATTGTTGCAAGATGTTATTAAGAATTTGCAAATATATAATGTGTAAAAAAAAGAAACTGTAATTAATAATTGAGAATCCTTAAAAATATACTATTACCAAGATGAAAGTATCATTTATGTAAATATAAAGAAATACATATAACGAGACTTCTTACAATATACTTTTTGACAGTCATTAACCATTAAAAATCACATAACGTTATTATACTATTAAACTACAAAAAAAATTGTCATATACGAAATTACAGAATTTCAGATTGTATCTATACTATTTTTTACAAATACTTCAAAATTCGTACTTACTGTTAAAACTTACTTCTTTTCTCACAAGTATAAACCTTTCGAGATTCCTATTTCGATTTTCCAAATAAAGTATCGCACATCTCACACTTGTAAATCAGTGAGAAAAAAATCGCGATAAAGCTGGAATCCACGAATTCCGAATTTCACTCCGCTACACAAGAAATCCGTTCTCTGTTTCAATTTTCCAATCTCTCTCCGCACAATGTTATTACGCGCGTGATCACTTTACTGCCACTTCCTCGTGTTCGATGGAACGCCGCGTAACGACGCTGAAGTGCTCGATAAAATCCAATTGACGCCGAATATTATCTAGGAAAAGAATTCGCGCGCGGGGAGAGACATATTTACAGTCCAATAAAAGTCACTCTTGAGTTTCGATGCGTTTACGACCAATTGCGTAACAGAATTCGTACTCGCGGATAATGCTATAAAATCCAATCTCCGCCGGCGGGAGATTTCGTTCGTGGTGGCAATCGTGCGTACGCGTACGTAGAACCGTGGCAGAGGAAAATGAATCTCTGGCTGCGTAACCGTTACACGGCGCCACTAATTGTCTCTGAGGCTGCAGAAACGCGAGAGGATCGCGCGCAAGAACCAGTTTCATAATCGTGCTCCGCCACTTTGAAATCAAAAGTGATTTAAGTACGCGTGACCAAGTGCTCGGTGTGTGATTCTAAATGATTCGATCGTAGGAATTGCCACGTTACGATTATTTTTTGCTACCGTGCAACTTTGTCACGGTCTTCCATCTGATTTTTAAATGCTTATGATCTTCGAGGTCGCGAGCTCAAAAGTCTTGGGACAATTAAGCAACGTTCTCTGCCTTTGTAATTGTATTATATTTATTGAACTGTTAATATATTAGCAATTATATTTAATTAATAAGAAACGTTATTATTTGTAATAAATAAATGAACGAATGAATATCAGCAATTAAACAATTTTATTACTCGTGATAAACGAACGAACGAATTTATGAAACGAATGAATAATTATACCAGTCATTGGAAAATTTTATTATTCATGATAAATATCGAAACAAAAATCCTAAAACTATTCACTGAAAGTGATTTTAGCGGGGGTAACCCAGAAAATCGGGACTCTTCAGGTGCAACACTATGCAACGAAAATTAGCGATTGGTTGATTTGGGTCACGTGATTCGTGAGGGAGCGTGGAGTAGACCTCGAGTAGGAGTGGCGTTGTCTGGTACTGAGCGATCGCGCCTGTAATTTGTTTTCTATTGATTCAAATGTTTGCATATCAATAAAGTTTTATGGCAAAAAAGTTGTCTTCATTTCCTAGTCAGAACAATGAGACAAATCGTACTGGGGTACAAGTCGTGCAGTTTCTTATTTTATAATATTCTTTCTTTTATATGTTGGAAATCTAAAGCTTTATCATACTGTCGTCAGTAAGACAAATGCTCTTCTGACACAAAAGGACTCTGATAGATTTCTATTATGCAACAATAATAACCTCTGTCTTAAATTAATTAAAATTCATAATCTTGTAAGTAGGATGAAGAGGATGTATTAAAAAAAATTATCCAATAAGATACATGTACATCAATATTAGACCAGTAGATTGTTCGTGCATTCGCGGTAAATTTAAAAACATCAAAATGAACGTAAGAAAATATAAAATGTGAAGAGAACAAATCTCTGTCGATAGGTTCTGTTTCTTTATTCTGCATTCGAGAGGTGAATTTGCATAAATAGCCGCAGTCTAATCGCTACGTTTGCAAAAAGAAACACGATCACAGAGATGCAGTCCTCCTTGAACTATTCATCCATTTTTCTCTCTCTCTCTCTCTCTCTCTTTCACCAATGGCTTTTTCAATCTTCAACTAGAAAAAAAAGAAGAAAAAAGAAGAAATAGACATGACTTAATCCCAATTCCATCTGTGTTCCATTTGTCATACAACGAATAACGAACATCTTGCCGAGTTAATTAAAGTCAAGAACGATCGCTGGAAGAACGAACACTGTCTAAACAGCAAAAAGAGAAGAATGCCGGGCACCGGGGTGGCGGGAGACGAACGCGAGGAAAGCCGAGTGGCTAGAAACTAACCGCGAGCGTATTTCCAAGCGCTGGTGGTACAAAGCGCGCGTTAATTACGCTGATTGATTTAAGCTTAGTCGCGAAGGATTTAAGAGGCTCGCCGAGGCGCATAATACTCGACGGGTACGCCCGGTGTTTTGCAGTGTGTATTTGCACGCGAGCGCGCAACGCCGCGCGAGCATAATTGCACCTTCTTGAAGGAACGCGCGCAGGGCGTGCCTTTTGAATCATGTCCGGTTTATGCATGGAATTATTAAAATGTAATGTGCAACGATTCGACGTGATAAATCGATGGGGCTTCGTTCAAGAAGCGAGCCGAGCTATGCTGTTCGTTGCGCGGAGAGATCCGAGAATTTTCGAGGGACATGGAATTGTACGGGAGAAGGTATAATACACGGAATAGTTGGTGATATAACAGGGAGACTCTTGAGGTAATGCTCGATATTGATTCCTGCAGATTTCTGAGTCAAATCTCGAATGAAAATTGAAGGCGCAGACACGGCGAATAATCGAGCTAGTAATTACAGGTTTCGTGTCAATTTTTTTTCTTGTTACAACTGAATACAACATACTTCGAGTAGTTAAAATCGACATAAACTATTTTGTAATATCTTTGTACAGTATCCAACAATTTTGCTCGTATTAGATAAAACGAGACTGAGTCGATGAGTGATTTTTCTAACAGGCAAATAAAATATCTATATTTACAATTTGGGAAAATTGTCTTAACTTTCTCTAGTGTTCTAATATTATTCAATACAATGTAATTTTACTTTAATATTAACAGCAATGAAGAATGATTATAGGCATTGTTTCCTTTTGGTTTTTTATTTTGAAGCAATTATTCTATTCGGTTGAACAGAAATTCGAGGAATGATTAATCTGCTGTGTGGATATTAGGTGAAAAGGGATGTTTGAAATTAAAACTGATTTGCATTCAAAGAGAATTAAATGTAATTGTAAGGTAAAAATGCGTGACTTTTTTATATAGTAATAATTATTTTAAAAAACGTTTCTTTATCATGAAAATATCCATTGCGAAGATGATCGTTGAATTTTTACATTTAATAAGACAACAATATGATGTCTATACTTTTTTACAGTGAAAAATTCAATATTTCGTGTTATATACACAATCATGTTTCAAACATTTCTTAAAATTTTTCATTAATTATGACTGGCACTTTCTCTTTCATAATATATTAAAAATCATTTAATGTTTGTTAATTGACTGTACCTGATAATCTTTATAAAATAACATTGTATATCACAATGAAAGCACATTTTTCACTTCAAAACGTTATCTAATTACTCACGTTGTCTAAAATTCCTTCATCGGTGATACCCATCTTTAATTATTCTGAATTCTAGGAATGAAAACACCAATTAATAATGATCACAATGTTTCAGCAATTTCTATATTTTTTTGTAGGACCAAACTTTAAAAACTTTCACCTAAAAAAAAAAAAACAGTAAAATACATGTCTAATCATTCTTCAAACAAGCAAAAGATATATTGTTATATAAAGAAAAAATTACACGTTTAAAATTTATATCATCACGTGCAATTGGAGAACCAAGGCCACTGAGCCAATCCTCCCTTGTTAAACCTACTCCGATATGCACGTTGTCAACCCAAAATTCCGCCAAGCACACCGCCATGCCGGTGATCGGTGACATCAAAGAGCATCAAGAAGCATTCGACCAACCTAATCGAACGGCTCACCCGTCAATTTGCATTCACCAGGTCCCCTCCCCTCTACCTTCGCGTTGTCACTGCTTCGACGAAGCCACCGGTGTGGCCAGAACACCGGTACACCATGCCGCAACGACTCAGGGAACACGTCGACAATCGAGAGTTCTTAGATCAGTCTCGATAAGCAACTCCAACCCAGCCAGACAGACTCAATCCAGATGGATGTCCTGTTAAGTTGGAAAAAGATGATCTCTCTTTCTCTTTCTTTCTGATTAGCTCGCTGGTGGGTAGAGCTGGTTCCTTTAGGACGCGAGCTTCTCCTGGGAATCGTGACGCGTTGATAGTAATTGAGACGTACGTACGTCCTTGGAGGGGGTTGGGACGTGACGCCGCCGCGCCACGGGCATTATTCGCCACGGTTTGAAATGAGAACACACGGCCTTCTTAATTAAGACCTAATGGCGGCTTCGGTCGGCTGTTATCTCGCGGCGCTGATCTCACGAATTGATTTCCTCGTACAGGCCGGACCAGCTGCGCTATCGCCGCTATCACTGTTGAATCTTGCTTCTTTTTTCCCCCCTCCCCGAGGGGGAGATGTACGTAGCCACGGGAACGTTGTACCTGTAATTGGTCCCGAGCTGCTGGCTCGCGGGTACCTTCTTCTTGCGTCGCGTCAACCCGACCAGGAGTGTCACGCAGGGGCAAGAACGTCCCCCCCGTCGAATCTTGATCTTTCGTTGTAGTTTGCATTCTTCTGGCTTGTCTACGGATTTCCACCGTCGTGGGATCACTGTGTCTGTGTATTTGTTTGCGAGTTGGTGTGAAGGCGTATGCTCTTTACGCGGGGTAAGACTTGGACCTTGGAAGTAGATCGTGCTGTGATTCTTTCTTGCAAGAGTTTATTATCACTGAAAGTGATTTTAGCGGGGGATCTAGAAAATCGGGCCTCTTCAGGTGCAACGCGAATGCAACGAAAATTAGCGATTGGTTGATTTGGGTCACGTGATCGTGAGAGGGCGTGGGGTAGACTTCGAGTAGGAGTGGCGTTGTTTGGTACTGAGCGATCGCGCCTGTAATTTGTTTTGTATCGATTAAAATGTTTGCATATGAATAAAATTTTATGGCAAAAAAGTCGTCTTCATTTCCTAGTCGGAACAGTTGCTTCTGGGCCTTTCAGTGAAACGAATCGTACTGGGGTACAAGTCGTGCAGTTTTTTAATTTAATATGTGTAATAGTTTAGTAGGTATAATATAGTACATAAGGTTAGTATATAGTATATGTAGTATTATAGGTATAATATAGTTTAATCTGTACAATTCAATGTCCAATCCATTTTCAGAATCCAACTTTCCACGATCTTCGCTAATAAAAATCTTGTGTAAAAATTGTTACATTTCGACGAAAATGTGTGTTTAAAAAATTATTACACTGTGACCGTGATATCCATCATAGACATTTTTTTTCAACGACAATGGAAAAGATCCATACGACGAAATCGAGATGAAAGGGAACCGAGGCAAACAGCGAGCAACCAGTTCCATCTCTCATCAGATGAAAGTTTCCAGTGGAGGTGACGCGGTGCGATTAGGATCAACAATATCGCGTCTGCCCATGTATTTACAGTATGTTTCGCAAGAGCGTGGACGCGATATCCCTTTGAAAAATTAACTTTTTTTGTAAAAAATTGTTTATGATCCAAAAGTAAGTTCAAAACACTAATGCGCACTCAATGAATAGTGTGTCCAATCTCCACCGTCATCGATTATAACTCGACACCGTCTAGGCATACTTTCAACTAGTTTTCCTGCATATGTGACAGGTAACGCCCTCCATATTCCTCGCGCACGCCGAACAAGAGCTTTCAGGCTTAAACTACGTTTCCCTCGAAGTTTATACTTCATGATGGACCATACATTTTCGACTGGGTTTGGTCATTCGATACCAAGTTTCAATGATATCGCGTCCACGCTCTTGTGAAACACACTGTATGATTTACAGGTGGTTCACTCGGAACACTTATAAATCCGCGGCCAGGTTCAGCAGCTATTATCCTCGCGAGAAGGAGAGGCAGTCGCAAGAATCTCAACGACCTTGGAATCTCTCTCACGTTGCATGAAAATTCTTTCGCGAGATTATTATCATTATTTTATTATTATTATTGCCTTTATTTTCACTATTTCATCGACAAGGCTGAGCTTTCTGCTACGTTGGAGAAAGGAGAACAATAATGAAGACGTTACACGCGATACGCGGATATCTCGTAAATGTAAATTCCAGCCGACTGTTTCGATGACACGGATGTTCTTGATGGGACCACTTCCCTTGGAACAGTGTTTCCCAGTCATCTTCCTCTCGCGATGGAATTTTTTTGATAAATTGAAAAGCCAATGTTGATCAACTGATTCCTTTCCTTCAAACCAAACATCTTTTCGTCCACCATTTCCTAGATTTTGTGGTTCCGAATATATTTATTTGTAACGATCCGAAACAAACAAAGAATGGAATTTTCAGACAGTATTACAAATATTGATGATTGGATCGTTGAATGACTTAATAGTTTGAATGCAATATAAATATACTTCAATACGTATATATTAAATATAATATAAATATCGAATATTAAATTCAGAATAATACTGTCAGAAATAATAATGTCATTTCATGCGACGAGGAAGATTACAATTAAAATTTATTTATATAAGACGAATCGTGTCAACGAAAGTAAAGAGAAAAAATGTCAAATTTTTCAAGATTATGGACAATTTTGCAACTACAATTTTACTACATATAAGAAATATATTTCACTTCTAACTCTTCGAGTGTGTTCAAAATGACCAAAAATCTGAAAATTTAATACTGCACTGGAATGAAACTTACTGCACTGAGAATGCAACTCACATTTTTCAAAACTCACACTGTTTTGTTTCATTCTAAATAAACAAACTAATTATTTCATGCATTCTGGATTATCCGTGTGATACGTCATTAGTACATGTTGAAAACTCAAGCTTTTTCAGACGTGTCTCTCAAATTTGACTTTGATCACTGAAGTCTCTGTCTAAAATTACAATTCTGCCATCCTGGCGCAAGTGTTTGAAAGTATTCAAAAACCGAGGTCTCTCGTATCCCTAAATCAACCTTTCTGTATACTTCCAACAAATACAACAGCGTTTCATATTTCGATGTCGTCGTAATGTCTTGAAATATTTTTCTTTGTTTACTTGTTGGTTCGATCGGAAAACTTCTTGCCCTGACCGTCTTCGTCATCTTCGAAACTCACAGCCAGTTGTCCAACGAACAAATTTTCACGCAAGTGTGAGGGACGAAGAGAGTAAGAAAGGAGAATGCGACGAAGACTTTTGCGGGTCGAGGCGAAAGCGCGCGGATACGCTCGCGACAAACAAAGGAAGGGAGCTCGGGCAAGCAGCTGCGAGTCACGGCTGAAAATGCACAGCGAAAGATCGCACTTTTTCCCGGTCGGCACACACACACACACACACACACACACGCGCGCGCGCACCGCTTGTTGCGCCCGGTTATTTACGACCGAGCGGTTTATTGAAAGTGAGAACACGATTGTTACCGTGAAAACGATTGGCTGGCGCTACGCGAACAGCCGGACGTCCGTGTATGGTCAGTGGCGTCATTGCTTTATGGGGGTTACTGCCCTCGAAACAGAATGAAACCACGATACTGCGACAACTATTCGTCTTCTGACAGAAATTTTCCGATGCACCATCAGATGCACCATCTTGGTGAAATTAACCTTTTGCACTATGCTGCACACTGGACTTCGGTCATTGAACGATTTTATTTAGGTATAATTTAATACATGTAGGTTTCAATGCACGTATCAAGTATATATACAAAATGTCTGTCAAAATATACGATGGTGTGAAATTTTATTGCATGAGAAGATATAGAACAAGATTGTATTTATTACAAGTAATTTTGGAAATAAATATATTGTATTCTAGACTGTGACAGTAGAAAAGAATATAATCAAGTAACTGCTTTGATGAGGAGAAATTGTGTTCATTGTTATAATACATTAATAAAACAATAAAACTTGAATATGTTAATATATTATGATATATGTGTACCAGCACATTTCAATTATAAATACGTACTTCTAAAAAAACTGCACGACTTGTACTCCAATACGATTCCTCTCACTGAAAGGCCCAGAAGCAATTGTTCCGACTAGGAAATGAAGACGACTTCTTTGCCATAAAATTTTATTAATATGCAAACATTTGAATCGATACAAAACAAATTACAGGCGCGATCGCTCAGTACCAAACAACGCCACTCCTACTCGAGGTCTACGCCACGCCCCCTCACGAATCACGTGATCCAAATCAACCAATCGCTAATTTTCGTTGCATTAGCGTTGCACCTGAAGAGGCTCGATTTTTTGGGTTACCCCTGCTAAAATCACTTTCAGTGATAATATGCACTATATAAGAGTTACACGAATTAAAATACGAATACACATAATAGAAATCTCTAGTTTGACTAATTTTTAATTTTGCAGAATTGACTAACTCGAATAGAAAATTTAAAAAATTTCGATTTTTCTTGTTTGTGTTCAATTGCATTAGTTGTATTAATTGTACATTTGTATAATGAAATTGATAAAAAGTGAAGTTGATCAGTTTCATTCCTGAAAAGCTCAATTGTCTTTCTTCTTGTTGTATATTTATAACTCTACAATAAACGATACAAATATATAACAATTCATATTATAACAAGTTACAATTAAAAATTACAATTACAATATTTAATTATTTATATTTTCATGACTATAACATCGCTCTAACAATTGACACGAACGCACAATAATATATAGTAATATATTTTTTATAATAATCAATATCAAAAATAACCAATACCTTTATGGTAATCAAGTTGGACGACGTTTAAAGTGAAATTTCCATCAAAAGAATTCTAATAATTTTTTTCGATTACTCTGACGAAACATCCCAAATATATTAATCATTTTCATTTAATTTCATCCATTTAGATTCATTAAAACAAATTGGCCCTGCTAACCGAGTCTCTACACAGCGTTGAGGATTCAATAGCCTATACCTAACTTTTCTATCCCCGGTGGGAATAACGTGGAAAATCATTGCGGAATCTTTGTTCGGATTCGATCGCGGGAATTTCTAATTCCCGCTGATCCCCCGGGCGGTAATAATGAGAATGATTTATGACGCAAGAATATGTATCCCGTTCTTTTCTTTGCTCGGCGGGCTCGTTCGAGTGGATGATTTTTGTCGAGAGCAGATGGGACTGGAAGATTGCGTATATAATTGCGTGTGGTTTTTGGATCCTTTTTGTTCTTGGTTCTTCGCGTGAAATGAAACTGTACGGCATGATATTGAAACGGAATCCCAGATATTCCTAGGAATTAAGATTCTCTTCTCTTTTCCTTCTTTTCGACGTCGCGCGATGGTGTCTCGTAAGTCGCAAATCGATCGATTAATGTTTTCAATTCTCTTTTAATCTTCTCGCTTAGAGCTAAGCTCTTGATTAATATCGCTAATGACCACGATAATGTAGAGTTAAATTCCTTAATTTAATGTTAAATATTAAATTTGATTGATTGCAATTTAAATATTAAATATAAAATTTAAATCAAATATCTTACGTTTTAGTCGCTTAAGCTTAAAGGACTTGATTGATAGCAGACTTTATCCAACTCAAAGACAAAGTTTCACCATAAATTTCCTTAATAATTTAACAGAATCTTTTGGTCACGAAATAATCAGTAATTTGTTTCAAAAGCCAAGGATGCACTACTTTATGCATTTTGTATGTAAGATAAATATCATAGCTGTAACAATGCATTCGCAATATTCACTTGAGTTTAAACTTTAAATGGAATTTTTTTTAGAAGAGAACCTCCACTTTCTATTTCGTAAAGTTTGTTTATTTCTCGAATGAGCGGTTTATAAATTATTATAGTCATCTATAGACTTTTTTTTCTATGTATCATATTTTAGTGAAAGTAACGAGAGTAATTAATATCTCAAATATTTTGCATTGCTTTCATTTTATTACACGAATGCATAAAAATTCATAGTGTATTTATTACAATGTCAAAATGTCTTGCGTAACTTCTATATCTTGTAATATTTGTTATAAATGTTCGAATACCTTCGTGAGAAATTTTATTCGCGTGATAGAATTTTACCGATAGTTAAATTAACGACAATGAAATTATTTCAATCATTTTAATACTGTTTCCTTTTTTTGAAAATGAAATATATTTTAACCGTCCATAATAACTCTGTAATTTTAAAATCACAATATTTATCAATATTTCAATACTAATATTCATCATATATTATATATTTATTAATATTCTCTCACAGTTTAATTTTATTTTTCCGAAACATCTTTAAAAATTAAAAATATTGCGAGTGTCAATCGTCAGACTAAACATATTTTCTTTCAGAATAAAATTTTTGAAAATTATATATATTGTTACCTCATATCTGAATTTTCATACGTCACGTTTCAAGCTAGTTTCAAGTTACGTAAAGTTCTGTCCATCCGTAAAATTCGAGTCATAAAGGGTCAAGCTACTAATTTTTGGGCAGGAGTATCTTGGACACTCTGTTGTGCCAGGGAGATCCCGAGCTGGCAAAGTATAGAGTCCGATTCAAAGTAAGCGCAATTGCAACTTGGCAACTACATAGACGCACGAAATGCATAATAGTGGCATATGCAGAATCCATTGTGAAACCATCTAATTTTCCCTCATAAAATTATTTTCCTTTTGTAATCGTTTCGAAATTACAGGCTAGCTCACTTGAAGGAGTTATCCCGCCCGTATTGTGCGTCGGCCAATACCTTCAGCAGGACGAATAACGAGGAATTTAACTTAATCCGGATACCAAGTGGTGTGGATGTGAAATTTCCGCGCCTATTTTTAAGCGAACGATATAAACTTCCTCTCTGATTCCGATGAGAATTACACATTTCCGTTTCATGCGGCGAGAAACAGGAATGAAATTTACGTGGCAGGGTTTGCGTTACGTTAACTTGAGCCAGCCCTTGATCTTGATTTCCACTTATAAAACTTCAAGAAAAAGGGGGAGGGAGGGAGGAAGGGAATTACTTCATCGTTGAAACATTTACACCTGATAACATTATTCAGAATATGGACAGGTTAATGATATTATCCGGTTCATGCTATCATCGTTCCATCTAAACTTCAATAAAGTTCGAACGCAAATTTCAAGCAACGAGATTGAAGAAGAACTCAAAATGTTGGATAATCATCGAGAAAGGAAAAACGAAATTTCAAAATATTTCACGTTCGTGAAATTTTCACTGTATTTGTGTTCATTTTATTAAATATATTCCATTTAGTATAATTGTATATTTTAATATACTAAATCTATTTTATTTGCATATTTTATATTATCTATAATTGTATCTTACAAACGTAACATATATATTTATTTTAATACAAATGTCCATTACAAAACTAAATAACCCAAAAATAACGCGACGTTGCTTCTCGAAACCAAAAGATTCGTTTTTACAAACTTATTATAAGCAAAAGAAAGATAAACTTTAAAAGAGAAACAACCACAACTTACGAACTGTACAACTCTAAAGCTAAACATACGCATTAAAAATTAGTAAAAAAATATTAATTTATTGTTTGAGCTCATCATATATTTACTGTAGGATTAGATATTGATACACGAGCATATTTTACATCAGCAACAATAATTATTGCTATTCCTACAGGAATTAATGTTTTTAGATGATTAGCAACATATCGTGGATCAAGATTAATTTTTAATATTTCATTTTTATGATCAATCGGATTTATTTTAATATTTACAACTGGAGGATTAACTGGAATTATACTTTCAAATTCATCAATTGATATTATTTTACATGATAAATATTATGTTGTTGGTCATTTTCATTATGTTTTATCAATAGGAACTGTATTTTCTATTATTACAAGATTTATTCATTGATTTCCAATATTTTCAGCATTATTAATAAATCAGAAATGATTAAAATTTCAATTTTTTTATATTTATTGGTGTTAATTTAATATTTTTTCCTCAAAATTTTTTAGGATTAATAAGAATACCACGACGATATTCAGGTTATCCAGAGTCATATTATTGTTGAAATATAATTTCATCATTAGGATCAATAATTCCAATAAATAGATTATTATTTTTAATTTTTATTATTTTTGAAAGATTAATATCAAAACGATTTATTTTATTTAAATTTTTTCAATCATCCTTAGAATGATTAAATAACTATTCTCCATTTAATCATATATGTAATGAAATTGCTTTATTAATTAAAAATGAAATAAAAAATATTTTTAATAAATAATTTACTAAATTCATTTAGCTGTACTCTAAACTAAAATTAAAATATCTATAACTCGAGCATCTTCCCAGTTATGTGTAATACTCGTCTAACGCAGCACTTTTCAAACTGTTCCACTTGGCGACCTCCTTTAGAAAATATTTTCGCAACCCCCGGTTATAAAAGTATATAAAAACTAGGAATACGAGTTAAAACATTTGCTGATAATAAATCACAAAGAAAATTTACTCGAAAACAATTCTTTGATACGAATATAACTTTATCGTGTGTCAAAGACAAAGCCCAATATTCATGCTGATTTTTTAATTTTGCTAAAACATCTGCCACCTTCAAATTTAGTCACGCGACCTACACTTTGAGAAGCCCTGGTCCAATTCAATCTGACCGTCAGCCACGACTGTTCGGCGACAATCGGGTTCGACGAACTTTCTAACATTCGTTAAAAGCCTTTCCTATCTCCCCCGTGTTGGAACGAACACACGTTCGCGTTCACGTTCCGAACGTACTCAACACGTTCCGCCTCCGTGTAGGTGTAACCCGCTTACGCAGCGTCCGGGCGCGTATGCATTACCAGCGGGCAGTATCGGGTATTTTTTTTCCCTCCGCTCGTATCAGTAATGGTAATCAGGATTTACTATCGCGCGCCCCGTTGTTGCACCATCGGCCCGAGTAACTGCGACAAATGCCGCCGAACCCCGAAGGCTGAGTCCACGGGGCGTTAACTGTGCTCGAGATCTGTGAATCGACCATTCGCGCGTCGTTCTTGCCGTCGAATCGGGTCACCGAATAACGAGAGGCTCTGTTGCACATCTCGCGAATTTTCGTGTCGTTATTTATTACGTCATTTGTGATCATTTTTGAGAAAATTTTTGAAACAAAGCGACGCTTGATTTAATTTATTTGTTACAACGAGAGTCGCACGATTGTACGTACGATGAAAATTTTTCAACGCAACGAAAGACGAAGACGTGTTAGGAAATTTTGGCAGTTTTCAACTTGAAACAAGTTTGATTCAACTTATTTATTATGATTTGTTTGTATACGATTTTTATGTTTATTTTTATTTACGATGAGAATTCTTTGACACAGAAACGTGTCATCTTGGTATTATCACGAGATATCTCGAGAAAATTTTGGTAGTTTTGAAAAATTGTGATGGTTTTGATAGAAACCAGATAGAGCGATGAATTTCTTTTCAGAGTCGATTCTTTTATTACAGATTAATTTATTACAACAAAAACCCTTTTATTTATACGATTTTTATATATTTACGATACAATGGCATACTGTCTTCATATTGGACAAATACGAGTGGAAATCGTGGAACTTTTAACAGAAATAAGATACAGTGACAAATCAAAGATTGTTCAATTTAATTTATTTACTCTTTGATACAAAAAAATATACCACGTGCCTTCATTGATATTTCAACGTTCGTATCGTGGAACTTTGTGAACTCGAATTCCCAAAATCGTGAAACTTCTGACAAAAATCAGACAGATGGTTCATTGTCACGACATTCGATTCGATTTATCTATCGACGCAAATACACGCGTGTAAGACACATACGTAAGACACGTACGGAGTAAAAATGACAGAAAACGCGACCAAGAAATTGCACGTATACGTTCGACCTCGCTGCACGAGGGGGTTAATTCAAGCAGCGGCAGACTCGAGCTCGGTGTTCGGGCTCGTCTCGTGCAGAACCGCGCCGGTAGCGGTCTCGAATAAGGTTGGCGTGCTCGCGAATAATTTCGCCAGCCGGGGGAACCGAGCAAAACGACCGGCGAGCTGCAGCCTCCCGAGTGTCGGCTGCAGACGCCGATAAAGATTCAATTTCTCGAATTGGCTGGCGAGCGAGCAAGCGAGCGCACGTATTACCAGCAGCCGGGGCCCGCACTCGGGGCGAAAACGTTGCCTCCGTAGCCGGTAATTGCTGACCGACGTCTCGGTCGCGGCGTTTATTACGCTTCTCGCTAACAGAATAAAGAGGCTTCATTACGACTGTTACGCAAGCTATCATCCATCCCTGCGTGGAGCCGCGCTACGATAAGAGGTGCTAACGTTCGTCTGAAAGGCTCGCTGCCGATTGAAACGCACGTATCATCCTTGAGAGGGATCGAGTGTCTGACTCGAAGCTACCGACCATGGTCTTTGCTAGGGGAATTTTTCCAAATGATACCGACGATATTACTGCGTTTAACGTTCTTCGAAGTCTTTCGCGGTATGTAGACACTCTTATTTCAGATTTAAAGTTAAAAATAAAGGCAGAATTTTATTGAGTGACTAAAATCGCCGATAGTACACAGCGAGCATCAGACTATAGTCACTAGAGTACATAACGAGCGTCAGATTACAGTGCTCAGTGAGTATCAGTCGTTGAATAACTATAGTCACCGATAGTCAGACGTTGGATACCTATTGTCATTGGTAGTTACCAAGGTACACAACGAGTGTCAGTCGTTGAGTGACTATAGTCACCGATAGTCAGACGTTGGATACCTATTGTCATTGGTAGTTACCAAGGTATACAATGAGTGTCAGTCGTTAAGTGATTATAGTCATCGATAGTACTCGGCAAGTGTCAGACCCTGGATAACTATTGTCATCGGTAGTATCCAATGAGAGTCAGACTAGAGTACACAAAGAGTGTCAGTCGTTGAGTGACTATAGTCATGGATAGTACTCGGCAAGTGTCAGACCTTGGATAACTATATTGTCACCGGTAGTATCCAATGAGCGTCAGACTAGAGTGCACAATGAGTGTCAGACATTGACTGACTATAATCACTGAGAGTACATAATGAGTGTCAGTTGTTGAGAGACAATAGTATAGAATAGTATAGTATAGTACAGTCAGGCGTTGGATAACTATAACTATAGTCACCGTTAGTGGCGAAAAGGTTAAACTTGGTGGATTTTGAGAAGTCAACGTACGATGGGATAGATCTTCGAAAAGAAGAATGGAGAATGACCGTGTATGTTCGAGAAGGGAAGATGGTTTTCTCACGGGTTTATCGCGTGATTGGCGCGGATAGATCGCGTGATAGGGGCGAAATGAATGGTTTTTGAGAAAGCACGTCAAAAGGTTTCTCAGGAATGTTGATATTCCGAGTGTACGCGAAGCGTTTATACCTGGTACGGTAGTGTATCCGTGCTTTTATGGGAGAAACGGTGAATATTGATAAATTGGAAAACGTAACGTAAAAATAGCATATAATTAGAGGGAATGCACTTTCTTCGTGACAGAGGAATTAAGAAAAATGTTAATAGATTGGAAGATTGGAATTATGAATTATTTGTAAATTGTTTGTTAATGCTTAAGTAGATATTGAAATTTGCGCAATTAGGTCTCACAGATTGCTAATATTTATTCCCGCTTTCGGCACGTACGTTACAAGTGAAATTTAATCTTTATATATTGATGATTAATCTTCATATATTGATATTAAGGAATTTCAAGTATGATTGGAAAATAGTAAATGTATTGAAAACCTTTCACAGACGATTATTTCGAAACTTCGTTTACGAAAATCTTTAAAATAATTTGTGCATTAAAAAGTTCTTTAGACAGCATAAAAAGTTTCTTTAATTTTCAAAATTGTTCTCCAAAATTTAAATTTAAGATTGCATGAATATGTTCTGACAGTATTATCAGAACAACAGAGTTTCATATTTTTATTACAAATATTTCTTAGATTGAATATCTTATATATATATCTAATATATTTCTAATATATCTAATATATTACTGCATTATACATATCTCTCCAATATATTAAAAGTTAGCAACAATTAAACCTCGTGTTGTAGAATGATCATCAGTTTGGGAAACACGTTTCGTGTATAAACTCCATAAATTTATATCAACAATAACTCCCCTGTCTAGAATATTTTCCTGCATTTTGCAGATATAGGAAATAAACATATTTATCGTTCTGCAGCACAGCAGAAATGGACGCACAGCTAAACGTGCGTTAAACTAATCGAAAGCATGGAATGCAAATAGCCAAAGTTTGATCTTGTATATCAAACGACCAGGAACCAAGAGAATACAACTAGCTGCGGAACAATGTGCTATATTTGTCCGCGAGATATTACCTGAAAACCCAGATACCCAGGTAGCCCCACATTGCGCGCGTTTTTTCCTCGTTCCACGGTTATAATCTTTAATGACGCGTTTGACACGGATACGTGTAATTTAGCGGGGCATACTCGCGTATATAGACTTTATCTATGGTGTAACAGAGCCAAGACCACGCTATGTATATTCCGTCGATCAGCGGCGATTGCACGGTATTCTGGCCACAAGACACGCCGGGCACGCGGAACACATTGCGAAAGTGTCGATGCCCGTGTGATCGCCGCTGCGACAAATACACAGACACACACACACACTTTCTCTCTCTCTCTCTCTCTCGTGAGATATCCTTCCCTACCTTGCAGCGAAGGTCGAAGGTCGACCATTGTTCGCGGTCGAGCAGGGAGAATTTCACCAACTCTCGAAATTAACTGTAGATTTCCGAAAATATTGGAATAATAAGTGGCAACCGGAACACGGATTTCATGCATTTATGGAAAATTGCGAGTAACAAAAAACTGCACGACTTGTACCCCAGTACGATTCGTCTCACTGAAAGGCTCAGAAGCAACTGTTCTGACTAGGAAATGGAGACGACTTTTTCGCCATAAAATTTTATTCATATGCAAACATTTTAATCGATACAAAACAAATTACAGGCGCGATCTCAGACAACGCCACTCCTACTCAAGGTCTACCCCACGCCCCCTCACGAATCACGTGACCCAAATCAACCAATCGATAATTTTCGTTGCATTAGCGTTGCACCGATTTGAGCCTCCGCTAAAATCACTTTCAGTGATAAAATGTAAACGTAAAATCTCCAAAACGATAGATAAAAGACAAATATCTTTCAAGTTCCGTTTTCTTAGCGGTGTTCAGTAAAAATTTTCAAAAGTATAAAATTTACACGTCGGCGATGAGACTGTGATAATAATGAAAGCAGAGAAGGCATGTAGGATATAGATTAAAGAATGCTAGTAAATAGTATATACGTTTTGATAAGTATTTATGCAAATATTCTTCTTCCATATAACACACTGCCTTTTAGAAACATATGAAAATAAATAAAGATGTTGTAAAATACCAAAGTAGATGGAAATGTAATGAAATATAAAAGACAAAAAAATAATAAAAGAAAAAAATATACGAAATATATGAAAATACATGTGTATATGCGTATAAACGTAGAAAGGTATATAAAATATCCTTGACATCGAACAGAACATTGTTCTCTATTGTTCTAAATTCTGTGTGTACGTGTCTGCATTGACGTTCATCATTTCAGTTTCAGTTGTTAGAAAGTACACCTATTTAACGTCATGGACATTTCAAAAAGGGGTTTGTGGAATAGGTTTGAAAATTGCGCTGGAAAAAATTATGGCGAAAGATGTTTAAGATGATTCCTTAAAGAGGAACAATGCAAAATTGGATTCAATTTTATGCACTAGTTGACAAAAATGGACTCGGGCAGGCGAGTGTTCTTCAGTGATTATATATTTGTCATCATTGTAAACTACTTTCAAGCTGTTTTGCCTCAAGTTTTTTTATTCAATCCCTTTTTTTCTTTTTTAATATCATACACCAAAGTTTATTTGATTTAAATAGAATGAATGTTGGTCACTTTGCCCCTTTATGTTTGTCATATATGTATATCATCTGAAATACTTGGAATCTGTATATAGATACAATGAATGAAGGATCTCGAGAATTGTGACAGAGTTTGATAACAATTTTACAAGCTCTCTGGTCCAAATAGTATCATTGACATAAAGTATTGACGAAAGTTCAAAAAGTTCGAGTCGTCGTAAATTATACAGATATACATTTATATAACTCGTTCGTTTTCACAGCTCTAAACGTACATATCGATATCCAAAATCGTAAATAAATCATAAATTCGTTTCCTGTTCGCGAGGCTGAAAATCACGTTCGAAATAAATATCAATACGAAAATAAAACACGCGAAATCCTACGATATACGAAACAACCGAGCAACAATATGTCGTGATAAGGGACGAACGAGCCCAGCACCGAGGAGGAGAAAATCGAATCGACTTCAAACGATTCATTAGTTCATTGGCTTTCTCCTCTTGGCCGAGAGTATTCATAGGAAAGTCGCTCGAGCAATTTAGAAAACCAGTCCGTCTGGTCGTTCTGTTTCTAACAGTAGTGAAATTTATGGATGCCGGTTCGCAGCTGGCGAAAAAGCTTCGCTTCGTTCGAACGTCGGCTGTCAATGCTTTCCTTTTCTTTTCCTTTCGTTTCGTTTGTTTGCCCGCCGCTTCGTGCAACGCGATTATTAGCACGCTAATGCCGGAGTTACGACATTATCGCTCTGGGGAAACGCTCGATTACGCTCGAATTCGTTCGCCGAATCTTTCGGCAAGCCGATTCTTCCAAGCTAGATCGACCGGGACACCTGATACCCTCGGTACGAGGACCGATCTTCGTAAAATATGAATCGTAAAAGATGCTAAAGCGCGCATTAAAAATTTCATGGCGCTAGATGATGATATTCCAACGTGTTATTACTACAAAATAAATATCGAATGGCCATCATCAGCGTAGACATAACCAAATTATCGCGGGGCAGGCTTATTACGGCGTTTCGCCATAAAATAAATCGCCGAGATCGTCGAACAATTTCACACTTTTACTGGCAAACTCTTTCTTTTCTCTCTTTTTTTGCTTTTATCTACACTCGTGTCTCGTCTCCTCCGCTTCCTCTCTCGTTTTACGCTCTTTGGCTCGAGTTCTTTTTCTCTCGTTTTGTTTCACGCGCAACCGGGAAACGCCACGATTCTATCGTCACTCGTGCCTCGAGGAGCGATTACAATCTGAAAGTGCAAAAGAGTCGACGCTCTCGATGCTTAGGAGCATCTGATGCTTTTGCTTTTAACGTACATGTAAAATAAATGCGCGTTGAAAGATGCTCGGAAATTTTTGAAGTTTTCGCGAAAAGTCTTTTTAAAATTTTCTTCTCTAGAAAGATACTTTATGTAGTATTAATTCGTTCGCGATTCAATAAGTAATGATCCGTCAACTGGATGCAAATATCATAATTCTTGCGTTTTTTCGTGAAACGTCGTTTACCCGAAGAGCTTAAATTTGACGAGTCAGTGTCAACTTGGTAAATTTTATCTCGTCGTCAATTAACAACCATGTCAAAGAGCAGGAAAATTTATTACAATCACCACGGATAATCAGAATATTCGTTTCTATTTTCCGATATGAAGGGAAGTGTCATAAACGCTGCTATGAATGTAAATTTATCCCTTTGGACTTTCATGAATATAAATTTATAATTTTAGATTTACCTTGAAATCCATCTGAACGTAAAATATCCAGAAACGAGCAGTAACAATTTTATTGTAAGAATTTTTCGATTTTAGAATCGATAACTTTCACAAGTTTGAAATAATGAAACTAGCAAGTCGTTCGAGCAAACGATCGTTGTATCGAAATTGATTTGATCAAATACACATAATACATTGTAAAGAAACCACGTAATATTAAAACTTCCACTAAAAAAAAAAAAAAAATGAAATTTCACACTCACGTTCAAAAATTATCAGACTGTAGATTTCACACATTTACGAATGATATAATACAGCGTATATGAACATATAAAATGTTTAACATTCTTAAATAGATCTGTAAATTGGTCAATCTCTTTAGATCCGATCATATTCTTGACGATGAATTATTATTCCTACAAATTAAAAAAAGAAAAAACTTCCTGAAAACCAACAGGTACGAATATTTTGGACTTTCTTTTGAATTGGAAATTTTATTTGAACACCTTGTTCACAATGCGCATTTTCGTCAATATAAATAAAATTGATCGGATTGCCCCCGAGATATCGTAGAATTGTATGGGAAATTGCGAGGAAATAAAAAGATAAAAAGACAAAAAAATATCAAAGTAAAGAAAAGAAGGGTCTCGCATCGAACGATCGGAACAACGCGGGGCTCGTGCCAGCGTGCGTGCACGACCGGCGTCGATCCCGGTTTAATATTACTACGGCATTGTTCGATGAATTTTTTCCCCCTTTCTCTCTTTCTTTCTTTCTTTCTTTCTTTCTCTCTTTCTTTTCTCTATTTTTTTCAACCGTCGAACGTAGATAATTCGAGGCATACCGGGTTTATGAGTGTATCGCGAGACAGCGAAGGAATGCCTCTAAATACCGGTTACGGGCCGGCCAATGCTTCCACGCGGCAAACTATTATTTCTGCTCGCGCACCGGTGGATGCAGGATTTGCTCGACCTGTTCATTTGTATCTGTTGCAACAATTGCGCGCGTGTTCGCGCACGTACACGGGAGGGTGATTTATGCGATTGTAACAATCCGTATCTTTTTCCTTTTTTTTGCTTTTGGCAATTATTTAGAGAGAGGGAACCATCTCCGATTTTTCGACATGTTGGCCACAAGGTCGTCTGACCAAGGTCTGATGATGGCTAGTGATGGAGGTTTTCGTTGGAGGTCGTCGTTTGTTAAAAATTTATAGCGAAGAAGTATTATTTACTCAGTGTGTATTCTGTTCTGATTGTTTTTAATTGCAACTGTACTGATTATTAATTATTATTGCCAAGTATACACTATTTTTGTTAATTTTTTCTCTTCAGAAGAAGGAGACTCTTCAACTTTAATGTTTAAATTTCTGACAGTAAAAGTATTCTTGCTTTCTCACCTGCTCCATAGTGTAAAAAACGAGTCCAAAGCAACTGAAATAGAGATTTCAAATGAGACCAAGTAAATTGGTGAACATGATTTTCTCGCGTGTTTGGTATATTTAAATACGAATATATTGTTGATTCAGTATTGAACTTTTGGTAATTTTAGTTGATAATTTTAATAAACACAGTAACGTATTTAATCACTAAACAATTTGGAAGTGGAGAATTTCAGTTCTAAAAAAACCAGACAAAAATAATATTTCTCCAAAATCACGCAAAAAATTAAAAGAATAAATCATTCCAGAATTAGTTGAAAGATATTGGAGCCACTATAATTAATTTTCAATCTTATTAAACGTATTATTCCTAATCTACATTTTAAAGTTGTCAAACACATTGAGAAAGAACACTTCTCTTCAAACCATAAAACAAAATTTAAATTCTGTTCAAATACACGATCGAGCTGCAAAAAGCATCCTCGTATATCAACTCCTTTTTATATCGTTTGTATTATTATTGTGAAACTCATTATTGGAAATTGCCACTGTGCACGTTACTTTCGTAAAGCAGTAAACTATTTATGAAGCTAAATTTTGTTAACGTAACATTATTTCGCTTTCATAAAAATATTTCCAGAAACGTGGGAAACAATAAGTTCCATTTGCAACAGAATCGAAGCTTTTATCACTGAGCGTCTCCCTTCGGCCCGAACAATCCAAGTGTGACCCAGTTCAGGTTCAACGAAGGAGCCCCGGGACTCGTTACTCGCTCGTAAAAGCGTAATCGAACGAGATACGTTCGTTCGTTCGTCCCCGAGCATCCGCCCGAACGCACGGAAATGACAGAATAACTGTACAAAGCCGAGTTCCCTCGCGGTCGCGAGTTCGTGTCGCCTATGAAAAATTCCGGCTACCAACCATGGAGCGAAACGCTCGTTAATAAAACCGACCATCTCGGACCGATCTCGCGCGATCTTTCGTTCGAAGAAAGGGTGATTAAAATTCTTGCCTGCCCGAGATGCCAATTATCGGGCCAACTGAAAGATAATTATTGTACGAATAACCAATACAGTGGAACCCCGTTTATCCGAGTTTCGCGTATTCACATTGAACCCCATTACCCTGTTTGATCTCGTCAGGTAACAAGCGATTCGTATAATTAGGATTTACGTATGGGTGTGGTAGGAGTTTGATAATTATTGTTTCAGTATGGGGCAAAAAATAGTAATGTAAAACAATGTGTAATATAATATAATATGTAATATAACACGTAATACAATGTGTAATATAAAATTGTCAAACCAATATAATGAATTTAATCATTTATCAAGTATTACAATAAGAATTGTATTTAAATTGTCTAAACTTAATAGAAGCTAATTTTAATAGAACTAGATTTTTATTAACCTGTTATTAACTTAGTCAAATTTATATATATATATATTAATAATAATATATTATATATATTTAATACATTAATAAATTGAATATATTATATAATTATATATTATAATATATTAATAAATTGAGCTGCATTTAAATATCTTATTTACTCTGAATCATTATTATTAATCTTCGTTTAAATTTCCATATACAGAATTAATAAATTGAATTGCATTTATTCTTATCATTTACTCTGAATCTATTTAGATATTTTTGTTTATTACGTGCGTTCGTGCTTTCAAATTTCCCGCATTTGCAGAAAAATCTGCGGCCCGATGATAGTAATTAAAAAATAAGTATAAAGGTATTCAGATCGATTTACGTTAGGAACAGTAATTATAAAAAGACTGTCTAATCCATCCAATGGCGTTTGAAGATAGACATTCTAAAACGCGCAAAAAGGCCCGACATTATTACGGATAATCACACGAATTTAATCAAAGTAATCACACGTTTATCCGCAAGATACACGATAAAACAACGACAAAGAAAATCGCCGAAAGCAAGAAGGTTTCTTTTAAATAACTCGGGGAAACTATTTCCGATCATACGTATGTATTATACATACATACCTTCACTGTCGATCAAAAGTATGTGGACACTTAGTATTTTTACAAAATATGGTATAATGTATTTGTATAGTATTTTTACAAAATATAGTATAATGTATTTATATAGTATTTTTACAAAATATAGCATAACGTATTTGTATAGTATTTCTACAAAATATAGCATAACGTATTCGTATAGTATTTCTACAAAATATAGCATAACGTATTTATATAGTATTTTTACAAAATATAGTATAACGTATTTGTATAGTATTTTTACAAAATATAGCATAACGTATTTGTATAGTATTTCTACAAAATATAGCATAACGTATTTGTATAGTATTTCTACAAAATATAGCATAACGTATTCGTATAGTATTTCTACAAAATATAGCATAACGTATTTGTATAGTATTTTTACAAAATATAGCATACCGTATTTGTATAGTATTTTTACAAAATATAGCATACCGTATTTGTATAGTATTTTTACAAAATATAGTATAATGTATTTGTATAGTATTTTTACAAAATATAGTATAACGTATTTGTATAGTATTTTTACAAAATATAGCATACCGTATTTGTATAGTATTTTTACAAAATATAGCATAACGTATTTGTATAGTATTTCTACAAAACATAGTATAACGTATTTGTATAGTATTTTTACAAAATATAGCATACCGTATTTATATAGTATTTTTACAAAATATAGTATAACGTATTTGTATAGTATTTTTACAAAATAGTATAATAAAATATAATCTTGTCGTTAAACGACGTTTATTGATAAATTTTCCACGAATACGCATATGTGCACACGTATAATATATTAAATCATTTATTCCGATATTAAACAAATAATACTGGATAAATAGTATTAAACTCTATTTGGTTTAAAGTCTATTCGGTGCATCTGAATTTTTGCCCGTAGCTAAAGACGATAAAAAATTAAATGAAAAACTCTGTAATGTTCAGTGTTGAAAACATAGTGTAAGAATCTTTCGGTGACACTACGACGAGAGATTTGTTGAAAATAAACAGTATTTTAGAAAGGACTGTGAGTAGTGGTGGATCTATAAACGAACGAAAGATACATACGTATAATTATTTTTCGTCATTACCGACGAGACACTTAATAATAAATGATTGATGAAATAATTTCTACGAAACACACTGAAACACGCGATCCGAATTTATCGAAGAGATCTTTCACATTTTTTTTCTGGTAGTTACAAAAATTTAGAAAGCTACAGGCGGTGTACGTGCGTTGAAATCATCGTGACGTAACGTTGAGGATTTCGTGCAAGAGTAAAATTTTCAAACCGAACAAATAACGATCTACATCAGTCTCCGCGCGAAACTGGTACATAGTTAGTAGGAGTTCGCTACGGATCGACCAGATATTTGTAGATATTAGTATCTCGCACAGAGGATCATTAATATTGATTAGAACTATAATTGGATAACTAGCTAGATTAGGTTATTAGCTTCGGCAGATTACAGCCGAAGCACTTTCAACAGATAGATTAACGACGGCTCATCTTTCATAACCCAGCATCCTGCGATTTAATATTTTACTATCTCTAATATCGTTCCTTAATCACCTCAACTTTTTGCTTCTTTATTTTCCTTTTTTTTTTCTTCTTCTTTTTCAGCTAGATTCCGCAAACAAACACCGTGCGCTCCCTAGTTTACCGTAACTTCGCCTAATTCTCGGTTACAGTTTTGGTTAATTACATGCAAGCGTATATTTCACACCTCGTCTGTCTTCATTCGTTTCGGAAATCTCGCCTTGATGAACTCTGCAGTCAGTCAGTCTCGTAGTTAGAACTGCGTTGTGTAATCGAAGCAACAATGTAATTGTATGAAACGCTAAGATGGTATTAAAATCGGTGATAATTAGACGAATAGGGTAGGAATTAATTCATGCTTGATTGACATTGTGTTCAGAAAGATTTCGAACAATTTAACAAGCTAGAATATTTTTACCTACTGTGTGTAAAATAAATAATTATTTTTTATAGCCTTTCTTTGCAAAATTTAGTACATTTATTAAAATTAGTAAATAAAATTAGTAAAATTAGTAAATAAAATCAATATAAGTAAAATTAGTAAATAAAAAATTTAATAAAATCAATAAAATTAGTAAATAAAATTAGTAAAATTAATAAAATTAGCAAATAAAATTAATATAAGTAAAATTAGTAAATAATATTAATAAAATTAGTAAATAAAATTAGTAAAATTAGTAAATAAAATTAGTAAAATTAGTAAATAAAATTAGTAAAATTAATAAAATTAGCAAATAAAATTAATATAAGTGAAATTAGTAAATAAAAAATTAGTAGATAAAATTAATAAAATTAGGAAATTTAGTAAATAAAATTAGTAAAATTAGTAAATAAAATTAGTAAAATTAATATAAGTAAAATTAATAAATAAAAAATTAGTAAATAAAATTAGTAAGATTAGTAAAATTAATATAAGTAAAATTAATAATTAAAAAATTAGTAAATAAAATTAGTAAAATAAGGTACATTGTAGATGTATTAATACATTTATCAATTAAACTTATTAATCAGTAAAATTATAAAATTACAACATTACAATAACAAAATTGTAACAATGAAATTTAGTGAATTTATTGAAATTAGTATAAATGTACTTTGTGATATTTAAAACAAACAATTATCCAAGTTTCATTTCTGAAATTACCACGGCATAAATTTGCACGAGAATCTATAGTATGAAAATTCCGAAGGCTGGTAAATTTCATTTCTCAAGCTGAATTCGTCGATCAGTTTCAACAGCTTGAAGAGCGCGAAAATAACGAGAGGTAAAGAGAGAAAGGCTGTCGCAACATTCGCGAAAGCTCGGTGAGTTTTGACCGTCACGTGAAACAGTTTAAAATGGCAAATGATCAAAGATCGGAGACCGCGTTGCATGGACATGCATGGTCAGATGCGCGCTCGATGCATCATCGCCGCGTTGCACAATTCAGCGCGGTTCTCCGAGCCCAAGATGGCGAGAACACGGCTATAAGAGAAATTGAGAGTTTAATATTTATGAATGGTTTAAGAGGAGCAAGGTGATTGTATTGGCCTTTTATTATACGTACGACGTTTCTTGAAGATACGAAGGAATCGCGACGATCCTGTATCAGTTTTACACTTCGACCGCAATTCTCGAACGAGTAGATCCAAAAAATTAGCTAGGACGTAGTATTTTTCGAGAATAGTGTTCTTTTTAAAAATAATAAAAATTCGGGAAATATTTGTATTTACAGTTTGTCTAAAATAACTGTTGTAAACATTTTTTAAATTGGTTTCGGTTGCTTGGATTTAATCGTCGCAGTTAATTACCTAATTCGTGTAGCTTCCTTCACGTGACAAGTATACTTCTCAAATTGTACACTTTTTTGTTCCGAAATTGTTTCAAACTGCGAACATTTTTTACTTTCACGAAAATTTTCAGCGAAAGGTAATTTCCTTTTTCCCGTACGACGAGTGTATTTGTCGCAATATAAAAAATTACCACTCTTTTGTGGCGAGAGTATGCTCATCGAACATAATTAACGAGTTAATAGCGTTGTACTCGTTTTTGTGGACGTACATATGTACCACACACTACGTACGCGCGGACGCGAGTCTTATTGTGCAATGTCTTTTCTGAAACATTCATCTTCGTCCAGCTAGGGAGGCCACGAGTGAAAAGAATTAATTGCATCGTTTCATGGCTGGCACGTAAAAAACGAAATTTCAACGTGCGTATTTATTGGACGTCCTTCGCATCAGGGTTGATCCATGAAGAATTGCGCTTTATATAAAATCACACAATGCGAATTATTCGTACGAAAATGAAGAAATTTTAAATGAAAATTCCTTTTCATAATGGTGAAAAAAATTTGCTGATTAACCATACATTACGAGGAAAAAATTGTACTTGAAAAATTTAACGTGAAACGAAATTTTTATAAAATTATTGATTATCTAGTTTTTCACTATCAGTTTTGAAATCGATTCATCGTTTCAAATTTATTTGCTGTGCTTTTTATCGCATTCTAAATAAAAATGTGCCCGAGTCTGATAAATCTATACAAGAATATTTGAATATATTTTTCGTACAACGCGTTAATAATGGGACGTGTATCTTATCTCCGTTCAGAAAATGCGTATTGAACATATGTTATTCGACGATTCTACATATTTTCCACACGCGGACTGGAACGCGGCATTTTGTTTGTCCCATGCGTACTCGCGTACTTCTACAAGCTTCTACAATTTCGTATTTTATACCTCTCTCGCGTCTGCATAAATTGCAATATCTACGTTTTATACGCGCGCGCGTCGCGCGACGTAATATTAATCATATTTCCGAACGCATCGAGAACATACGCGAGGGAATACGCGCTCGCTCTCGAGAGCCTCTTCGAAATTCAAATTTCAATTGCGCTGCTGCGCCGTAGGAGCGCCGTAAGTTAACCAGTTGACCGCTTTCAACGTCCAACGCGAAAACCATACCCCCCCCCCTCCCCCCGTGTAAAACTCGGGGCCTGTCGCGTTAAAAGCGAGCGGCAGTAGTAAAAATCGTCATTGTTTCCCGTAGGCGAGGGCCCCGGCTTCCTTCGCCTCTTTCGTCCGGAAAGCGAAAGAAACGAGGCTCGAAGGAGGTGACTCTCCTCGTGTAACTTATCAGCAGAAGCGCGATAGAGGCTTTTTGCGAGGATACGGGGCGCGTTTCACGGCAGAAAACAAGAGTAGCCACATTGTGAGGTGACTCATGTATTTGGTATGCGTCGGCCGTGCATACGGCTCCTCGTTCGCTTCTCTCTCTCTCTCTCTCTCTCTCTCTCTCTTTCTCTTTTTATTCGGCGCCGAGTACTTCAAACTACAGCCACTTCAAACGAAAAATATTCACGGAGATTTGTTACGTCGGTCAGTTCCAGGTAATGATTCATTTTCGTTTCGATTTTATACGTACTCGTTTGCGCGTTTCGACTTTACGCTTTGCCAAGAGATAGTTATTTGATAGGTAAATGTTTCTCTTAATGATTAAATAATCATTTGTTAAGATGCTTCTTAAATAATTGTTATGCCGTCTGCACGTTTCAAACAAATAGTATTTTTGATGTACTTGAATATCGTCAAATCAATTTTTTTTTTAAGTACTTTTAAGTACTACATTTTATTTTGAAATATCCATTGAAATATTCGATATTCCTTATTCAAATTTTATTTCAATAAAATAAAGTGCACTTCAATTGAATAAAAGTATATATCATCCGAATACTCCGATATCGAATGTCTTTTTTTTGTCCTAAATAATATTTTTCAGTATTTTAAAAAGAAAAAAAACAATATTGACAGAATAAAAAACAAGAATCTATGTTCAATCACGTTTGTAAATATTCAAAGCACAAAAGTCTTACAATACTAAAGTCATTAAATAATTCAACATTTAAAGAACTTTATAGCGTGTAATATCACGAGAGTGGTTGTTCTATCAACAAAACGAAATTTGGTTGACTTTTGTCGTTCTACTTTTACAGGGTGGTCACTGAAAGACTGAATGATATAAAACAAAAATAATTCTTACAAACACATGTTTTTTATTACTTTATTTGAAAATATAATTAATGGATTATACAACATTCCTCAAATGATCACTGCTCACAATGAAAAAAGATGGAAAATCAAAAGTTAACAAGTTACGACTTTTTCAAACCTAACCTAAACCCTTCAGTTTTTCAGTTTTTCAGTGGCCACCCTGTACAATTTCCTCCATTCTCTCCGCGCTGCATATTTGCAAAAGTTCCACACGAGTGTAATAACTGGCGGACGCGCGCGAGCAGACGAAGGCCAGCGTGAATCTGTCTCTCGACGTTTGTCCGTTTGCGAGAGGCGTTAATTTCTGCGGGTTACCGCGGCCCGTCCGTGATGGTACGCCCTTAAATGGCGAACAGGACGACTAAGGCTAAGGCTAGGCGATGGCGGCGCGGCTCGCATTGTTAAGTATCACTAATAATCGGACCCGGGGTTGCGCAATTTACGAGCCAGGAATAAATACATCGCGTCGCCTACAGCCTTGGACTAACGAACGAACGTTCGAGCTGGTGAACCAGTACGAGAACGTAAAAACCGAAGACCACCGGCAGGCTTGTAACTTCTTGCCCCCACGATCGTGTACGTTTCGCGAGCCTGCCGCGCGTGATTGTTTCTCGCCGAGACTCGCGAGACTTTTTCATCGGGGACTCCTCTAAAACTCGGGTAATAACGTCGATCGGAATAAATCCCGCGAGAAAATTGCGACTAGGGGAGAGTCTGACTAGTCACCGTGAATCAGATGCAGAAAATGACTGTGAATATGTTGGCTCTATTTATAAATAGGAAATTTTCGCGAACACGTACAATTACGTATTACTTTACGAACGTGCAATCATTCTTCTCCGCGAATTATTTTAATCAGTCGTTTTTAATTTATTGTTACTTTCACGAGTATACTCTTTAACGAGAGTTTTTCAAGACTATCGATCTTGTTAACAGATTGCCACATCACGCAAAGTGACGAAGAATTCGTACAATTATTCTTCTTACGCGTTATTTTAATCAATTGTTTAAGTCAATTATCTCACGAGTTGTTTTTATTTTTATATTTTTATCCATTATTTATATTTATGTTATATTTTAATATAGCTGTCTAATTTTTATTTTTATATTTAATATTTAATTTTAACATATTTATATCCATATTTTTATCCATTTTATTTTCAGAAAAATTAGACAGAAGTTTAAGACAGAATTTCAATCAGTTATTTCGCGAATTATTTTCATCGATCGTTTCATATTGTCAAATGAAAGCAAAATTTTATACCTGAGAAACCTCCTAAAATCTAAATTAAAATTATTATGGAATGAAATGTTTGAACAATCATTGGAAACACACCCGGACGCACACCTATCCAATTTGAATACTGAAATACCGAAGCGGTAATTTCGAACGAAACAGCGATAATCCGTTTAGTTGGAGTAATTGCCTCGTTCCTCCTGGCAAGAAAGCGCCGCGATGTTTGATTTTATTGGACGATTTACGACATTTTCGAGAAACAAAAAAAAAGAAACAGAAAACGCGCGCGTTTAAGAAAGATTATAAGGAAATGATTTATCCTGATGGACCTGTGATTGAATATGGCAGTTGCAAGAAACAGAGGTTCCGTTGTCACGCTAGAAACCCCATGGTGGCGAGAAATAGAAGTACCGCTACGGCGAGTACTATAACTCGCTTCCCGCTTCTCTCGTTGTTCTTGCAAAGTAAATTGGCATGTCTTTATAAATGTCTGTAATTACGAGCCCTATCGGCGGAAAATATACACACACGACACGCTGGAAAATTCATAACTGATAGATTACAAAATTCGAAGCGTTTCGAAACGTTGTTGTTGGTGTTGTTGCTGCTGTCATTATTATTATTATTATTAAAATAATAAGTGTAATTCGATCAAGTCACAGCCAAGAATTTCATTCCTGTTGGAATCCACGATAATATACGCGGATTAGGGAAACGCGTCTCTAAAGCGCGAGTTCGAAGATCCAAAAGGAAATACGGAAAATCGGCGACGACAGTCAATCAACTGCATTCCACAGTACATTTTTCATCAGTTTATTTGTTCGTACTACGTGCATCTCCAACGAAGCTATTTTCTAATGAAAAAAGTTCCATCTTTAAATCGATAAGTATCAGAAAACTAATTCGCGGAAGTATCTGAACGTGTTTAGGACATTTTTGTAAATATATTTTTTATCGCACTGATCAAGATTGAAACAAATCCAAAAGTATATATACCAGTTTATTTACAAGTATGTATGGGATTCGCAAAAATATTTAAACTAGTGCAATCCATTGTATCAATAAAAAAGTGAGTTCAAATAAAAATGTTCAGTGAGTTCATTTTTAATTCTTTTTACGTGCTCGAGATGGCTGCAATTTTGTATTAAATTTCTACGCGAGAAAATAAAATTTATTCCGATTACGATTATAATTACCAATAAGAGCACATTTTGCACACTTTTTAACATACCCACGATAATTTTACGACGAGTTATTTGTTCCATTATACAAGAAGTGTCGTCACTTTTTCACAATCTATTCGACTTCAACGATTTCGAAATCGGTATCCATAAGGATACACGTGAACATTCACGACTGACTTTTGCGCGACCCAAATCGTCCTCGGCGATATCAGGCAGCGGTGTAAAAGGAAAAAATGGAACGGTCAAACCGCGACGAGCCAAAAAAGGGAACAGCAACGAGATCCACGCTTTCGATTCGCTTATACGGGTCAAACGTGCAGTAAAACGATCCTCCGAAAAGAAATGTCAAAAAAAAAAGAAGAGAAGAAGCAGAAGAAACAAAGCGAGTATAAAGTAAGGACAGAAGGGAGGAGTGAAAAAAGAGAAGAAGAAAAGGAATGGAAAAATGAAACGCGAGTGAGGCAATAACACGATCGAAAAAGCGCGGACTCGAGCGGACTCGAGCGGAAATGAGCATCGAGACCGCGATTCGACGCGTCGTCGGTGTTGGCGTGACGCGAAACGCCGCGTTTCTTTCGCTGGGGGGTGTCAGATCGGGAGAAGTGTCCGGCAACGACGTGGCGAATAACGTGCAACGCGCGAATCGACACCGTGAAGAAGGGGCGTGCAAGAAACAGCGCCGGTGGTACCGATCGATCGCGATCGCGATCGCGTACGATCGCTGAATAACGCTGTTCCAGAACCGGAGTTCCGTTTTTGCGGCGTCATTGACATTTTCATTAAGCCGGCCTGCCTTTACAGAGATTCATGATTATTTATAGATCGTTCGACGACCACCGTGGCGCGACCCGATCGATCCTTCTCTCGCCGATCGAGAAGTCGAACGCGTGTTTTCGGTGGCCAGGAACGCCAGTGCCCGACTGATAACTTACTGAAGTTCATTTTCGCACGGTTTGAACGTCGATTGAAATAATTACTTTCATATTGATCGAGATTTGAGTTGATTTTAGATTGAACTTGAAATAATTATTTCAGAGATAAGTACTTTTCTCGTTACGCGTGTATCGAACATTTACGATATTTGAAGGATCAGGATGCAGCTTTGAAGAGATTGTAACGAGACAGTGTATAAGATTTGAAATAAATATAAAAATATTGAAATCGAAATTGTTTTTCATGTATTAGTAGGTCGATCAACTTGAAACAATGATTTATTATCATATTGATTGAAGTATTATTTGAAATGTTTATTTCATTATATACTTTCAATAATATTATACATTTTTCGGGATGAACTTTAATTTGAAATAAATATTTCTCTCATTATGTGTGCAATGGAATTTTTATGATATTTTAAAGGATCGGAACTTTGCACTATACTGTTCTATAAATTTGATACATACATATATTTAGTGGCTGAAACAAATTTCTATTCTCCTATTTATTCGTATAAATATAAAATTGCATAATCTATAGTTTAATAATGCACCATGTCCGATAATCACTGTATTCACAGTCTAATAATTACCATGGATCTATTTATATTATAAAGATAATGTCCACAAATGTCATCGCATGCATATTTTGGTAACACGTATTTCTTTCGATAAAATCCAATAAACTGCTCCTGACAATAGGTTTCCAAATTTTAAATTTATTGTAAATAGCTACCAATAGCCTTTTGACTACGAATTTTTATATAGAGTTATACTTGTTGCAGTATTTAGTAGTTTATTTAGATTCTATCTTTATATAAAAAAAAAACAAAGTTGCAGGAAGAAACTTTTGCTTTACTCAAAGAACCTACTGAAAATGATATTCTAAAATTTATGGAGTTTGCAAAGGACAAACACGACGATCCCACGGGCTACGGTCTAAAGTAACTACATGCTCGTTAAATTCCATCTCTAATAAAACAACCGCGATCCAAAGGGGAAATGAACATTCTGCGCGTCTCGGTTCGTGTTTCCAGAGCGCCATAGAAATTATTACCATCCTCATTTCAGCATTGCGCATTCCCCCGTGCAACGTGTGGCACATCTGTAACATTGTTGCAAAACAAGGTCGGCCGTACCACCTCTGGGATGGGATTGCCTGCCTCTCGACACGGAGGAGGAGGACTGCGTGCCACAGCGTCGCCGTCAACCACGATGCAATCACGCTTAAGCGTGCAAATGCGACGTGCAAACAAACGGCGAACTGGAACGGCAATTATTTACGTAAGTATTGAGATCGTGGGATCTCGTTGTTGAATGACACGTCGTTAGCTGCAGGATCGATATCTCGTTTCCCGAAGAATTACAACCGGTCATCCTTGAGGCTGGCTCGAACTTTGAAAACTCGTGTGGATCGATCGTCAGTAGATAGATAAAATAGAAATAGAATAAGGAGGAGAGACGTACGAAAAATTATATTTTACATGTGTAAGTCTCTTTTGGTTTTAATCCTAAAGAAAAGTACGATTGAATTTTTATTGTGTATCTATAGATAGGTAGACGCCAGAATGTTGAATATATTCTCAATATCACAAAATTCTTGAACATTTTTATCATTTCGCGAGCCGTAGATGGATAATTTTATCGTTCAAATTACTTGGACAACTCCCGTATTAAAAAGAAGAAAGATGATAAATTAATTTTAATCTGTTTCTGTCTCTGTAATAGCAAAGAAAGAAGTACCACCAAGTAATTAAACAACTATTGAATAAATATCTGATTTCAAAATAAACTTCGGGGAATTGTAATTATACACACTGCAATGCCAGCAATCTCCTCGACCGAATTTTGTTATTCTTTTCCTTATTTTATTGCGGCTTAAAAATATTTTCGTACACGTACTGCTATAGTCGTGTATATATGTTTTTCACTTTCTCGTTACTGTTTCAAAAGATTTCGATACGTTTTAAATTCACAAATACTCTTTAGTCTCGACAAAAGTTTCCCTTTTGGGAAGTCAAATTTGGCCTCGTTGCCAAGCTATCTCTCAAATTTACAAGTGAATTTCAATTTTCGTTAAAATATCGACGCTCGTCAAGCAGCGTAGCTAGCAAACTAATAAAAACGCAGCGAAAACATTTTCATCTTCTCCCCGTACACGAACCAGAGACACATTAATAAAGCCCTGTATCCCGAACAGTTGTTAATTATTTGCATTACCGCGCTGCTCTTGCATTATTCCTGACGAAGCTGATACGAAACTTAATTAAATGCATTCAATTTGTTACGCGCGCAGGATTATTGACGGAATACTTTTTTGCGCGCAAAGGCGCTGACCTTCGGAAGGTCATACGTCTCGCAACGATAGACGATACGCTTCCGTGTGCCAGCAATGGCCGCAACGCACACACTCTCTTTCTCTCTACGCGAGAAATATATTGACCCACGGGTGAATAAAATCATTATTCCTGGCTGCTTGACGGCCGGTTAGTTGATAGAAGCGATTAAGTTGTGAAATTATTTCGAGGGGATGTGCTTCGCTGAATTTATGAATCAATGGGTTATTGATAACGCAGCTTATCTGCGAGTGAAGGATGGCAAGGGCGATACTGAGCTTCTAACAAACACAGAGAGAGTTTATTGCAGGATTATGCCGGCTGTGGTGAATAACAATACTTTGTGTTTTCATTTTACTCTTTACTTTTTACTTGGGTGTGTTTGGCAAAAGAGTGCGATTAGACGTCGAACGTTTGTTCGCAAAGATCGAGCGGGAAATTGAAAGCAAAATACGGCTCTCAAGTGTGTTTTGGGATATATAAATTTCGTTAAATTGACATGTAAACTTCATTTCTTAATTAAACTGATCTTAATATCGATCAAACCTTGATCGATCGATCTTGACTAAACCTTTACTGATTATTTGTTATTCAAACATGATTAATAATATTTTATGGTATCGATTTGACGATACATATTATTCTGAAGATATTTAAATATGATGTTACAGCTATTCAGTTAATTCTTAATATAACACGTTTCATCCCATACTTTAAATTCTACAATTAATTTCATTCCGCTTCGGATGATTCTCCCTCCCCTCAAAAAAAGAAAACTGCACGACTTGTACTCCAGAATACGATTCGTTTCACTGAAAGGCCCAGAAGCAACTGTTCTAGAAAATGAAGACTTTTGCCATAAAATTTTATTGATATGCAAACATTTAAATCGACACAAAACAAATTACAGGCAACGCCACTCCTACTCGAGGTCTACCCCACGCCCCCTCGCGAATCACGTGACCCAAATCAACCAATCGCTAATTTTCGTTGCATTAGCGTTGCACCTGAAGAGGTCCGATTTTCTGATTTATCCCCGCTAAAATCACTTTCAGTGTTAAAAAAAAAAAAAAATGTAGAACGATTTGAAACGAAGGGTCTTCTCGATCCTTTCCTCGGCAGAGTCGGGAAGAACCACTCACTGATCGTGAGTTAAGGCCTGTTCACGCGTGTATGCAGGCGCGACAGTACACGCGCGTACTCGCGTACTAGGCTCGTGAGCGGTGTACAAACTCCGGCGAGTAAGTACGTACGGCATGTTTGATGACACTCGTCCCTTTGAGCGGCGCAGGAAAAACCGACAGGCTGCCCGCTCGCTCAGGATGTCACGCAAGTTAACACGCTTTGATAACGTCCGCATTAGCACGTTCAGCCGGACGTGAATCGTCGATGATTAAACGCCGTTTCACGCCGATACGTCGCCAGGAGCCGAGATCGGAGATTCGCGGAAACTTTCACCCGAACGACCGCGCCGTTTGGTGTGTACCCAACGGATATATGTATAGTAATTAATACGACGTGATTCTACGATCGATGCGAGCTGTGGATCACTGTCGATGAAACCGCGAGGCTTATGGCTGAATTAAAAATTACCCGAGGTATTTAAAATACTCGGATGGCGAAGCAAGGGAAGAACGTGAGGGGACAGGTTTGTACAATGTTTGAAATAATCCGCTATTTTCTATTACATTCTTTCAAATTTTCACTTGTAATTGGAATGTCTGGAAATATTGTAAGTTTTCCTGAATTCTTTCAAAAACTTGTGTCCACTGAAAAAAAAAGGGTATCGGCTACAAATGAGTTTTACGTGAAAGAACTGTAAAAAGGAAACGGAAAGTTTTTCGTTTCGAGAAACATTATCGGACAATTGGACAATTTTTTTTCGACAAACCTGATATTTTTAGGAGTTTTTAACTGGGTGAGTTTAAGTAAAGATAAATCTATCTGATTAATCGGTATCTTTTACGAATAAAATCGTTGATAAATGGGTTATCAGTAATTAAAAATTATTATTAATAAATGCGTGAAGGATGCAGATTTAATTTCACACTAATTCAATTCATCTTTCAATTTTATTCGTTTAGAAAAATGGGTTGGTTCGTTATATTACATTAACTGTAGAATTTATGATTAATTTTCTGAAAGAGAACATAGTTCAAGGGTTTCAGTTAGTAATTAGATCGCGAATTTTCATGCGTCTGTGGAAAATTTAAAACTGAAGAAAATGTAACATAACGCATACAGTATAAATAAGCAGGTATAATATTACATTGTTGCTAAAATCTCAATAAAAGATTGTAATTAACTCAAGAAAGCTAATAAAATTTGTTTCATTTGAAACTCTTTTCCGAACAACCGCACGATGCGTGTCGTCGATTGATAAAGAGATAAAAGGAATAGAAAGAACAAAATATCTGGCAACGATCGAGAGATGCCGAAAGAAACGCGAAGTGACGGGAAGAAAAGAAGCGGAGGGAAAAGTCTTCGAGAAAGATCTTGACACGGGTGTGACTGCGTGAGTCGAAGGCAAACAGTCGCACGCGCGTGTACGCGCGTGTAACACACGTACGTACGCGTATCCCCGGAATGGCCAAGGAATGCCAGTCGCGATTCGAGACAAGGCACAATGAGGCATAACTCAAAACGAGGATCCACGGGGCGCACAGGGGTGCAGCTCTCTCTGTCCGCATCCGTGACCTCGGTCAACACGCGTCGAAGAGAAGAGAAACGTATTAATAGGCCGGCGCGGCTCACAATGAACGGACCGGCCGCGCTCGGCCCGTTGTAATCAGCGTCGTGGCGAGTCAATAATCATTCCCCTGGTCGGTAATTACCGGGGACAATGACGGCCGAGTAACAATTTCTCGTCTAAACACTGCCATCAATATTCTCTCGCGTTCCGTGGTAATTAGCAGGTGTCGGGACGTGAAAGCGTTTTCGACACACACGTGACGGGCGATACGCGCGAATGTGTGTCTGTACAAGAGAGGGAGGAAATAATCAAAGGAGGAATTTGAAGGAGGAAGCGATGAAAGGGAACGTGGTACGTGATTTTGGAATTTCTTTTTTCTTTTTCTTTTCTTTTCTTTTCTTTTCTTTTCTTTTCTTTTCGTGGCGAGTTGGGAGGAGAAAAGTGTATTTAAAGGATGACGAGTGTACATTTAGTTGATTGATCGAGTTATTGGCCGGTTCGATCGAGGAAGATTTATTGGATCGTGTTGCAATTGGTCTCAAGTTTCATTGTACCTTTGGCACGATTTATGTATAATTGTATGCTTGTGTGTGTTGTACCTTCTGTTGTAACCTTCGTGAATTTTTATTAAATTTAACTCACTTTGTGTGATCGTTCTTGTCTTGTGTAGCGACACATAGACTGTGGATAGGTATTTATATTTCATGTTTTTATGATGATAATTAAATATGTTGCGATATCCAATTTTAAACTAATAATCATTTGAAGATTTATGTAATATATATCCTTTCTAATATTGCAAAGGGAAACTTATTCCTATTTACCGATTCGGTACAAATGAATCAAACTCCAACCATTAAACTAAAACCATTAAAATTGAAAATCCGCTTAGCCATTAGAGAAATAAAATCAACGTGAAAATCTGCTTCAGCCACATGATACTAAATAGGTATTCTAGTTTAGATATTTCATATATTTTTAGTATAAGAATATAGCTGTGTAATTATTTTAATATTACAAATTCCATGAACCGACAGTAACAATTCATTTATACAAAATAAAATTTCTACTCTTACCTTTGTTAAAAAATTTAGACAATGTTCTCATTGAAGGCAAACATGTACAAACTTTAAATCCCAATTTTGAAAAATCAGCATCAGACAGTATAATTGCAACAAAGGAAAAAATAAATTAGTAGATTAAAATGCTTTGCGTGACAATGAAAAATCAATAGTCCCCCGAGTATAATCAATTTTGAATACCTTGAATATTCATTGGCCATTAAAAATTTGTTCGCATAATCGCGACAAGAGATAAATTAGTCTCGTGGCGATCAAAATTGTGCAAAACCGTTCTCACGTATATAGTCATATAGTCATTTCAGATTTAAAACATTATTATAGTCATTTAGATGACTATCGCTTTAAACATTTTAAATATTCATTAGGCAGTGAAATTTGTCTCAAAGCACGTTGAACGCGCGATTTAGATGAGCAATAATGCGCCTGAGCATGGCCCGCCCATGATATCGAAAAAACCGGGTACCGTTATGTGGATTATTAATATTCATGATGTCAGCGATACGCTCGAGCATTGCGATACACACAAGGTTTCCTTGTACCCTATTCATCGAACGTGTCTGTTTCTTGGAAAAACGAGCGACTGCGTATCGGTATGCAAGCAATAATGCAACACGACTGATCGTTGTGCAACGCTGCACCGCCACCGATACCGTTTCTATGGTGTATTAACCATGTTGATCGATGTGAAATCTTACTGACAATCGTTCGCTCGCCTCCAGAGAGTTGGTCACCGGCGAACAATCTATTTTCGTCGCCATTTCGCGATGGAAAGAGCCGAATCATCAGGTTAAACACTGCAGCAATGACGAGCACGAGGTTCAACGATGAAGCAAAATTGCAGAGTTAAAATTGTAAGGTAGTCATTACCGAGTCAAAAGGAAAAGTAGCGCGAGAGATGACAAATTAGAATGAAGAATGTACGCTTTTCAGCTTCAAAATAGAATCCTTTTATTTTTAACGTCTGACGAATGATTTAAACTACTATAGCTCAGCGAACGATTTATATTTTTTTGATGGTCGTAAAACATTTCGATCTGCTAATTTAGTTGATTCAGTGGATCTTTTAAAATTAAAGAACGACGCGATCATATATACGAAAGGATTTTTATATTTTTATGAAATTACTGCCTCGATTTCCAACAAGATGAAAATAGAATTTTTTTATTTCGAAGGCAAATTTTAATGAATATTTCAGAAAAATTAAATGAACTGAATTTTGTATTGTCACAGAACATTTTAATCTTTCGATTGTATCATTTGAATCAAATCAAATCGAATTAAAGAACAATGCAACCGTGCATGGAAGAATTTTAATAATATATCCGACTGAAAGATTATTGTCTAAACATTCAAAGACAAAAGTAGAAATTTTTGTCTCGTGAAAATAACTTATTGTAGCCTTGCGAAATCGAGTGATTAACGCGAATAATAGCGGGATGACAAATAAAATGATAATAAGATGATGATAGTCATTTGTTCGTCAATCAGCGATTATATATGAGCTGTGAAATTGAAAGGAATTGATGTAACAGTACTCGACGGACGATCATCCATTATTCCTTGTGCGTCTTTAACTTCAAAAATGTGTACCTACGCTGAAGTTGAGATTAATTTAGTAAGACAAGTAGGTTAAGACTAATTCAATAAAGTAAGTACACAGATCGAACTGACAGTCGGACTTTTTGAAAAGTCCATAATTTTATTGCCCAAACACTCATTCGTATCGCTATCGATAAAACCCCAACATTCATTTTTTCTTTTTTATTAAAAAGATCAAATTGTGCTTGTACACGGAAATTTCATTTGTTTCTGTCTTTGTTTTAACAAAAGGAATTGCGAAAGGAATATCACCGAATTGTTAAGCAATTATCGAACAATTAAACAAACGTACCGCAGTATTAAAAAGTCGCTTCAAGCCAAAGAGCGTAAAGCAAAAACTCTCAGAATCCAAATTGCGATTAAACAGAATTACAAATTTAATTCTGATTATATGACAAATAAACGACATTACGAGTAATTGTGAGTTACGGAAGGATAACGTATTTTATAAAGACTCAAAGCAAAAACTTTCCGCGTCAAGTATAGAGTTGCGTACAAGGTGGTGATTTGCTCAAAGACTGACGACATCCTATGGTTTGCTGGAGGTCAAGATACTGCGTAATCGGCCGGCCAACTCGCGTTAATTGTTCATATAGACACAACGAATATTAAAGATATAGGAAAAATCTTGAAAGAGTAAACGGATATTACGAACTTGGAAACGGAGTCGCAGAGAACCGCGTTGCATAGCGGTTCCTCGGAAATTCTGAAAAGTGGCACGCCATATGTTCGTACGCGGCATCTGGTGAACAGGGTCTACGAATAGTTTCGAGAATAGTTACGTGCGTATGTGCATGTATGCGCCTCAAATCATATGTGTAGCGACGCGATTAGATCGAAAATTAAATGATGGAGAAGGTAGAACGTCGAGTGAAAGGTGTATTGAAGAATGTGAATGATGAGGCCGATGAAAGAAACTGGCAAGAAAGGAGATACTACCACTACTTATCCGTCCTACGTGTCGCGTTAAACAATCTCGATCAATAACCTGAATAATTTCAATAATAACATTTGGAAAGGATGTTGCAGTTGATAGTACTTCGATTGTTACAAAATGATGCAAAAACTTTTTTTTTGGGAAAACCAAAGCATCGATATTTTATTTAATTATCGAGGAATTGTATTTGTGTAGACAATGGTTCAGATGTGTCAAAACGATTTGGCAAATTTGAAATTTGATTCGTGTTTGAGTGTATCAATCAGATATGTAATATATCGATAAATTTGAATATTCACAGTGGGACTATCTTTAACACTTGAAACAATTATTTCTATTATACATTAACTTTTTACTCATTTTTGCTAATTTTTTTGTGTACGAGTCATAGGAATCTACGTATGTATGTTTTTCAAAATTAAAAGTACAACAATAAAATAAATAAAGAGAAATAAAATAAAACAACTGAAATAAGAGAAAGTAGTTAATATAAAATATTTATAATAATATATAATTATAATATATAATATTTATAATAATATACAATTATAATATACAATATTTATAATAATATACAATTATAATATACAATATTTATAATCATATACAATTATAATATACAATATTTACAATAATATACAATTATAATATACAATATTTATAATCATATACAATTATAATATACAATATTTATAATAATGTATAATTATAATATACAATGTTTATAATAATATATAATTGTAATATACAATATTTGTAATAATGTATAATTGTAATATACAATATTTGTAATAATGTATAATTATAATATACAATATTTATAATAATATATAATTGTAATATACAATATTTGTAATAATGTATAATTGTAATATACAATATTTGTAATAATGTATAATTATAATATACAATATTTATAATAATATATAATTATAATATACAATATTTAGAATAATATATAATTGTAATATACAATATTTATAACAATATATAATTATGATATATAATATTTATACCAAATCTGATTCATTAATATCTAAATGCTAGAATAAATGTAAATTGAATAAAACTGATAGATTAACATAACGTAGAAGCACCTTGCATATATTCATTGTAAAAAGAACGAACACGTGCAGTTTTTTTTTCGCGTAATCGCGTCGTAAGCAAGCAGAAACGTACGAGCAAAGTCTTTCTCACGGAGTACTGGTTTTTTGCAAAACGTTTCTTATTGGATTCAATTTGTTAAATTATCTCTTTGGACCAGTATAATCGGTTTCCATGGAATTATTACTTCCTCGTTCTTTGAAAATTTTTCAAAACAAAATGTAACCACGATGTCTGAGAAACTGTTGCACAACTATGGTTAAATATCACGATGATGTTTACGAAACGCGTGACTGAATAACTCGAATTATTGAACATAAATCACGCGACAATTAGAATGATTATATCGCGGATTTTTATACATTGTTTTATTTTTAGAAGCATAGCTAGAAAGATGGAATTTATTGAAACTTGTTTCATCTAGACTATATATTACTATATTATGCTCTAAATATTTTATATAATTTTATATAATTTTATATCTTATATGCATCGTGTGCATTTCTTCAGTCTTCATTTCTCCATAAATGCATGAAAATCCGCAGTCTAATAATAATAAATTGACTATTTTACTATCGCTCGTAACTACGGTTTAAAGCAAAATCTTAAGTTTTTGAATTTATAATTCATGTATTGAGTTTTAAATTTACAAAAGAAATAAAGAAAATATAGGTTTCACGTTGAAATGTAAATGCAGTAAAGAAGGCAACAAGTTAATTCACGCGAAGAGCGAAACCGCCAAAGAAAATATTCATTCCGCGACTTTTGCTCAGATTTAATTGCAGGAGTTATGGATTCTCTAATTGCAGAAAAGAAGTCGATTTAATGAGATCTGGCATTAATTAGACTTTAATCGGGTTTGGTGATCTCGCGAAAAGTACATAAATGGAATTTCGACCCCTGTGGAGAACATACGCGGTTATTTTTGAAATCTTATCTTCTATCTACTAGGATTTTACATATAAGACGTAAAATTTTTTAATTGTGTCCGAAGTTTTCAGTCTAATTTGTTTGCATTCACAGAATGATAATGAAGATATAAATAAAATAAGAGTTACGACTAATATTGGTAATAAAAGATCGTCGTATCAACTTGAGATCTATCAAAATTTTTAAATTTCAAATTATGTCCAGGATTTTTAATATTTTTTTAATTTAATTCTATTTACGATTTTAGTCATCCTGTAAGAAATTGAATACTAATTTAGAAAAGAAGGAAATAAGTTTCTCGTTATAAAAGAACCTTATTTATTATAATTGTAAGAAAATAGATTCACAGAGTATTTGTGATGTCTTGTAAATTAATTTGAAACTATCCTACGTCAGATTATATTATTTATACAAGTCCGTCCATTCAATAAAATTTAATATTTAAATGAATGATTTAACATTATAATAATTAACATAAATATTACAATACATATAATATAATATATAAATAAATATATAAATATATAATATATAATATACAAATAAATATATAAATACATAATATATAATATACAAATAAATATATAATATATAAATAAATATATAAATATATAATATATAAATAAATATATAAATATATAATATATAAATAAATATATAATATATATAATATCAATATTACAATAATGTTGGATATTTCGTTCCTTTAGTTTGATTTCTACCACGTTCAATTTTAAATGTATCTATGACAATTAAAACAAAACTGTAAAGTAAATGTATAAATAAAATAAAATGTATGCATTCATACGCCAAAGAGATTTTTGTACAATATTCTCTTTTATTCATCCAAAAAAAACCTTAAAGAGGTAGTCTCTTCACAAGAAGAGGACTATTCCCTTCTCTTTTATTTTCTTTTTTTTTTCTTTTCTTTGACAATAGAAAGAGTACGCAACTTGTTTAAATTGAAACGACAATCAAAACGACACACTAGAACAATACAGCACCATCGAGTGAAACGTTATTCAAATTACGTCCCTGTTGCTTTAATCTCGAGGAATTTACTTCGCGAGGTGAACAAACAATCTCGAAGCTTTCTCGTTTTCATCGCGAAAATGCTGAATTGCGATGCAGCCATCTATGTTAATTACACAGGCAGGTTATATAATACACGGTTGTTAATTAGACCGCGAACGCGGCAATTAAACCGCGGTATCTGACATCGATCCGGAGATAATCAAACCAATGTTTAATGCCTATCTGGATGAACAACGAATCTCGCATGAATATTAGGTGGATAGGTGCGCCTCGTTAGGTTCGGAGATGCACGAGATCGACGTTTAACGAGCATTTTAATTACCTAACCGGACAAAGTGCTAATTCTGTTTTCTTAATAAGTAATAATTAATTTTTTTATGTGATATTTAATAGTTTTTTTTTTTTATTTCGTACTATCAATCCATCTTACAGGAAAATTTGCATTTCAATCGCCTAACCAAACAAAATACTCGTTCGAAATTGATTTCTGCGTCAGTAAATAATATTTTCACTCTACATTTCTTTTTTACGTAATATTTAATGCTTTTAATATAACATCTTTCTTATTTTCTTCTATCGATCATACTCTATCTTACAAGGAAGTTTGCATTTTAATTACCTAACAAGACAAATTGCTTGTTCGAGATTAATTCGAAATTAGTTCCTGCGTCAGTAGGTAATATTTTTATTCTGGGTAATATTTCTCTCAATTGTATGTATTAGTGGTCACTCTCTATCTTGTAATAGTATAAGAGAAGTTTGCAGTTTTTAGAATTGGTATGTTTTCGAAAAAAAACAAGCAACTGTTTGTTTACTAGACAAGTTTAATATTTGTAGTAGAAACGGAATTTTATCATCAATTTTTCATCTTGTCGCTTAATCCTTGAATCAGAAATTTTCCAAAAATCTGGGTCACTTATGTATATATTGTATGTATTATATTCTATATTTATATATATTATATTCTATATTTATATATATATTCTATATTTATATATATATTCTATATTATATTCCATATTTATATATATATATTCTATATTCTATATTCTATATATTATATTCTATATTTATATTCTATATTCTATATTCTATATATTATATTCTATATTTATATTCTATATTCTATATTCTATATATATATATTCTATATTTTGTATTCTATGTATAAATCTTTCTATTATATTCTATAAATATATTCTATATTCTATATATATTCTATAAATATATTCCATATTCTATATATATTCTATAAATATATTCCATATTCTATATATATTCTATAAATATATTCCATATTCTATATATATTCTATAAATATATTCCATATTCTATATATATTCTATAAATATATTCCATATTCTATATATATTCTATAAATATATTCCATATTCTATATATATTCTATAAATATATTCCATATTCTATATATATTCTATAAATATATTCCATATTCTATATATATTCTATAAATATATTCCATATTCTATATATATTCTATAAATATATTCTATATTCTATATATATTCTATAAATATATTCTATGTTCTATGTATATTCTATAAATATATTCTATATTCTATATATATTCTATAAATATATTCTATATTTTGTATTCTATGTATAAATCTTTCTATTATATTCTATAAATATATTCTATATTCTATATACAAATCTTTCTATTCATACATTTTACAAAAAATTATTTAAATCTTTAAATACAGTTTTACATCTATAAAATGTCCAACAAAAATTATAAATTGGCCATTTCGACTACTTTGGTAGCCCTAGTGTTGTTAACATTATATAAAACTGTACCGAGTGTACAAAACTGACTAAATCTGGTGGTTCTAGGAGGATCAAGGGAAACGAATTTCCCAGACGGAACGCGAGAAAATCCGCGAAATCGAAAGTGCGGAAAAGCGGACCATCAGATGAAAAACAAGGAAAAGGAAAAAGAAAGAAAGACAGCTGAAAGCTGTCTCGAGTAGAAAGGGAGCGTACGATGAAGAAAGAAAAGGCGGTGGCGTAGGCAGAGAGAGAGAGAGAGAGAAAGAGAGAGAGAGAGAGAGATTCTCGGCAGTCGGCCGCGAGTCTGCGCGATACAGTTTATTTAAAGCGTGGCGCAGAGTGGGGGTAACGGTGGCTGGCTCGGTCGGACCGCGGCGCGTCCTCGCGGATCGCGCGCGAGCTTTAGTCGCACGATCTCGTTGGGAGCGTCGGGCCGCTCCACGCCGCGCCTCCAACAGCCACTCGGTTCGATCGATGGATCGATCGCGCCGTAGCCACCGCCGCCGCCGTCGCGTCCCACCTCCTGCCGCCCGATCCTTCCAGAAATCGGCCGACCGACTGTCGTTCAGTTTCTCGTCGATCGTCGATCGTTGATCGTTGACCAACGAGTCGGTACCATCGATTCGTTGGATCGTGTCGATTTTCAACCGGTCGAACGAAGGGCAAAGAGAGAGAGAGAGATAGAGAGAGAGAGAGATAGAGAGAGAGAGAGAGAGAGAGAGAGGGAGGGAGGGCGGAGGATCCGTGTCTCTCTGTACGGGTGAAAGTTCTCCTTTCGAGGGATCGTTTTCGTTTCGTTTCGTTTCGTTTCGTTTCGTTTCGTTTCGTTTCCGTGGCCATGCTCGTTCTCGTCGCGGGTTTCATGGTGCTGGTGAACCGCGTGCGTGCTACGATCCGCGTCTCCGTTCGATCTCGTGGCTCCTGAGAGCTTCGACCACGCGTTTAACGGATCCCGAGGACCCAGACGTCGTCTTCGAGGCCGGCTGACAGCATTGAGAAAGGTGGGTGCGCTGAGCGCAGGTGCCAGTACACAGCACTTTTTTTTTGTTGTTTTCTTCGCTTTTTGGTCGCTCGAGCTCTTTTCTCGAAATGGTACATTTAGTGGCATACATCTTGTTTCGATCGCTTCTTTCGGTTTGTCCTTTTTCTTCCAAGTGGCACAGTGATGGTGTATCTGTGTTATATTTCGAAATGGTACCTTTTTTTTTTAGTTCCCTGGTTACACTATCGAAGTGATACTTTTATTTTTTGATCCTTTTCCCGTAGTGATATCTACAATGGTATATTTTCAAATGGTACTTTTTCTTGGTATAGTAGCATTAGTGCTATATTTTTAAGTGCAAAATATTTTCTTTTGATTCCTTTTCTTATTAAATATACCAGCGACGTATTTCAAAGTTATACTTTGATTTTTCGGAGTGACACACTAAATGGTACTCTTTTTCCTGTTCTGCTTAGTTCCTCGGTTTCCTTCATCGAGATGGAACGTCAAAACGTTCAACTTTTTAGCTCTTTCCCTTCTAGCTCTTTGACTTTTCACTCTTGCAGAGTTACTCCAAGTAAAGTGCGATTGGAGCGATCGGAATGGATTTTGATTTCCATGGGAACGAGATGGAAAGGATGGTATTTGGTACCCGCCGCGGCAAGCTACGGAATCGATCGAACGCTGCGCTGTTTCGCAACTCGTGTCTAGAGGCAGACCGGCGTTCCTTCGTTTGTGTTACTAATCCGTGAAATTGATATCGCTTTCACGATGAGATAATAAACATTCCTGAAGCCGAATTCAAGAACAACAGCTTTCGAAGAGTTCTCGCGAGCCTTTGTTTTGAATTTCACACGACTTGCACCAACTATTGAGAGTTCAATGGTTGGAATAACGTCGTCTTCCCGCTAAATTTGCATTTGGTTTAGACGTATATTACACTTTGAAGATAATTAGAAACGGGATAATATTTTACAAAACCTGATTTTTTTTAAAATCGCATCGATAACTAATAATTGATGTCAGAAATCAACGAAACGTGAATCGAGATATTTGCTGATGGCGGGTTGTGTTCAAAGAAATTAAAATTAAAGTTAGTGTAATCGTCGCAATCGTGAGAGCGTATTTTTATTCCCATGGCTGGCGTATGAAAATCGGGACTAGGAGGATCGTACAGTCTAACTATGTAGGTGAGAAAAGTTTGCGAGCTCATGGTCATCGAGACACGGCGGAATTTATGTCCGTCATTGATAATGTAATTAAAAATTGACGAGATTTGCAATCTTCCCTTGCGATTTATGAAATTTTATTAACAATATTAATTTTCAAATAGTCGGGTCGTGGATAGTGATAGTGATTTATGTTGCTGTATTACTAAAATCTAGGGTATTTCATTTTGTTTCGTATTACACATTTCATTACCAACGATGGAACTTATTAATTTCATTAGTGATAAAATTCAATCGAATTAAAAATTCTGAGATCAACAATTAGAAATTTAACAACAAAAATTTGCATGGATAGATTGCGTCATTTTGAAATTGTTTATTTGATTTAATTTTATCATTAATTTCTTTTCTGGATAATACAAAATACAAAATAAAATTAAATGTCTTAAATTTTAGCAACCTAACTTAAATTATAATATTTTTCTATGATACTATGATAATGATGTTTAAAGCTTGATACACGACAGTTCTTTTTGTCACTGCAATTAAAAATTCGAAAATTTACAAAAAACCGAACTACATTTTTATACATTCGCCCAAATTCTTTGTAAAAAAAGATGGCAATTTTAAATAAAAAAAGTTCAAAATAATGGTTCCTCCAGCCTTTTCGAGTGTTCGATCAGACGATGTTAAAACGATCGAAATAAATAATAATCTAGTAAACAAACTGTGGAAACGATACATTGCCGTTGCACTTCAATCAAAACGCTCAGTACCGTGTCTACAACAATAATTACACAATTACATAATTAACAATTTAATAATTCAAAAATCATTATTTTGCGTTTCTCCGTTTGTGCTCGAAACGAAGTTTGCAACTGTTTAATTACATTATCGTGAATTGCTTTGTGCAGCCAGTAAACAAAAACGACGAACGGATACACGGAAGAAGAACTCGAGCCTGAAAGGAAACGTCAAAACGCGCGGTATTGAGCGAGAAAAAAAGAAAAGCTTCTCGATGGTATTCGCCCGTTTCGACGTTCGGATACACGGTTGAAAAAAAAAAAAAAAAGAAGAAAGAATTGGCTACCGTGGCTCGCCAAAGAAAACTGAACAAGCCGCTCTCTATGTGTATATTTATACGGCGGGAAAAATGTTGCACGACAGCTTTTAACTTCTCTCGAGCCAGCCAGAACGAGTTGACTCCTCGTCTTTTACGAGGTGCGCTCGCGCAGGCCAAGTTTGCACTTTTATAAGGATAACACTTTATCAGAGCCCGTTGACGAGTTTATCTGCAAAATTTTCTATTACCACCGCGCGATCCCGGCGGATCGTTCGTTGAAAAAGAAAGTGAGACACGGTTTCTTTTTGCGGTGTTATGTGACAGATTGTTTACTGCTGGTCTACTGGCTCCGCGAGAATGAACGTTTAGCATGAATCACTTCGTCCGGCTAGATCAATGAGTCGGAAATTAATAATTTCCGACGTATGGGCGATTATCTAGCTCGTTTTATCGCTGATCTGTCGCGACTCGCGCGCTATTTATTATCGAAAATTGAGGCCACGTTTGTCAACATCGCGAGATAGTAGAGAGCACGTGAGACGAGCGAAAAAATCAGCGTCGAACAAACTTTATTTGAAACGAGAACGGGAGGACAAGAGGTAACACGTTTGACATAGTTCCGCGAATTTGTCACTTTTTATTCGTCTTGAAATCAAATAAATCGTTTTACTTGTCAAGTTAATTCGTTGAAGTAAAATCAGAAATAAGTGCCGGTAGAATAATTGTTTTATTTTTATTCGAATAATGCTCACGCCTGATGGAGAAAATACAGATCAGAATATTGGGCATTACTCGAATAAAATATTAGAAAATTAAACAGTACGTTGTCTCATTTAATATTACTTTTATGTGTACATCTATACTTATACTTCGTACGATCCTCATTTAAAATGATTTTTGTTGATGGCTTTCGTGGTTATTTTTGATCATTTGCAACAAATAAAAAAGATCCATTCGTTCAGTCAATCGATTGATTTAATTAAATATCGATGATATTAATTAAATAATTTAACATTTGTTATCGTATTGTAACAAGTACAAACGAATATTATTGAAATAATCTTGAAAAGACGATTTTTCTGCAAATTATTTCATAATTTGGCTTTTTATTCAATTCTTTGTAAACAACTGTTCCAACAGTTTCTAATTCTTGCGTGTATTTCACCTTCTACTGGGATTATTTCAATGAATTAACTCAAATAAATAATAGCATTTTTAATATACAAATATTTGTAGCAACACTTTATTTCAATCAATTTTTACTCATTATCTGTCTTATTCTACAATTTTTATTCAAAAATTTAAAGAAACTCAATTATTTATAATGCTGTGATAAATTGTTGGTTGGTTCTTAATAACAGAAAAATGGTTCGGATTAGCTTTTGTCCAAACACTGTACGAGAGAGGCTCCATTATTTTGACCACTAGGACAACCAAACCTGTGTCAATAATATTTCACATTCGCTTCTTTTACATTTATAACTGCTTGAAGTTTGAAAGATATTTTTCGTATCAAAAAAAATTTTATAGGCAAAAAAAAACAAAACTGTACAAATATCTCTTAATGTTAATTTCACAGTACAATTTCAACTATAGCGATTTACATCGCGAAATACTCGCAGTGCTTGTTGAAGACCGGTTGTTCCACTGTCGCTAATTTCAATGTCAAACGTCAAGAAATCCGTCCGCGAAGCCGCGGGAAAAAGCGAGTAGAGATATCGGGAGCAAACCGTGCGGTGAATTGCGATGGAAGGGGACGGGCAAACGCGCTTAAAAGGCCGCGATCGCGGCGGCGGTGGTTTCGTTCTCACGGAACTCCGTTGCACAATACGAAACGCATCGCGATCATAAATTCAGATGGTCCGCCTCTAAAAATAACTGTACCACGCATTTTCTTTTTCCTTCTGTTCTTTTTTTTTTTTTTCGACGTCTCTCGAGACGCGAGCAAGCCCGTTAATTACGATCGAGACTCGCGCCGGTAAGAAAGTAAAACTCGGCCCGTGCGCACGCCGAGCGAGTCTTTCCTGCAACGCCGTTAATTAAAATCCCTTGGAAGCGTTCCGCGCGTAGAAACCCGCTTGGCGCGGACGCGTGCACCGCGTCGAATTACGTCAGGGACGCGGCGCGGAATACCGTCACGCGCGGAAAGCGTCGAGCGTTTCCAGGCCGGCGTGCGCCGCTAATGGGCAAATTGCTAAATCTGGCACTTTCACTCGCCTCGATCTGTTACCCGCTCACCCACACAGCAAACAGAGCCTCATTTTCATCCGCGTCCTCTCTCATCCACCCGCCCGAGTAGAATTTTCTGCGATTATCCGAAACGATATTTTTTGCACTAGACTGCATTTAAGGGGACGTCGCAACTGACTTGAATTTAGCCAACAGCTAGAATTATAAAATTTCTTATAATTGCTGATAATTGTAATGAACGCAGGTGTGGCGTTGATATAATATAATACAACGACGTAAGTGAAATAAGAAATTCTTGAAGATTCTTGGAGGCAGTCGTGAGTCAGGTGACATTCGAACACACTCGAATAATTTGGGATAATTCACGTAAACTAAACTTCTTGTCATTTTTTACGAATGTTGGTGAAGACGACTTTTTTGCCATAAAATTTTATTGATATGCAAACATTTGAATCGATACAAAACAAATTACAGGCGCGATACCAGACAACGCCACTGCTACTCGAGGTCTACCCCACGCCCCCTCGCGAATCACGTGACCCAAATCAACCAATCGCTAATTTTCGTTGCATCAGCGTTGCACCTGAAGAGGCCTGATTTTCCGAGTTATCCCCGCTAAAATCACTTTCAGTGATAATATTTAGTAGATCGTTCACCCTCGCAGTGTCCTCAATTTTAAACTTTCTCTTCAGTTCACTGCGTTAATTATTTACGTACAGGTATATAAATAAAACTATTCTACACTTTCGCCGACAACAATTACAAAAACACCGCGTGAAACTTCTGCCTACGCGCTCGTCGCAGTTTCTTTTGTCGCGAGGCAATTAAACGTCCATTACACGGCGATTACGGCGAGGCTTGCAAGCAAATGATCGAGAGGATCGAAGACGGTGGCAGGTTGTTTCGCAGCTTTCACGGAAAAACGACGGGGAGGAAAGAAAAGAAAGAAAAAGAATGCACGCTCATGCGTATTCATGACCGGAACCATGGATAATGCCCGAGGTCTCCGCACATCATATCTTACACAGCTGGAATATTAATTCTTGTCATTCGTATGCGATGCGAGTGCAATGTTGCCGCGAGCGCGCGCGCGCGCGCAAGGCTGAAGAATGGTACAGGTGCAAGTCACCTAGGAGAAACTGCGTTTTTGTCCCCCGGGCATGATCGCCATCGTGGAATTGAAATTGGCCCTGATCCAAGCGATTGTTTCAACCTAATTCGGATCGATTAACGATGAAATTTGAAGAATGCTGATTGCTTTCCCTATTGGATCTCGCGGAGAATTAAATTCTACAGTGTTGTTGTTTTCGATGGATTTTACAAGAGACGATCAATTGACATGATCTCTGTTTGGAAATTTGCTTCGTAGACACTCGTTTCGAGAAAGATATTTTATAGTAAATTAAACGAACATTTAAAAAATGTATTTAAAGCGGACCAAAGTTTGACGAAGTGGGGAGAAGAATCTTGTGATCCAAACTTGTTCCAACTGTCGCAAATGGGCCCAATGAAGAATCAATACTCTTCGTTTGGAATTTTATTTCGTGGATTCATATTTCATGCTAAATTAAATAAATATTAAAAAATGTTTAACTTTAAATGCATTTAAGTATATTAAATATTTTCTGTCAGACTAAAGTTTGATGAGCGATGAGAAGAATTGGATTTCGTTGTATTATTATTTCTAACAAGTTTTAAAAAGGAAATGGATCTAATAATAAATCGATGCTGTCTGTTTGAAACTTCATTTTATGGACACATTTTGAGAAAAATGTTTCGTGTCAATCGATAGATTAAAGTTTGTTGGATTACGAAGGTTATGAAGAATTGGATTCAGTGATCCATTGTGTCATTATTTTTAGTATATATGTTGCAATATAATATCGTTCTAATAATAAACTAAAGCTCTTCGTTTGAGAAGATCTTTGAAAATTTCTAAATTCCAACAGATGGATTTTTTATTCATTCGTGTGAAACTTAAGGGCACAGAATGCACACACTAGACGTGCAAATACGCAAAGTGTCACTGTTATTATAAATAAAAATCCGTGTTCTGCCGACAGTTCTAGTATTAATAAAACTATAAATTATAAATTAAAATTGTTTTTTCTAGAAATTGAGTCTTTTCTGAGAAAGTTGGAAGATGGATCGATAGAGTAAACTACTGATATTTTTACTGTGCTACGATTTTGTTACACATACATACGTCATGTTTCAATTGGAAAAACACAATTGAAGCAACGTGGCCGATTAAAAACGCATCTTTCTGCAAGTTTCACCCGTGTCAAGTCCCCCCCGGTAAAACACTGCGCGACGAGCATCAAATAACAAGAAACTCGGCTGGGAGGGGGAGGGGGTTGATTTATAACAGTATGATTTAAACTGACACGGCAAATTATCGAATCGTCGAACGCAAAAATCCCATTTGTCATGAGCGAGTGCTAACTAGGCGGAGCGATCTGTACGGTTTTTTCTGATCCAAAGAAATCGCAATTGTCATCAGGTTTTTGTCAACGTGGCTCTGTAATTATGTCGGAGGCAGGGATCGCGTTGTGCAGGCTCTACGCTCGATAATTATAGTGGAATTAAGCTCTCAACGAATAACCATTATTCTTTTGCGATATCGGACGAAAGTTTGTCTATTAATTCTACTTTTCGTCGATAGTTTTTTTCCATACATTCGCTTATTAAAAGAATGATAAATAGATCACAAATGTTCTCTTTGTTTTAACGTGTATGCGTATTGACTGATCGAGGATCAAATCAATTTTTTTTTTTTTTAAATTCCACAAAGTTATGAAATCTGAGTGGTGGAACGTGACAATTGAATTATGAATGTCATAATAAATGAATCGTTTTTCTATACGTGTATTAACTCATTGATTTTTCAAGATTTTCAGACATTTCAAATTCAAATTTGAACAGTCTTGAAAAATATCAAATATCTCTTCTAAAAATTCGATTTTCGAATGCTTGTATCTAAAACTATCATCTAATTCTAATACATCAGAATCAGGGACTGTTGAATTTCATGCAAGTTAGTGTAAAAAAAGAAACCTGAGTAGAAATTGTTTCACGTTCAGAGTATTATAAAAAGCACCATACAAACATCATACTAGATATTTTACGCACACTTTCTCACATTACATACATCCTGTGCAATTTTTTGTCTTTAAATATTTCCTATACTACAAATATAATATAACCCAAATGCATATTAAAACGATAAAATAAAAAAAAAAATAATAATTATTATTATTATAATTATAATATTATATATTTTATATGATATGTAATATATAATATTTTGTAATTTGTGTCACAAAAATCCACTAACGCTGTGAGTTTGATTTAACGCAACTTTCGAGATCCCTGCCCGATGCCAATCAGTTACAACTAATTTTCCAGCAACGGTTCGTCGCGTGTCGATAACAATAGCGAGAACAATCCTAAAACAACAGCGAACCGAACCCGTTCCATCGTTCTCCGGCCGTTTTTTCTGTTTTTTCTTCTCCTTTCTTTTTTTCACACCGCTGTCTCCTCGTCTGAAAGACAAACACCGGTGGCAACGCAGCGGTACGCCACCAGAGATAATCATCGTCATAAATTCATCATCATCACCATCATCGTCAAGCCCGGCCCGAGGAGCATAATCACTCGTTAGCCGAGGCACACTTTGCCGCCGGCGAATCACTGTCAAGGCTGCCACGCTTCGCGGAATAACGAATTCCTTCGGAGCGAACCAACTCCTCCGCCGCTTCTCCTCGTCATTGTCTGGATCACACTGCATAATTTTTTTGTATATATACAGTATATATAGGTGTAGAACGCGAGAAGTTAAAGATATTTGCTCGAAAAATTGTTGTTTTTAGGACTGGACTGAGTTTTCGAAAATATTTCGAGACGTACAGTTGATCACAAAAGTATTCGAACGCTTCGTAAACATCTATAGCATATACGCGTTGCACAAAACATTTTGAAATTTCATCAACACCATATTTAACGTCGAAATGACGAAACACGATTGTCACGATTACACTGGCCAAGTTTGGAACAAGTTTAAAAATATGTGTATATAGGGATTATGAGATATTTGATACAAGTTGAGTCTCTCGCAAAAGCATTTGAACACTTGAGTATTTTTTGAACATATCATGCGTGTTATACATTTTTAGAATTTCCATACATTTTGGAATTTCATTAACATCGTAACGAAACACGATTTACAACGCGTGTAATTGTATTGGTTAGAAGCAAATGTAAAACATTCTAATTCAGTTATTCAATTTTCAACGTGTTAAATATTTTTACTGAAACTGAATAAACAACAAAAATTAATAAAACTGAATGGTCTGAACGCAGTTAATCACTCTTCATAAAATATAGCTCTTTTTTTAAATTATTACTTATTTTTTAGTTGACATCCTACAGTCTGTGGTCTGATACTCTACTCTACTGATACCCTAACGTTCACTAGTACATAATATTATAATCAAATATAATACGTATACATGCGCACATACACATGTGTGTTACACTGTTAGGTTTAAATTGTTAATATACACATGCGTGCACAACAGTTAATATTTTAATCATTTTGTGAATAAGTTTATTATCTAAATCTGGGGGATCCCAATTCAGCTGAGTCAGAGGCTGTCTCTCCTTTCATTCGCGCGTATTTGTAGTACTTGGAATCATTAATACGCGTTCTAATACGCGTTCGCGATCTCGCCAGGATAACAGGATCGGGTATAGTAATACATTTGTCAGGAAGTAGCAGAGGACAAAAATACGCGTGGTAATCTAGAATCGTCGAATGTAGAGCATGTTTACATGAACTCAGCTGATTATCCTTTTGATTAGTTGCCTCATTATTTGAGACGATTATGACATCTGTTACGCGAGTTATGCTCGTTAATATACATTTCACATACAGTTGCAAGTAGATCTCAACCGTGGATATACGTACCGGACTCACTCTTCAAGATAAATGCCTTCTATTTCAGTGTTGAGCGATCGACACGATCCCGTTGATAAATGCTGTTGAAACAGCATTATCCGTTTCAAGTGATAATCGTTTGTTTCACCGCGAGAAGAATTGAACTTGGAGAGCAAGGATCGCGAAAGAATTGAATGTTTCATCTCGATAAAATTCGTAATCGAACTTTACAAATTTTCAATAGTTCAATTTGCGCATAGTTGGGAAATTTAAGAATGAAAAAATTTACGGAGACATATTTATTATAATATACGATTCTTAATTGGTATTTCTATAATATTCCGTATATTGGTAATTATTATAATATTCCGTATTATTAATATTTGTGAACGTAAAGTGAGAAATGGATGAGACAATTTGCATAATGTAACTTTGGAAGATTCATAGAGAAGACTAATTTATTTCTGACGATAAAACTTTCATCAATCTAGACATTTGTGTAATTTCAAGAAACCGTAAGAAGTAATTTAAAGTCCTTTACTTTCAATTTTATAAGTTACAAAGAATATAAATTTTCTTAAAAAGTCCTTCTTTTTCAGCCCTTAAAATTGAAATATACGCTTTGACAATATTACTAACGTCCGCGGATCGAAAATTTTACTTTAAACACACGTAACATAAAAATAATTTAGAAAGAACGTGTAATTACAAAATTAGTGTAAATGTTTATTAAGAAACTCAAAGTTTACCTTTTAAAAACATAAACTTACTCGATCAAAGTTATTTATTTTTTTACTTTCCTTCTCAGAACTCTGTACCCAAGTCTGTTCCTTCTTTCTCGAGTATTTGTTGCGTATCGTGATTCAATCGATTTGTAAAGTGACACTGACACTCTCTGCCCTCTTTTTCCTCTGCTTTCAGGACGAACAACGCTATCTATGGTGAAACGGTCGCGACTCGTGTGATAACCGGCGTCTATGAAACCGTGAAAATCGCATCGCAGGCGCGACGATGTCGTCCAGTGGTGAATTCTCGACTTTGTCAAGTGGCGAGGCTACCGGGACCGGCGACGACTCGTTGCCTAGTTCGCGGGAAGCGACCGCGGAGGCTGCGAGTTCCGGTGCTGGTTTCATGCCGTTGCGCGAGTTCCTCGACAGATTCTCGTTACCGAGGGTGGTGAGGGTGGAAGGCGCCGGCGGAAGGCCGATATTATTGTACAAACAACAGCAACGATCGCTGAGGGTCACGGCTACGCTTCTGATGCATCGTTACCGCCACGACGTGAAGGTTGGCCCTGAGATCGTGATTCCAGAGGGATATCCTGGTGAGTCGATTGGATCCCTCAATTTTCTCCTTCGTTTCTCTTTTTCTCCCGATGGATATTGCTCGCGGAAGAGATAGAGCAAAAGTGAATTAAAGAACGCTCGTTAACCTTTCTTTCGAACGTTGAATGTCCAATCAGTGGAAGTTATTTCTCGTTATTTTGTCAGTCGACAAAACAGTTTATGATGATTACTAAACTGACTTTGATGAGAGAAGTACGTTTTAATGGAAAATAACTTGCGTTGGTTGGCTTTTCGTATGAATTATGATACGAACGCGATTTTTTTTGTATAAAAATTTGGATTTTAATCTTTGAGACCATTAGGGTGATTCTAACTTTTATCTCAGTGCGTTGAATAATCCTGGATTGTGTCATATTTTATTTTCAATTATCATTGTTATTCAATGCACTGAATTTTATTTACGTAAAATATTTGAACAATCCTTTACTCAATTCCTTTAAACAATTCTTTCAATCCTTATTGCCAAGTAAATGATTTTTCCCTAAAATATTTATGAATCTTCGTATTTTATATTTGTTTTTTATGTCATCGTGCAAGTTTCACTATATTCCGATTCTACTACTTATTATTTCATCGACAGAAAGACCCGGTGTCGTATACGACTCTTCAATTTTGACTCTTGTTCGAGAGTTTTGACGCTTAGCTCCCAAGAATAAAAAGCTCCAACTGACTGACACTAGTTGATCTAACACCGAGCAACACCTACCCCATTCAATTACCCAGATTTTCCATCTATCGCGCCGTTAAAATACAATCGGCAGCGTAAGCTGTCCATCGGAGCCGGATTCCGATCGTCACTCTCGCAAAAACGTCTCGCTATCCGAGCAATCTACAAATAGCAGTTACAACGCGAGACGAGGAGTCGAAACGAGCCTCGATTGGCATTCGAGACAGTCGTCGAAACGTTTTTTTCCACCTTCTTCTCTGTCCCTCCGTTATAAATCAAGTCAAGGAGAACCAAGTCGAAACGCGAGAGCGTGGAAAAAGCAAAAGGGGAGAGCGAATATCCATGACCTGGCCAGAAATTCATTAAAGTAGTCCGGTGGCACTTAATGGACCGCGCGAGCCCAACCCGACTCGCGTGTCGATATATCGATCACGTCGCCGGGCTGATGATCGATCGTTGCTCGAGCGAATCCTATCGGCAATTCGATCTCGGATTAAAGGCACTGGCGGCTGCTTGCGCAAGATCGCAAGTGGCCGGGAAAGTGGCCGATTAATAAACGGCCCCTTTGATCGATGGATTAAACAGTTTGCGCCGTTCGTCGGCGGGCTTTTCCCTTTTCAACGGGTTCGCGAGCTTTCTGCGAGAGTTTGCGAGAAAAGTAAATTAGAGTAACATAGTGGGTAAATATTTTGGTAATATTAAACGTAACAGTTGGGTTATAGTATAATATTGTGTAATATTGTAACAATATAATAATATAATGTTAATAATACTTAGATAATTTTTAACACTTAGATAATTTTTTTTTTTTTTTTTTGAGTGCTGAATTATTTAATTTTTCTAGTACAAGTAATTTTGTAGAGTGACATTCTTTTTGTGCTCGAATGCTTCCGCGAGAACATACGCTTCATTTTCAGTTTGTGAAAAAATTACATTTACATCTACATGCATCTTATTTCATCAGTTTCTCTTCTTTCTTTTTTTGGTAATATCTCGTATGTTATATTTTAATAAGTTCTTTAAGAGACTTTACTAAAAACAGAGATGCAAGACGAAGATAATTTTTTCGCAAATTGGAACGACAAACGGAAATGAAATGTGTCTTCTTACGAGACGCTCAAACCTTAAATCTAATATTGAATTTAACTTTATAATTTATAAACACGTATTGAGTAACAAATGTTTAAGAATTGGTTGTCCTTTTATATTAAAAATTTCATTAGTTGAACTAATGACTGTCGACTAAACATTTGCTGATAATTATCACCTAATACTAAAAAACTGCACGACTTGTACCCCAGTACGATTAGTCTCACTGAAAGGCCCAGAAGCAATTGTTTTAACTAGGAAGAAAATGAAGACGACCTTTTTGCCATAAAATTTTATTGATATGCAAACATTTGAATCGATACAAAACAAACTACAGGCACGATCGCTCAGTACCAGACAACGCCACTCCTACTCAAGATCTACTCCACGCCCCTCACGAATCACGTGACTTAAATCAACCAATCGCTAATTTTCGTTGCATTAGCGTTGCACCTGAACAGGCCCGATTTTCTGGGTTACTCCCGCTAAAATCACTTTCAGTGATAAAATCAATTCGTGAAAAAGTCACTATGCTAACCTTAAAACCCAACTGTTTACTTCATGTAAATGTACAACATATTACAAATAATAATACATGTAAAATATTTAATATTACATATATATATTATTGTATTTATAATTAATTTATAATATATTAATTATATGTACTGATTGTAATGTATTAACAATACTAAACGTAAGTTAGCTATAAAAATCAAATTATTTGAAAAAATATTTGCTGCATGGCACGTGTAAAAAAAAAAAATACAGAAATGCAGCCAAAAATTGGGAAACATGTCGAAAACAACAGGGTGTCCGTTATTTAACAGCGAGGATGGAGTGACAGCCGCTTGTGTAACGGCCACGCGGTTTCTCGTATTAGCATAACGGCTGACGATACTTTTTTTCTATGGAAACACGTGAGTTACGTATGCACGGCTGGATACAGCGTGGGTCGAAATTATGGCTGATGCCGTGATTCCTGCTGGAATGAACGGTGCAACAGTTTTGTTGGAAACCTCTTCTCGGAACGCTCTCTTCCTCTCTCTGTCTCTTTTCTCTCGCTCGTTCTTTGCTACGTATCTTTGACTTTGCGCGGTGATTCCTTTTTTGGCGACCGTCGAGTTTCTCGATTTTGTTCAGAGACTTTGTTTTTCGGTGTTTATATATATATATAAATACTTTTTAAATACCGCAAGTTATTACATTAAATTATTTGCAAAACTTGATTATTGGTAGATCTAATTGGTCTTTTCGTTACCGAATTGTTATGCTTGGAATTTAAATTTCTCAAGTTTCTTTGCTGAGAGTGGCCAATTTAGGCCTCCTTCTACAATTTTTTAACAGAAAAAATGCCTCGAATCCTTCCAAAGGGAATTCCTGCGAGACAATTATAATCCACCAGTAACAAAAACATTCTATTGAATGATCAAGCTATTATAACGATCGAGATAGTTGAAATTTGAGAATCAAAAATAAGATAGAAGAAAAACCAGAAACATACTTTGAAAATTTGTGCAAGTTACTTAAAAGATTTGAAAAACGATAACGAAGCTGAGATCATGGTTTTGTCAATTAGAAATGATCAGATCATTTCTAGCCTAAAACATAACCACATCTTAATTTTGTCATGTTTATACATTTATCAAAAAAAAAAAAAAAAAAAAAAGAAAACGAGGAAACACTGCTAATAGGAGAATGAAAGTAAAAAATTAGTAATAATTGTCAGTTTCCAGTCACGGTTACTTCTGCATCCAATTGAAAATTTTAATTAGCTTCGTGTTCGATCCCCTGCCTTGAAACCGTAGAACCACATGTTGCGCAACCTTGAAATCGACTCTCGTTAACTATTGCTTCTCTCTCCCTTGACGAACCGTTTGTTTTCCTGCTACCCCCTGTCCATTTTCTCGTTCACGTCCGACCTTCCCCTCCCACGCAGCAGGAACTTATGCAAACTAGACGCATAATGATCGCATCTGTTCACAATGGGTCGCTAACGAAGTCTCGGACTGGCGTAATCTCGAATAATCGCAGCCTCCCCCTTTCAGCAGCATCGCGTGCTACAGCCAGCGCGTATTTGTTCCAGCGACGAGCACGCTCGCTCGATCCGCGTCAACTCGACGATCGATAGACTTTTGAGGATTTAATTACAAGCCCGCTAGGCGCTTGGAGAAGCATGCGCGTGACACGTGCGAGTCGCAGAAAGAATTTGATAGAATATTCGCGCTGCGAATTGCAGAAGTGATAGTCGCAATATATAAAACATCGAGAAATAGAGTGATTTTTATGCTACTTCGTAGGTAAAACAATTTTCTATTTTTGAAATTTTATGCAAATCTGAATTTGCATAAAAATCCGCAGTTATGAGCATAGGCGCAGTATTTAGGAAATTTATTGTACAAATAAATTAAAAAGCAGACAGAAATGATGATATCATGTAAACTTGGAATTTGTTATTATCCATGTCATCTGCTCGTAAATAAATTGTGCAAGTGTGTCATTGGTTTTTCCAGAATTAAAGAAACACAATATTTTTTTTTCGTATCATTGAATATGAAACGAACATTTAAATTAATGTATGTATAATAATATAATATATAAATGTAATACATATGTAAAACGAAATATAATTGGTAATAATAAATTTCAAATTAAAAATTCACACGAGGATAACATTTCGGAGGAATGAAAAATAATATTAATATCATAATTGTTAGGATTCTCTATTTAGAGAATGCAAAATTTTATAATCTTTTAAATTATATAACGTCTTTATATTTTTTCTTTTTTTTCATCATTTTTCCTCTATTTCTTCATTTACTTAAGCATTACATTTTTGTACCATTTCTTTAAATTCTCGTCATGCCTGACCAAAAAGAATCTAAGGTGCATGATATAGATAACTAATTCTTCGACTGCATATCATCACATTACCTTCTTCATATTTATTTACTATTACATATATTTTTTATTATTTTTATTCATGATATTACCATAAATGTCATTTCCTACATTTTCTACGTTGTCCGAATATTTTTAATAATTTATAAAAAGAATTGTTTCATTTTATTTCCGCAATACATTTTAACTCCATCTGACGAAAGTGAAGAATTGATATAAAACTTTACTGTGAATTATAAGTTGATATAAAAAAATTGATGTAAAAAGATACAGATTGCTTTAACTTTCGAGTGATAAAAAGATATCAAAAACAAAAAGCCCTGCCTTCGCAAAGATTTCTGTCCGTGAATTTCCGTACTCGGTGCCCACGGTTTTTCGCCGGAGGGCGAAAAATCCTGAGCCGCGGCGCGCTCTCTGTTCCGCGTGGAGCGTTATCAAGCGAGTCGAGCGAGATCGGCGTGTCTGTCAGGTGCGGCCAGAGGACCGAGTTTATGGTTGCTAGAAATCCAGCGATGTGTTTCTCTCTAAGACGAGCAGACAAGAAGAGAGGAAAAAAAGGTCTATCTTTATAGGGGCGGTTGTGCAGATATCGCGCGAAAGCGCGCTCGTGACTTTGCGAAACACCGTGGGAGTGCCGTGCTGATCCGCGAGGAATCGCTTCGTACAGATTCCTCCAAGCGAACGACGTTTACATTACGCGCGTGATTTTATTTACGCGCCCATCGTCGGAAAAAATCGGCGTCGTATCTTCTTCGGCTGCGTAGATTTTTTAAAAAATCTGTCGTGCATTCACTGACTGTTAACATTTTGGAGAAATATCATTTTCATTGATTCAGCAGAGACTCATTTTATATTTTTGTATTTTGAATGAAATTTCCGTGTTTGACTGAATTCTAGACTTCTTGATATGATTGTTAATATATAATATATTATTTCTAAACATGGTTTATTCTTCAATTTCATAGCGAATACTTATAATATATATGTATATATTGAACGTACTTTTTTACCAGCTACATGACACAATAAAAAAAAAAAAATACAGTTGTGTGAAAAAAATATCAATGAACTTGAGAAATCTTTGAAAAGAATATTCTTACCAGTTATTGGCTTTTTGGATACCATTCGTGCAAGATAAAAATATTTTTTGCGTCATCACAATTCAAAAAGATATTAGGTAGCCACACTTTGGACCATTAAACTAAAGTCAAAAAGAGGCATTTTATTGTTAAGAAAATTATTGAATAAAATTCTAATTTAACCCTGAAATAAAATATTTAAAATATTTAAAGCTTCATTTAAACCTAAACCCTTTAAAATATTTAAAGCTTCTAACTTTGTTAAAAGATATAACTATCTTTATTTCTAAATATATAATTCATTTAAAACATTATATTTTCAATGTAAAAAAATTTTTATTAATTATATTTAAAAATTTAAAATTTCATTAATATTTTCAATATTATGCTCCATATTTATAAGCTATTAAATATTAATTGAATGTGAAAATTATTATTAAATGTATATATATTAAAATAATAGTATATAATGAAATTTTATTAAGTATAATTTTTTTTTTATTGAAAATAAAATTATAATATTAGAAATTATAATTTCATAAATTCTTTTTCAAAAATAATTTCATATTTATTCAAAAATTTTATAAAACTAAAAATAATAATTTTATATATATTAATTATGTATCTTGTATTATATATAATTATCAAATGAGTAACTTTCGTCCCAAGTTATGCTCAATTTAAATAGTAATGATAAATTATATATTCTACGGTTAGCAAAGTGTTTTAATGCAACTTTGATATTCCAATGTCGTTATCGTTCTACTCAAAACTACACTCAAAATAGTTGCCGAGAGTAGATTCGTTGATTTCATTGGTGAAACACTATTAAAAAATCCCAGTCATCCATTTTCTGTCGCAGTAACAATGTCCGGGAAATAAAGCTCAATCACTCCTCGTACGAGAAATATCGGGTTGAAGAGGTTAAAACTTCATTCATTAAAATCTACTCCCGTTACTTTACCCCCGGAGCAATCGCTGCAACATTCTTCATCGCACTTAGCACTTCGTTCGCCTCTCGAACATCCTTTCAACCGTTAATTTTTTGACACACCTCGCGAGATTAGCTTCGAAATCCCGTAGCCAGCTCCAGAGACTGTATCACCAGCCATCATCGTCGAAAGACTTGCAAAATGCCTTTAGCACCAAATTGTAAAAATCAGGGACAATTATTTTTAAATATTAATATTTCTTGATGAAGGTTATTCATTTTTAAATAATTTCTTTCCTGCCTTAATCCTAAAGTGAGAGCACCTCGAATCCACAATTCGGATAACGTTGAATTAATACTTTTAATAAAAAATAATAAAAATTGTCCGTAAGAAATTATTTACTGTCACACATGCATGCTGACAATTAATTTTCTGATTGTTCTGTTACATATGAGAAACACACAAGCACAAAGGAACAATACAAAGGCAAATAAGAGATGAATTTTTTTACAAGAATTAGCTCAACTAATTAATTATCTTAACTAGTTAAAAATCAGTTAGAAAACAGAATTTAAAATATAATAGGTTCACGAAAAAAATATTATACATGCAATAGATATTTCAATAGGGAAAGTAGAGAAACAAAAGGTAGCGAAAGAGATGTCTTCAGAGAAAAGAGAAAGATGTTATAAATATGTGACAGAAGCTAAAAACAACAGAATTAAATTCAATACTTTATCTAAACCTAAGCTTGTTGTGATCAAATGTAAAAATCATATGTGTGCAGAAAACGCTCTACAAGCTTGAACACATTTTGACATGACATTGGAAGAATCAAATCTTCAAAGTATTATACATACCACTTTGCGACACAATTCTATTTACATACAAAACATATACAAAAACATAAATGAAACTAAATTCAAAATAATACACATTATAAAAGTGTACACTATGTGATGTAATTTTATGTAATATCTTGTTTACAGTAATATAATTTTACTTTATTTTATAATATAAAACGACTTTACTATGTAGTATCTAAAAGTACGCGTACAGTATGCAATACAATTTTACTTTGTTTTGTGATAAAAAACGAAGCAAAATTAGTGTCAAAAAACAATTTCTCTCAGGATAAATAAGTAAGAAAATATGCAGGATTGGAGGAGCCGCCCCTCTTGGGAATTTTACGTGTCAACTCGAGATTTAAGAGTCCTAGACTGTCCATTGTTTTTAAAACCTCCTCAAGGTTCAAACTATTCATTTCATTTCAAACTCTGTGACATCGTAAAAAATGTAAAATCTCTAAAACTTGTAAAATTGTAATTTTGTCTAAACCTTGCTTCGAAGACTTCGAAGCGGGCAAGGGTTGTAATTCTGCGAGATCCGAAAATTGTCTTCGAAAAACAGCAACCCACCGAGCACGATGTCACTTCGCCGGAAGTGCGGTCCCTCCGAGGGTATAACCCTCTGATTTACGGCCTTGCAGCGTCGTGCAAGCGGATTTCTAAGGCAGCTTCCAGCCATTGGCGGCCCGGTAAGCCACTCCTCTCTCGCGGATCCCTGGATTTGCATAAATCTCGGAAAACGCGAGGTAGCCGCGAAATCGAAAGTCGAACGCCGGCCGCAGGGTATTAAGGGGTCATTCCTTGGCCCGAAGTGGCACTCACACAGCCGTTTACGACTATCGGGCCCGGCCGAGGGAAGTTCCCCTGATTCCTTCCCGAGGCCGTCGAACGCCACGAACGCGCGATTTATGGCGGACCAAGTCCGGGAGGAATTTCTTGTTTTATTTATGGCCGGCGATGCCCGGCCGACGATCGCCTGGAAAATATGTTTATTCCCGCGCCGCGCCGGGTCTGCACCTGGTTGACTCCGCGGAATCGAATTCTGCCCTCTGGGTGGGAGGGGGGCAGAGGGGGATGGGGGGGAGGGATGCTCTCGCCGAAGGAAGGGAGCTGAATTCTTCTCGTGGCGCAGGTACCATTGGAATCCTTGCAGGAAGCGGTTGCAGGGTGTTGAACTTATCCGATCGCGTCGCGAGTCGGATTACGTGCTTTTCTTTAGTTACGTGTTTCGTGATTCGAATAAGTAACGAGGAGGAAGACTGGCTCTGCAAGGGTGTTCGCACGTCATTGAAGGGAAGATGTAGATTGTCCCCCCTCCAAAATAAACCTCTCGAGAAGATCCGTACGTCGCCGGAGGTGGCGTTTCTGCTTGTGGGAACAATGCTGGATCCCTTCTACTGAATCTTCTTTCGGTCGATCGGTTGCAATGGTTGCAAACCTTCTGCTTGTAATGTATTGGTCACGCCTCATAAAACAGATCTCTGATTGTTTAATTGTTAAAATAAATTGTTAAAAGAGTTATGAAAACAATTATGAAAAAAGAGAAAATGGGGAAAAGAGAAATGTAGGTGCCTTTTGCGCTATTTTACGTTTGCATATTTTTAACCGAGTTTAATTTATATTGCGCGAATAGTATGATTGAAATATGAAAAAAAGACAATTCAAATCAATTTCCAAAAGGCCACGTTACGCATTACTTTTGAATATTGTTCCAAAGTGATGTGTTTTGAGATAGTTTTCGACTTTTGGGAGAAGAAAAAGTCACGTGGACTGAAATTTGACGAGTACAGAGGCTGTGTTACGTTCTCTAAGAGTTGAAATAATTTCAATTTAAGTTTAGTCGACATTATTAAAATAATATTAATATACGTATTATATATGAATGTCCAATTTTTAATTTATCTACTATCCTATCTATCACGGAGTAATTTATTTATCACCCAAATTATTTTTAATTTAATGTAATATTTTTCCATTTCTGAACTTTTAACTCGGACATTGAAATAACCAGTCTGGATTCACTCTACAATAAACAACGCTTCGTACGATACGTGTCAATAGTTAAATTAGTTTCACTGAAACGCGTATCATAATATTTCAAGTGAGCTACAAAATTTACCGACGAAATATCTTTTAATAGTATCCGCTCACTTACGTGAATTCACCGTTTTTTGGTTAGTTTTTCAACCATCGAACGGCGCGTTAACTTAACTCTCGCGTCAGATTAAAGCAGCGACACGGTCGTCGTTAAAACGCCAGACTCTTGGCTCGGTATCTTCTTAAAAGCTAAACGTACACCCTTTTAACGATCTCGCGGTCGGGGGGCGAGTGCCGTAATAGTAAAATACAGCCGTATTATTCCGATTCGACGGCGAATTATCGGACGTTAATTACCATTTATTCGCGTTTTACATTAGTCGCCTTACGACGGCCGTGGCCCTCGGAGAAAAGAAGGAAAGGGGAGACGCTATTACGATTATGATACGGCATCGCTGAACCTTTTAAGTATTATCTGGTACCTCGATAGCATCCTCGAGTTATGATATCCTTCTGTGTCTCAGTGCGTTAGCGCATCTAGGCCATTTTTAACTATTTTTTGGTCCAAAGTATAAAGTATTATATCGTAAAACTTGTATCGGAAACATCAAAGTATAATAATAATAAATAAAATTTGAATAGAACAACTCTTACATTACATAGTAACATTAAATGTAATTAACAATTATATAGTCACGCCAGAATTACCAAAGTGACCAAAATAACTGATTTATAATTTTTCTTAGATATTTTATAAATGTAAACTAGCTCGTGTACTCTATTGTAGTTACAAATACATTTTTATACTTTAATGTTTCCGATGGAAATTTTAGGCTTTAGTCGTCAATATTGAATTAAAACTACACTATATTTTATTATCAAACAAATCGTTATCAATTAATTGACTCAGGGACTTTAGGACTGTCTTCAGAAATTCTTTTGTCCTTTTTATATTGTACTATCATATTATTATACATCACAATACAATATCAAATGTACACGTTCATATGTTATTATACATCACAATACAATATCAATTGTATACGTTCATATATTATTACACATCACAGTACAATATCAAATGTACACGTTCATATGTTATTATACATCACAGTACAATATCAAATGTACACGTTCATATATTATTATACATCACAGTACAATATCAAACGTACACGTTCATATATTATTATACATCACAATACAATATCAAACGTACACGTTCATATATTATTATACATCACAATACAATATCAAACGTACACGTTCATATATTATCATACATCACAATACAATATCAAATGTACACGTTCATATATTATCATACATCACGATACAATATCAAATGTACACGTTCATATGTTATTATACATCACAGTATAATATCAAATATACACGTTCATATATTATCATACATCACAATACAATATCAAATGTACACGTTCATATATTATCATACATCACAATACAATATCAAATGTACACGTTCATATATTATCATACATCACAATACAATATCAAATGTACACGTTCATATGTTATTATACATCACAATACAATATCAAATGTACACGTTCATATGTTATTATACATCACAATACAATATCAAATGTACACGTTCATATGTTATTATACATCACAATACAATATCAAATGTACACGTTTATATTATTATATATGAACGTATACATTTGATATTGTATATAGGGTCATATATTATCAATATAATATCAAACGTATACGTTCGTCATAATTATCAGCAAATGATGAAAAAGACAAAGTCCTGAAGAGCTGGTTGGTTAAATTTAAGTACAATGTCTCCACAGAAGGGGTAGTCGAGTTAAAAAAAGGGTTAGAAACGACAAACAGATGGCGATCCCTGGCAAAACACG